>CM055872.1:43926694-44521694 GCA_029582165.1 Portulaca oleracea | reverse complement strand
AATTGATATTCATCATGATGATTTAACTTAATGTTCCATCATGACACGGTTGTTGTTCATTTTATTATAACTAGATGTCCATTCGAGGTATTATCTAGTAGCATGTTGTTGTTGGGGCATGTTGATTCGGATGTTCATTTTGATGTCACTTAAAGTTCATTTAATAAACATTGGATGTTTATTTTGATGTTGAATTACTTAATTCAATTCTCCATACTAAAGTTTATTAAATGTTCATTTTAATGTCACTTTATGTTCATTTCATTAACACCGGATGTCTATTATGATGTTGAGTTACTTAATTCAGTTCTCCATACTGAAAGTTTATCAGATATTCATTTTGATGTCACTTAATGTTCATTATGGAATGTCCATTAGTTGGATGATGTTCCATGTTCTTTATGATGTTACATGTCCTTTACGATGTATTTGATGTCCAATACTAGATATTTATTCCATCTTTTGCTGCTTTGTTGGTTATCCATCATTTCGATGAGATGTCGGATACACTAATAGTGGAACGCTGGACAAAGCACGCAACAAAGCACTACTGATTCATTGTGGAACATAGTGTCACCAAGGGATGCGACAAGCTAACCAGGAAGAAGCGCTTGACCAACAAGGTGTGGAGGGCCTTTTATAAGTGCATGGACATTGCCGACGGGGAAGAAGCGCTTCACCAACAAGGCCTGGAGAGCCTGTGTTTTTTCTATCATATAACATACATTCAGTTTCATTTTGGATTGATGTATTTTTTATGAACGAACATCTGATGCTGATTTTCATTATATATAGATACTCATCGGGACAATGACTTGATGTTCATTTCATGTTCATGTTAATTATATGTTGATGTTCAGTCAAGTATAACTTGATAATCATTTCATATTGACTTGATGTTCATTTTTATTAACAATACCATTTGGGCATCTATTGATCATTTAATACTAATTGATCATTTGACGTTCACTTGATGTTCATTCATCTTCACCTAACTAATCCAAACAGTTCATGTTTATTGTGCATGGTTTAGTTTTGCATTTGATGTACATTCTAGTACAACGTGAAGTTCATTTCATTGTCCCTTAATGTGATTTTTTCAATTTCATTCGATTTTCATTCCAATATACCCTGATGTTCATCTCATTTTCACTTGATGATCATTACAAGGTCACCTGATGTTCTTTTTCATTATCTATAGATGTTCATCCAAGTATGACTTGATGTTCATTTTCATGTTCATGATTACAAATTGATGTTTCATCATGTGAAAATTGTGTCATGATGGAACATTAAGTTAAATTGTCATGATGAACATCAATTTGTCATTATGAAAAGCTATACCCAATAAAATTATCATCAAGGTGTATCGAAAAGAACACCAACTGTTCTGTTACAACCATGATTTGAACTGAACATTAGTTTGTGAATGATCATGAAGTCAAATTGTAATGAGTATCAGGGTGTATCCAAAATGAACATCAAGTTAAACTAAAAATGGACATCAAGTTAAACTGAACCAACGCACACCCCACTTGTGAAAATTGACATCTACATATAACGAAATGATCATCAAGCAAAATGAAAATGAGCATCAAAGTGTATCGAAACAAACACCAACTGTTCTGTTTCGATAACCCAGAAAAAAGAACATCAATATATTAAAAAAAAGAACATCAATATATCCAAAATTGTTGTGCATAATCGATTGAAATCAATGAAAAAAATTAGCACCAGCGTGCACATCACAAACTAACATTAAACCTCAAAACATCCCACAATGAACATCAACAATGTCAAAAAATGAACATCACACACTGATATGAACCACAAAACGTGATAAAAATGGTGACTCACATCTCCTTCTTCGTTTCATCAACCTCTGGTTCGGTCACACCTTTGGACTCCATCACCAATTATACAATTCCCTCGTTGAACTGATAAAAGTAACCCATAACAGTTACAATAAACGTTGAATTCTGAAAAAAAAACTCACCAGATTGCTAGGAAAAACAATGAATTCAAAAAAATGAGACAAACAACAACCTAAACCCTAGAATTCTTGAAAAACTCCCTTACCTGATAACCGCGTGAACTGGGGTTCACTTGAACCAAGCCTCATCGGAAATCGCACACACTTACCCGCCAAAAATTGACCAGAAATCGCACACACTCACCCAAATTCAACACAAATTGCTTCAGAATTCGCAAACCTAGATGACGAATCGCAAAAAAGAAATGAAAACGATACCTTTTTACAGCCGAAAAACACATACTAGGGTTGCTGAATTACCTTTGATGTTCGATTATGGAGAACGAAATTGGCTCTAGATTACTGCTGAGAATTTCAAACATCAAATGATGAGTCTTCTGGGGAGTTACAACGTTGATAAAAGGAAGCGGTTGCACGCGTGAACGTCTCTTTTTTCTTTTTTTGCATATTACTTGAGGCCATCTTCAATTCTATTTATTAAAAAAAAAAACTTCAGCCAATGAAAATTAAGTCCAACTTCTATAAATAAAATAAAATAATATTTTTATCTCTACCCTAGATGTTAAAACCAATGGTTGAGATTAACCATGCTTCCATGCTCACAACTCTTCCCTTCTCATTATATCAATTCCATATATATATATATATATATATATATATATATATATATATATATAGTAGCAAATATCCGGGCGTTGCCCCGAGCAAAAAAATAAATACCCGGGCGTTGCCCCGAACAAAAAAATAAATACCCGAATATGATGATACATTAAGATGAAATTCAAAAGACTAAACCAGGAAAAAGCAATTGTTGGATCAAGTAAAACAAAACTACAATAAAAATATAAGTTTAGTAATAGTTAAGATGTGGACGAATAAAAAAAACAATCGTTAAGATAAAAGAGAATATTATAAATGAGATGCCAAATGAGTGAAGGACGGTTGCATGTGGTAAAAATGCTGGAAAATCACAATAAGATTATGAAATCTGAACATGCGAAATTAAGTGGATGTCGTCATATAATTTATAGCATCAACGACCATTTTGATGTTTCGGCATATAACTTCTTCTGTCTAATTAATTGATGTGATTAACTCAATCAAGAGTTATATTGACCATTAAAATGAGATTTACGGACAAAACCCATGATTGTTGTAAGTACTCGGGTAATATGACACATAACGTACATAGTGCTTCTTGCAATATGGGATGGAAGGTAGGGATGATAATTATTTCAAACATAGACATGGTCAATTAGACTGAAGGAAATTATAATACTAAATTCACCCTAGAAGCAACCTAAGTCACTCCGGAAAAAGACGATATGTATTAGATATTGTGTAAATTTAATTTGGGAAACACTGACTATGTAAACAAATCGACGCCGACATTTGTGAAATTTGAGAAAATTTGTATTATTTGTGTTGGTTGTTTATGAAAATAAATCAAATAATAGGTGCCAAAAATTATGAAACCGAAACTAAAAATTTCCCGGTTCACTTCCCGCCTACGGTGAATTGGGACCGGGACCGGGACCAAGAGCAAAGTTTTGCTCACGATCACAACCGAGACCAGGACCTCCAAAAATAACCATAAAACTATGGAAAGTCTTTTGTTTGAAAATTGATAATTAATATTACTGGAGACCTTCATAGTTAATAAAAGGACAAATAATATGGAGTGGAGGGCATACTGTATGAAATATATTCCCTCTGTTCCATATTGGTTGTCAGTTACTGAATATTACGGGCTTTAATGTCATAATGTAATTGATAATTTTTTATATAATATTTTATTAAAAATTGTAATATTATTTTTTTGGATAATATTTATTGTTACATAATGGTATTAATTGTATATAAAAGGGTTTTTGGCTCAAAATAATCCAAACTCACTTTTTGGCTGAAAATAATCCAAACTCTTAACCTATTTACTCAGACTAAACCAAAATCGATTTCCAGCGTCGTAATACTGACCGTTCAGCTTATGTAGACCCCAGTCAGCATAAATTCAAAACCAAAATCAATTAAAGAAACACATGTTCAGGTTGTCCGGTCAGTATTCTAACGCCGGAAATCGATTTCGGTTTAGTCCGAGTAAATAGGTTAAAAGTTTGGATTATTTTCAGCCAAAAAGTGAGTTTGGATTTTTTGAGCCAATGACCTTCGACTTCGGATTATTTTGAGCCAAAAACCCTATATAATATATCATTATATATATTGAAAAATTTATGGTCAAAAATTAAGAATTTGACTATACAATCTCCAAATACAACAATTAGTATTAAATAGGGGGAGTAATTACCTATGCACACCATCATAATGACAATATACAACAATTAAGATGAGGGTCGGAAGTCAACAATGAAATTTGTTGGTAAGACCGCATGGAAGTTAACAATTAATGAGACATATACAGTGTAGCTTTACATTTAATTTTTTAACATCTGCATGGTTGATAGTCAGCCTTTTCTTTTTTATTTTATTTTATTTTATCATAAATATTTTTTAAGGTTGAGATTGATTGGCATATTACTTCTAACGATCATGATATCTTGTACCTCCTACAATTCCTCTCAAGACAGTCAACTTAATTCTCCAACTATAATAGTAAGATATCATACTAAATTAAATATATTTTGAATATTGGTACGTTAATATGTAACTATCATTTACAAAATGAAAATAAATTGTTACATTTGTAGTATCTATATAATTTAAAGCCTATAATGTAACTGCAATGTAATTTGACTCCCTTAATGTGTGGTTATGAATGTTCTTAAACATAGGCATAACAATGGTCAACTCCTCAATCAAACTCAAACCAATAATAAATTAAAGATGTATGGCATAGTGATTGGAATCAAAATTTATTTTGACTGTACATATGTTACAAAACCACGCCCAATTTAATAGGAAAATACCGCAATTTATTAGGTGCACTTGAAGAATGTGCTTCAAATATTACAATTGTTCACTCTTGTTGCTATGATTGTTCAGTTTTATTATTATCATTGTTCACTCGCAATATTTTGTAGCACATGCTCCAAGTGCATGTAATATAAATTAGGGAAATACTTATAATTTAGAAATGATTTTTTAAAAAAAATAAAATTTAAAATATTCAAGAAATATTATTATTTTTTATAGAATCAATAAATATTTTATTCATAGATCAAGTTGCAATCATTGATAATTAAAAAAAAATAGTTGATGGTATAATTAAGAAACCAAGTAAATCATATGTATGTTGTATTTTTTTTATGAGAATATATGTACTTGCTCTATTTTTTTATTTGTCATTTAACTTTTTTAGATACATGCATCTATAATCAATAGTTTCTTAAATAATATGTTTTAAGAAATACATTATAGAGTTGGAAAAAAAAATTTCTAACCCGAAAAACTGAATTGTATGACCCAAAAAAAAAAAAAATCGGGTCCATAAATAGCTTTGCCGTCCGGATTTTGATATTAACTGAATTGAATAAATATTTGGACATAATTTTTCTCGTTCTTCTATTATCCGAATCCGTTTTTGACCCATATCTCCGTTCGAATTGTTCGACAAAAACTATTGAAGCTCCTAAAACTAAAATTAAAAGGTGGAATCATGAAAAAAGATCAAAACACTTATTTTTAAGAACATAGACATGCTACAATTGTAATTTGGTTGACAATGAGGGTACCTAAAATCATGCAAAGGTGTTGCTAGATCAAGGTTGGAAGAGTGAGTATCGGAGATGGAGGTGTGATGGACAGTTGACATAAAGAAAGTAGGAGATTTTGCATGGTGTTATATAGTGTTGGAAAAATTTTGTCCGACCCAAATGTCCGAATTTGTCCGATCTGGAAAGAACTTGGGTTTGCCTTAACCCAATTTTGACATTGACCGAATATTCGAACAAACCATTTCTCTTTTTCATTGGTCCGAACCCGATTTTCACCAAAATTTAGTTCCGTTTGAAACTTTGAATTGACTGACCTAGTTTGATTAAAAAAAAAATAGGTCTGAACATCAATATCTCGTCTAAATTTTGATATAGATCGAATCGAAATTTATCTGGACCTAAACTTTTCTGGCGCTTTATACAATAATTTTTTCTTGTATTTGGTAAAAGAAAGTTAATGGAGAGAATTATAAATTTTTATATTGCAACATTAAAATAAGGAAGTTACTAAATAGGGGATTACATGGGTGGAAACTGCCGTTTATCAATTGAGAATTAACACATATCATGACTGATGAGTAAAATGAAGTAAATAACTAAATAAATATGTTTGATCGAGCGCTCAGATTTGATTAAAAAAGTAATCAACGGCCATGATTGGTCAATTTCTGTCGATTAATCTCGTGCAAGTAAAAGGGATTTTCCAACTATTATAGTAAGATATATATAGACATATATACATCAGAATTAGGGTTCAACTAGGCGATTTGGTTGGGTGATTCGGTGCGGAATTAGGATTCCAATTGGGTGCAATGTTCTTTTAGGGTTTAGGGTTGATAAAGATGAGGTCTTGGCGGGGGGTTTTCCAGATCGGGTCTTGGCGGGGAGTCCAGAATTAGGGTTCCAATTGTGTTGATAAAGATGGGGTCTTGGCTGGGGGTTTTCCAAAATGGAATTGGTATGTTAAATGAGCGTTGTCCACAATGATAGTGATTGATGTCCACTGATGAAACTGGGGGTGTCCACGGTGACTTTAGTTAATGTCCACTGATGTAAGTAGGGGTGTCTATAGTGTTGATGAAGTGATTTGAATGTACCAATTTGTTGTGTAACTGAAATTTCAAAATTTTGGGTTTTCGGAAAAGCAACCCCAAAACCCAACATTTTGAAATGTCAGCTACATAACAAATTCGTACATTTAGAACATATAATCAATACTGTGGACACCACTAGTTTCATTAGTGCACATCAACTAATGTTCTTGTGGACGACACCCATATAATACACCAATTTCATAATGGGAAACCACCCCAAAACAAAATGGATGTGGACATTAAACATGAGAGATCAACCATTATTAATAGGATTTTTGGCCACAAATATTCCGTACTAAGGGGCTTGTGACTTGGAATAATCCAAAGTGACTTTTCGGCCACTGACAATATGTACTTTTTCACTATTTTCTCATAACAGTCTAGAATCAATTTTCGGCACCAGAAAGATGATGTGGCGATCGGAAAGTATGTTAATTCATTCTTCAAAAAGGAAATTTTCGGTCGCGTCGACCGGTCTGGAAATTGATTCGACGCCATGAGAAAATAGTGAAAAGTCTGATCGACGAGGACCAAAAAGTTACTTTGGATTATTCTCAGTCACAAGCCCCTCAGTACAGATTATTTGTGCCCAAAAACCTTTATTAATATGGACATTAACCATTACCAATGTGCATATCAACTACAACATAATGACATACACAAACAATGGACATTGCATCATGATTATGAACATCAAACTAAGTAGATGTGGACATCAAGCATGACAACAGTGGGCGTCAATCATTATTACTGTGGACATGAACCTACCAACATGCACATCAAGTACAACAACAAGTATAACAAGCGGACATCAAGTTACATACAAAGTGGATTACATACCAAGTGGATATCAAGTTATACTAAAATTAAACAAGTAGGAGAAATCAACCATTATCAGTATTAATTGATAATATTTCTTATGAGAACAACAAATATTTTCATTGTGGATATCACGTATTTTCATTGTGGACATCAAGTATTTCTATTAGGAACATCAATTTTTTTTTCTTGTTGCCTGCTCTTTTTCTCCCCTTCCTACGATCAGATGAATTTTTCTTTCTGTTCTTCCTTTTGCCTTCTTCGTCCATTCAGTATGTTCAAAATGACAATGTGAATCCTAGCCTTCCTTTCATGTTGGCATCAAAATATTGTGTGCCTTTTTTTAGAATTATCAAGAAGGATGATACAAGTATAGATTGTGGACATTTATCTGTGACAATGTGGACATTATGCATTTAAAGTGTGGACATGCATTCATTATGGATGTGTGATTGACACCCCCATCTTATAAGAAATATAATTGACATGAAATTTAATAGTGGCAGGGTATATATGAAATTTAATTGACTTTTTTTAGATTATTTATACGATATTATTAGATGTGGACATGTAGAATTATCAAAAGGGATGATACACGTATAGATTGTGGACATCTATATATGACATCGTGGACATTACACATTTAGAGTGTGGATATGCATTCATTATGGATGTGTGATTGGCATGGAGTTTAATTGTCATAGAAGAAGAAAAAAAAAGCATTAAAATGGTTAGGGTGTAAATGTGTAATGCTAGGTAGAATGTCATTCATTCATTTGGTATGTGTGATTGCCATGTAATTTTATTGTGACCACTCATGGTATTGGCAGTTCTATCATGGACTTTATATGACATTTTTTAGAATTATCAAGAAGGATGATACAAGTATATATTGTGGACATCTATATGTGACACCGTGGATATTACGCATTTAGAGTGTGGACATGCATTAATTATGGATGTGCGATTGACATGAGGTTTAATTCTCATTGAAGAAAAAAATCATTAAAATGGTTATGGTATAATGGTAGGTAGAATGTGATTGCCATGAAATTTTATTGTCACCACTCATGTTATTGGCAGTTTAATTGTCATAGAAGAAGAAAGTAATAAAATTTTATTGTCATCATGTAACACCCCAACACCTTTAACCACAAGATTAACTTAAACCATCAATTAACCTGTGATTAGCGCAGCGGAACACCTAGGGTTGAGGTATTACCGCCGTCCCCACTCGGGACAAGGCATACACACGTCACCAAACATAACAAAACCCACAATTAGACATATACTTAACTCCATACACAACACCAAACTTGAAATAAAATACATTATACAACCCTTAGATACACATATATATATATATATATATATATATATATATATATATCGAGATTTCCCCACATAAACGGTCTTCAAACCTATGGGGATCCTTGATAACCGACCATCAAACGCCTTAGAAGACTACCTTGCACCGAAAGATTTACTTTGCTTACCCTTGCCTTTGCCTTGGGAGCTCGGACCACTAAAACCAAAACATTGAAAACAGTCGCAAAGTGAGTGGGGAAACACTCAGTACACAAACCTCCAACACGTTAAACCGTTCGAAAACGGTTTTCGGTGCCGGCCTTTAAATTCATTTTGAAAACGGGAAAGGGGATAAACATAAATAAACTGAATTGTTGCATATATATATATATATAAATAACTGGTATATGTATAAGACATGAATATAAATAACTGAAATGAACTTGTGATAATTAGAAATGAGCGGTATCCCTTACGATCGATGCCGAAGCACCTCACACACGCGCATGCCCAAACCGATCTAGATTTGGATTGGGTGACTGCTAGGCAGTCGACACTGGCTAGGTCATTAGGACACTCTGATCAGGAGCATCTAAACGTATAGGCTAGCACTTCACGTAACTAGCTAGAATATGATGGGGCGGGACCGCTTGAAAATAATTCAATATAAGATATTAGTTCATGACTTGATAAGATAATAATAACCATTGGATAATAAGTAAATATGAGATATTAGTTCATGATGTAGACATAATATCACAATGATAATTGTGTTGAAGGATAAATAAAGAGTTAAAAGTTGGACAATTTGCGTACCTCGAAACGCATAAAAGCTTGGTGGCTTGTCTCGGCCTCAGGATGGCTTGAGCGGCTTGGAAACTAAGATAAAAGAAGTATAAAGTGGAGAACCGAATAAGGTTCCTAATTAGCTTCAAATGTTTAGTAACTTAAGAAATTATGAATGAAGTAAGCTTAGAAAGAAAATTTCAGGCTTTTATGAAATAGAGTTTTTTTAGCATAACTCGGGTTAGAAAACTCGGAATTAAACAAACGAGTACTTCCCGGAATAGGGAAAATTCAGTTCTACAACTTTGTTAACAGGACCGAGGTCCAAAAATGAAGGGAAGGGCTCGAAAAACAGCCCGGACAGAAGCTGATTTTTAAAGTAAAGCTAAGCGATTTGGATTTTTAGAGTGAAACTTGGATAGAAATCTATAATAGCTTAACGGAAAGCTTGAAAGGCGAAGAATATCTTGAATAACCAGAATGTAGTATGGAATTTGAATCTTTGAAGGTTAATAAAGAATCTATTAAACTTGTTAAACTTGTAATGAAAAATGTCGTCAAACGACGGAGAAAAATTATAAGAAATAGCTATTGGTCGTAAGACTTTTAGAACGATGCAACGGAGTTGAGTACTTGGAAGAAAGTTACTCCTCAAGGCTAATTGATGATCAATGAAGGTCTTTACCCCGATAAATATCTAAGTTCTATAAGTTTTAACCCCTAAGTCACCATGAGATAACTTAACTTCACATATATTAATATTACTCCACGACTCGCTGTGAATAACGAAATCTTTAGGAGGTAATCTCAATCACCAATTTGACATACTTCAACTTAAAATACATATCCAAATCATCCTAACATTGACACAAAGGTCATTACATGATTAGAACCCTTAATTGGTCCACTATTATCCACAAGGTAAGAAATTGATAACTAAAGTTCTGGGTAAAATTCAGATTACAGCCCTTTAGTCTAAGGCTCATATCTCTCTCACCCGATATCCAGTGATGGCCCAAAACCCCAATTCGGAAAGCCTACAGAATGTTCTTCAAGTCTTATGTTGACCACAAATTGGTTAGAGCATCCTAAAAGGTCGAATTATAGCCATAAAGTCAGAATTTATACTTAAAATTCTGGACAGAACCCCGATTTCAGCTCCTCAATGAAAACCTTGTATCTTCTATTCCCGACATCGTATGGACGCATACTATACATTTCCGGAAAGCTTAAAACGTCACCTAAAACTTTTATGTTTATCATTAAAACCAATAAAGTCGCCAAATGGACCGAAAATTGACATTTAGCTACTGACTCAGAAAACGTATATAATTGCACACCTATACGGTTTTAGCCATATCCCGGGCTACACATATCGGATTCTCGAAATTCCAAAGCTCATAGTTAGATAATGACTTAAGCTATCTTTTTAAGTAAAAATCTGGGCTAAACTCATACTTTTAGTCCTCTGTAACAAACTGTTTGTAACCAGAAACTACAATGGCCCTCTAAAAACAACATGCATGTGCTTCTTTGCCTCTAATTTGCAATAATACTCAACTAATCTTCAAATTAGCTATCATCCATCAATTTTCCAGAAATTAAACACTTAATCTTGCTCAATCAAGGCCATAAAACTCACATGCAACAAGCCATTTCAAACATTCACAAGAATGCAACACTAAACACTCAAAATCAACCCAAATTCACATGTATCAACTTCAAATTCAAACCCTAATTTAACCACAATATAAATTCATGCTTAAGAACCTTAAAAGAGATGAGAAACATCAAAGAAACACAAATTAAACATGAAAATCATATTAGGAATATAAAAGCTTGAGTTAGGGTTTTAAATTATACCACTTGGAGGAGAAATTGAGGGAGAAAACAAGAGAGAAGGAGGAGGAGTGCATGGTGGTCGCCGGAAAACACTTCCGGCCGCCGGAATTCTTGCCGGAAAACGCCTGGACAGAGGTGGGGGAATGGCTGGGTTGGGGGGGTCGGCCAAGGAGCAAGGGAGAAAGAGTGAGAGACTTGTGAGAGTTGTGTTTGAATTGATTAAAATGAAATGTTACTAGACCCCACCCCCCTTACTTACTTATATATAAAGACCACACCTCCATTCTATTAACAACTAAAAGACTAATTAAGCCAAGATAATTAAAATTAGATTAGGTAAACTAATTGGTATTAAACTAGATAGTGTCAATTGGTAATAACTTGGGTAAAATAAATTAATACAAAGTTAGATAAAGTAATTTGAATTTAAATTACGTGAAATGGATTAATAAAACTTAAAATCAAATAAAATAAATTTGTGGGGTGATACTTAGGAAAAATAAAAGTGAACGATAAAATATAATTAGGACGATTAGATGATTCGAAGTATAATCGAAATTGTACATAAAAATTATTGTAACTTCCCTCGGTTCAAACTGTAAGGTCAAGAATCGTAAAATAAATTATATGACTTATCTTGAAAATAAATAAATAGCCATAAACCCATGTTAGGAATTATTTAAGATAAGAATACTTTATCAACTGTGGTAATACGTATATAAAATATTATAATCGACCCATTTAGCCACCTCCTTACTCGAGACCTGTCGCCACAATAAAAATAATAACAATGGTAATAAAATGAAACGAAAAATTTTAATAGCGTAATTTGGGTTAATCACGGTGATTATAATTTAATTAATATGGGTTTTAGGGCGGGTCGTTACACATCACTCATGCAATTTATTTGATTTTTTAAGATTATTTATACGACATTATTAGATATGGACATGTAGAATTATCAAAAGGGACGATACACGTATAGATTTTGGACATCTATATGTGACACCGTGGACATTACGCATTTAAAGTGTGGACATGCATTCATTATGGATGTGTCACTAGCATGGGGTTTAATTGTCAAAGAAGAATAAATCATTAAAATGGTTAGGGTAAAATGGTAGGTAGAATGTGATTCATTCATTTGGTATGTCACCACTCATGTTATTGGCAGTTCTATCATGGACTTATATGATATTTTTTTTAGAATTATCAATAAGGATGATACAAGTGTATATTGTGGACATCTATCTGTACGTGACAATGTGGACGGTACGTATTTAAAGTGTGGACATTCATTCATTAATGCGTCAAGTACTAACATAGTATCATACATTGCTAACGGTGGTTCTTGAGCAAAATACAAAGTATGGGAAAAAGCCCTCAACACCATCAAACTTTTGTTCATGACATTCATATGCCACTGAACAATCGATCAATATTCGAACAAACCTCAACACCATAACGAATTCGTATATTTAAAACACATAATGTTAGTATGAACATCATCACTTTTATCAGTGGATATTAAATAATGCCACTGTGGCCATCAACAATTTCAGTATACATAACAAATTCGCACACAGTCATAACTGTGGATATTAAATAATGCCACTGTGGATATTAAACAATGACTGTGACACCAATCCTTGTGAAATGTCGCTACACAACAAATTCGTACATTCAAATCACTTCATCAACAATGTTGACACCAAACATTTAATCAGTGGACATCAACTAATGCCCTTGTGGATAACACTTATACAAGACACAACTTTTCATCAGTGGACATAAGGTAATGTCTATGTGGACAATACACACTCATAATTGTGGACATCAAATATACATCAACGGACATTCACAAAACACTTTCGACAATTGCACGTTTGGAAATTTCACGTTTCCGAAACACATCACATACAATCGGAAATTCGTATTCACCCAGGATTAAACACTAATCTTTTACTTCCTTCTCCCGCACATACATCTGTCGTGCTTCCTTCCTCAACCATTGAACTTGAAATTTCACGTTTCAGGAACGACATACAATTGTTTCAATCAATTACATTGGAAAAACCCTAATTCGGTGCTTTAACCGCACCGAACAACACATTCGAAAATTACAAACTAGAACCCTAATTCGCATACATGACACCTCACCCGCTGTCGTTGTCCAAGTCCGGTTCGCCGTCGAATCCTCTCACTTCGCTCTTTAGTTGCCGTCGACTATGGGTGATTGAGGGGGAGGAACGGTCACTCGTTTGGAGGCAAGTTGAACACTTCAATTTTGAGTACTGGGAAATGATGACCATCCTTTTCGTTCTTTTGGAGTAGTTTAATGATTTTCTTTTTTTTTTCTTCTCACCAACATCACGTGCCATCCCCAACAAATGCTGAAATAAAAAGTTAAAGTCTTCCTTTTTTCTCATCCCTTGATCTAAGATCCAGGGGTCCATATTGGTAGTGCTCACATGCTCACAATATCACCATGCTCATATGATCATATCCCTATATATATATATATATATATATATATATATATATATATATATATATATATATATGGGAATGTATCTAGTAGGAAGAGAGTATAGGAAGGAAGGTGAGAAGAGCAAATCACAGCCCTTGATTTTTCATTTGACGGTGTGTGGTCATGGATATCAAAGAGTGTGATCATGAATTTCAACGACTGTGGTCATGCAATCCATGACCACACTTCCTGATATACATGGCCACACGCCGTCAGATGTAAAATCAAGGGCTGTGATTTACTCTTCTCACCTTCCTACCTAAACTTTCTTCCTACTGGATCTGTTCCCCATATATATGTATGCATATATATATGTATGTATATACATATGCATATGTATATACATGTGTGTGTACGGTCCATATATATATTATGCGCATATATATATAATACAAAGTGAAAGTGAAAGTACGGTCCATCATTGTCCAATTGGTGAAAGTAGCGATTATTAGAATTCAATTATCCTATATATATATATATATATATATATATATATATATATATATATGTATGCATATACATATACATGTGTGTGTGTAAAGGGCGATGATTGAAATATGTTCATTCTAACGAGGGCATTTTATGAAATCCATGTAAAATTATCTTTAACTTTTAAAAAATTATATAAAATTAATGTGTGCATTTATTTAGATGACATTAATTTTGGTCTGTTATATATGTGCAATAGATGTGCATATGTTTTTTTTATTTGTTTAAACAGTTTTTACGATATATGATGTCAATTATTTCTTCATGAATAGTCTATACAAATACATACATAATTTTAGATGTGAATTATATGTGAAAATAAAAATAAAGTAAGAGAAATATAAAAAATATATTTGGCACTACTTCACTCATTCATCCTTTCTTTTTATTTTATGCACTATGTCTTTTATTTTTCATTGTTGTTTTTTCTTTAACCTTTTAAATATAATTTCTCCAAATTTTCCATCAATACTTGTTGTTTACTTACATTCCGTGCAATACATAGGTCTAAGTACTAGTACTCTTATATTAGAATATATAATGTTGAATACAAAAAGCTAGTTTCACCAGCACAGTTTACTACATCATAATGTTAGTACATGTCCTCGGAGCTAACACATTTTTTCCAAGGCCAATGTCGACTCCAAACTGATCTAGCAATACGAGACTAATCAACATTTGTCGTCTTTGGTACGAGAAATCCTACAATCACTAGAGGAAGTGCATCAATAAGTAAAAATGGAATCGATATGTGCTTTCTAAGATGACAGACCATAAGCCCCAAGGTTAAGGCTACAACCAGGCTTTGAAATGCGCCTACAACAGCTCCAAATGTCGACCACGTGACACTTGCGTCCTCCAAAAATGGGACGTCGAGCCACCTTTTAGGTGCTCCTTGTGCTGCATGTGCGACCACATATAGTAGTATGAATATGTGGCCTTGTTTTCTGAAACAAATCATCTGTAGCGGCCTTTTGAAATGTGAAGCGTAACACTAGCTGAAAAAGTGTTATGTGTAAATGATTAGGTAAAATTAGTCATAAGCAATAAAAATTGTGCTTACTTTTGAATATTATGATAGGATTGATTATGTAATAATCAAGATTAGCTAATCGTATGGAATAATTACCTCATAGAGTAATTTTGTCAAGCCAAGAACGACTAGCAAATACTTTCTGCCCACCCATTTCGGAAGAAACATGGTTACAAAGCTTGCAATCGTCTGGGAGATAGAAACCCATATGGGTGGTAGATATGCCGCTTTCCATGACAAATTTTCAGCCTTGAACATGAGTGGTCCATAGAACTGGATTGTCTAGAAGGTGGAAAACATCGTCGGGATCCCTGAAACAAATGAAATGACAAGTGGAAGTACGCATTTACACCGCAAGAGTGTGCATAGTGGTACAGGCTCGGGCTTTCCGTCTTCTTCTCCTAAGTAGAGGAAGACCATCGATGTGATGAACATGAGCATTATCGACATTCTTGACATACCCAACATGAGCCTCCAATCAGTGTTCGGTGCTAGTATTTTATCTTCAGACCATTTGGCAATCATATAATTCCATGCTAGGGATACCACGACACCAAGAAGCTGGATGTCATTCAACCACATCTCTAGGCATTTGCTATCTGGAGTCACTTTGGATTAAATCATAAGAATTGCCTGTAAAATATAAAGAATTTAAACTTACAAAAACTCTAATTAAATAGCGAAACCTCATGAACTACATCATGTATTAAATTCAAACAAAACCAATGGATATCAAACAGTTAAAAAAAAGTTTTTTTAATAATAAATGATATTGAATGCGTAGTTTGTACTAAATGATTACTATTAAGTGTTAGATGTATCCACCTAATAATAACTATCATTACATATATTTAAAGTATATAATAATACTCCCAATATATAACGGAGTAATATAAAATATACTATTCAAATTTTTTATAGATAATAGGGTTGTTGTATTAAATTGGACATCATTATTGATATCTTGGACCTTTATTTAGGGTGTTCACTCAATATAGGTATTAAATATCCTCCCAATATATAATTGGTTTTTTAAATTTTTTCTAAGTTTGGGGTGTCCCCCTAGACCTAATACAAAGCCTCCCATGACTTGTTCTCACATTCTAGTTTGTTCTTACAATGTTCTAACTGATTAACTTAATTAAGTTTGTTATTGCTTCAAACACTCGCTAGGTTTCTCATTGTAACATTAAATTCCATAGATGTAGGAGGAGTACTAGCTACAAATTCCTTATTACTCAAAATATCAAACAAATTATATTAGAAGAAGATACATGCTGAATTGAACCTATATTGTGCATATTAGAATTTTTGGTTCCAGTTCGAAACAGTGATTGTTTTGTCAATCATGATCATTTGTTTCACATTGCGGCACCCAAGATTTGTTCGTTTCTACGGATGAGGAAAACCCTAGTAGCGACAACTTGTTAAGGTCTTGACAAGAGGAAGGATTGCAAATAGAAGTCACGTGCTATGCATATGAGTCATTAATGAACTAATTGAGTCTATTGAGGAGTTTTTAGTCGGTTATGTCTAAGGGTCAAGGTAGAAGAGTATTAGGATGTTATTGTATAAAAACGTATCTCTAGCTTGTATCAGAATCACGGATGATCAATGCAAATTCTTTCTTCTCTCTCCAATATCATTCTCTCTTTTCTGAGTTTTTCTCTATTTTTGCTTACCTTCGAGAGTAATCTCCAAGGAAGTCTTATTATTTGGTATCAGAGCCATCGATTCTTGCTCCTGATTACATCTATCTATCCTAATTCTGTCAGGAATATCCTTGATCAAATTTGATCAAAATTGTGTGTAAGTCTGAAACCCTATTTTCAGACCTCAAGATCTCTATCAATGGCTGTATTTGATGACAATAGAAGTGGTGATGGAAATTGGGAAGAAAGCATGCAACAAATTTGACAAACTTTGAAAGAAATTCAAAAGAAAATTGGACAGATGAGTACGAGGGGCCAAATTTAAGAAATGAGCAAGGATTCGAGTCAGCAAGAACTTGGAACTACTACCATGGGAGGTAACTCGAATCTTGATCCTTGGGATGAGTTTACCATTTTGCAAAATGATACTGTTCAACAGTACCAAATTACATTTGAGGCTTTGTTAAATCGAATTGAATTGCCCAAAAAATTGGTCATTAGTTTCTTTGTGAATGGGTTAGTAGAGGAGATATAAGCCTTTGTGAGATTCTATACACCCCAAACACTTCATGAAGCCCTTTGCATGGCTAAATTGCAAGAAGCCACACTTTAATCAATTGGAAAAAGGACCAGACCTTTGCTGAATAAGACCCAACCCTTTGTGAAATCTAGTTATTCTATAACCTTCCATGGGAGCCAAATCTTGTCATCCAATTACTCCTCTAGGAACACTTGTTTCAAACGTGGTTCCAATACATCAAATGAAGGGATATGAGAAATTCCAAAAGTTGATAAAAGATCCAATGAACCTGAGAAGTTATGGAATGCCCAGAAGGTGTTCGATGAAATGTCCCTAAGACCTCATCCTAAGAAACCAAATGGGTTTGGGATGGAGAATGCAGAAATTGGATTGTCCCAGAAAGTTGGTGGGCCTTCTGGGAAGAAGTTGAAAGGGAAGGGAAAACTAAAAGGTGGAGTGTGACGTTGAAAGTGATAATGAATGTCATGATATTCATTTAAAGGAGGATCACCAAATTAATGACAATACGAATGACAGTGTACCTAATGCTGAGTCATCTAACTTGACCAAGTCTGTTATCCACCTAGAAGATGACAAGCTTGATGATGGGATTGGTGGTGAAGTTTATGTGGGTACAATAGAGACAAATGATGTAGAGCAGAAGGATAATGTTTTATGGCATGATAATAAAGCAGAGGAGAAGTGGATGGAAAGGTGTGTTGAGGAGGAAGATGATGGGATAGTGACCAATAATCAAGATAAGTGGAAGGAATCAGAAAATATGGGGGATAACATGCCAGTAAAGGAGACTCTGCAGAAGCTCGTGAATGGAGTGGATGTTGACATGATGAATTGGCCATAGAGTTGCAAGGGTTAGATGTGAGGTCTATCCTTTTGGGTGGTTTAATCTAGGGAAATGCTTAGTCTACTTCTTAACAAGTGGAGAGAGTACTAGTCACATGTTGATTGTAGAAAATCTAGAATGAGCTGACTCCACTATCACCATTTTTGATCTAGGTGGGGGTTGTTTGTTGAGGATGGATAACAATGCCTTGGGTTCATTCTTGTTGCATCAGTGCTGCAAGACATATGAGTTCACAAGAACCACATTTTAATCTCGAAGCTTGAGGACAAGCTTCTTAAAGGGGATGCATTGTTACGGTTTTGGCAAGGTGAAGGATTGTAAATAGAAGTCACTGGAGTTGATTTCTGCACTTTCTGGACCCTGAAATGTCCCGTTTTGCTCCAAATGGCACCCGTGTTGGGTTCTGACGACTTCCTTATATTGTTTTGGGCCTTAGCTTGGGCCTGGGGTGGATCTCTCTCTTGAATTGTGATCAACTTGGGCTTCAACACTTGTATTTGAGCTTGATTTGGTCCAAATAACTCCAATTTCCTACAAAACTATATCAAACTCAAACCAAGCATAAAATAGAGAATTTGAGTAAAATCATATAACATTCATATCAATAATCACTCAAATCAACTCTAAATAACCCAATATCACATATATATATAATAAACTTATCAAATCCCCCCATGCTTACACCTTGCTTGTCCCTAAGCAAGGCTAAACTCTCAAATAAAACGAAAAATAAAGAAAAGAACGAAAGTAGAAAATAAACGGGACAAAATGACTCAAGTCAAAAGAAAAAGTTTCAAAGTGAAAATGAAAAATTTATTTACAAATCTCCTCAGGAAAGCATCGATAAGACATTCAATTAATTAACTTAATCAAGCATAGCCCAAGTATGAATGAAAGTTTATGTACAAGAGAAAATGAAACCATAGAAAGAAGGGAAATTGGAATATAATAAACCAACCTTTGAGGGTCCTTTGAAATAACGAACCAACCTTGCAAGCTAATTTACAACGAACCCACCTTAACATGTTAATTTTTCTAACGAACCTCCGGCGAGTCCCACAGGCTGGAAAGATGACGTGGTGGTGTTTTAGCAAAAAAAAAAAGGAAATTTTTATTTTTGCTGAGTTGGATTAAATAAATCAACTTTTTCTTTTTTTTAAATCCACATCAATCCCCCTTTTTCTTTCTCTCTCTCTCTCTCTCAGTCTCTCTCCTCTCTCTCTCTCTCTCTCTCTCTCTTTCTCTCTATCACCCCAGCTCCCCCCCCCCCCCCCACACCCATCTCCCCGACCCATCCCCCCAACCCCAACCCCAACCCCCACCCTCTCACCACCGCCACCCTAACCACCGCCGCCGCCACCACCATCATCGTTGTCGCCATCATCATCATCATCCTCATCACCACCTCCACCTCCACCACCATCATCATCATCATCACCATCACCGTCACCATGATCAACCTCCACCTCCACCTCCACCACTACCATCATCATCATCATCACCATCACCGTTACCATGATCAACCTCCACCTCCACCACCACCATCATTATCATCATCACCATCACCATCGTTGTCGCCATCATCATCAGCAAGTTTCGTGGTGGAATCGTCTGAAATCGCGAACTCTGTTTCTCTATAGAATGAAAAACAAGTGCTTTCTAAGTTGGGTAACAGCCACCCCCACATCGTGCAATTTTTGGGTGACTGTTTCACCTCCGAAAAGGGAGCCCTTTTCTACAATCTATTCTTCGAGTATGCCGGTAAAGGAAGCTTAGCTGATCACCTCTCTTTCTCCGGAGGAAAGTTTGAAATGTGCGATGTCCGGAAGTACACCAAGTCGATTTTGAAGGGGCTGTGTTACATCCATGAACAGGGATTCGTTCATTGCGATATTAAGCTTCAAAATGTTCTATTGTTTGATGATGGGGCTGTGAAAATAGCAGATTTTGGGTTGGCGGGAAGGGTGTCGGAGCAAACACAATGTCAATTGAGGTGGTGGAGGAGGTGGTGGAGGTGGTGGTGGTGGAGGTGGAGGTGGAGGTGGAGGTGGTGATGAGGATGATGATGATGATGGCGACAACGATGGTGGTGGTGGTGGTGGCAGCGGTGGTGAGGTTGGCGGTGGTGAGAGGGTGGGGGTTGGGGGGATGGGTCGGGGAGATGGGTGTGGGGGGCGGGCTGGGGTGATAGAGCGAGAGAGGAGAGAGACTGAGAGAGAGAGAGAGAGGAGAGAGAGAGAAAGAAAAAGGGGGATTGAGGTGGATTTTTTTAAAAAAAAAGAAAAAGTTGATTTATTTAATCCAACTCAGCAAAAATAAAAATTTCCTTTTTTTGGCTAAAACACCGACACGTCAGCTTTCCGGCCTGTGGGACTCGCCGGAGGTTCGTTAGAAAAATTAACATGTTAAGGTGGGTTCGTTGTAAATTAGCTTGCAAGGTTGGTTCGTTATTTCAAAGGACCCTCAAAGATTGGTTTATTAGATTCCAATTTCCCTAGAAAGAATTACAAAAACTATACTTATCAAGATCAAACTAATCACCCTCCTAATCTCAAAGGAAATAAGCAAGCACACAATAATGGATGAAACTAGGTAATTGAGAGGAACCTCACTTTAGGGAATGTGGAAACACTCCTCTCATGTGTTTAAAATGAATAATACAATGAAGGTTCACTCAATACTCAATCACATAGCTACACTCTACCATAAGCTTGCAAATAATCTTGATTCTCTACCGCTAAAATGCAATGCACAATGATAATCAAGAGGACTTTCAAATGGGTCGTAATGGGGCTAAGGTTAAGGGTAAAGAGTGGAAATATATTTGGGAAAGTGGAGCTAAAAGCCAAAGCTTGGAGCATAAACCTCACCAAATTCTCAAAAAACTCACACCTTATATGCACAATAAAACATCCCAAAATCAAGTAGAAATTGCTTCAACTCAAGGAAAAATAAACTATCAAACTACTAAACACTTTTTTCTTCATTTTTTTTCATTCTTTTTTTTCCTTTTTTTCTCTTTTTGCTTTTTTTTTCTTTTTTCTTTCTCATTTTTTTTTCAAAATGAACTTCAACTCAAAATCAAAAGTATGTACAACAACAAGGCAAGTTTCCATCTCAACCCATATCAAGCTACAATGGGGAGTAATCTCAAGATATTCAACTTCACACAACATCCCAACAAAGTCGAACCACAAAATTCACTATAATCAACCCAACTTTTCACTCTCTAACACTCCAAGCACAGGCTTAAGGGTAGGAAATTATATATATGGCTATGGCTAATTATATAGGTAATCAAAAGAAAGAGTGATACAAGGCTAAAAGAGGGTTAAAAGCGGATAATTCACATGTAAAGGGTGGCTATTTGGCTATGTAGCTTGTAATACGTACAAAAGAATGCCTCTATCATATTATTAATGCACAAGCAAAAATGCAGTTTCAAAGAGATACATTGCAAGTTCTAGAGAATGAAGCTAAGGATGAGTCACACATGGAAAATGAAACTAATAAGAATGATTAGTCATTTTAAGGCTTTGTGGTCTCACGGGTAAAAGCTCACAAATAAACCTAGCTCAAATAGATGAATATGTGCAAAACTCATTCCAAAAGATCATAGAAAAGGCAATTAACCATCACTATCAAAGTACAATTCTAAACTCTCTATGTTTTCACAACTCTTTTGAAATCTTTAATTCACAAAAAGGCTATACAAGACTAAATCAAATCAAAAGAAAACTTATCTAGCTTTAATTTAATTCATCACCGGAGAATTTATTCACTAAACCTATCCTATCTTAATTTTTTTCTTTTTTTCTTTTTCAATTTTTTTAATTTTTTTGAAGTTTTCTAATTTTTTTGGTTTTTTATTTCAAAAACTAAAATCAAAAGTCAAGTGAAAAAACTAGAAAACTAACAAACTAAAAACTAAGAAAAAGAAAGAAAATAAAATCAAATATGATACTAACTAATGCAAAACTAAGTGAATGCAAAAGATTTACAAATGATAGCTAAAAACTAGAAAAAACAAAATAAAAACTAACTAAAACTAACAAACTAAAAGAAAACAACTAAACAAAAGTTAAAGAAAAAACAAAAATAAAATCATATAAATAAAGATGAGGTTTCAAAATTTTCAAATTAATCCCCTCATGCTTGGACAAAGCATTGTCCTCAATGCATAAAACAAGAATAAGCTAGCACGAAGGGGAAAAACAGGACAATCACTAAGGTGGCGGAGGAGGAGGTGGGTAAGGATATTGGTGAGGGTAGTTCAACTGCCAATCGCGCATCGCTTGCATCATCTCGAGCATGCGTGCTTGTTCGACAGCTTGGGCAACGTTGGCTTGGTCAAGAAGGTCTAGCCTCTCAAAAAGACAAGTTTGTTTTTGTAAAATTTGGTCCGATGTGGTTCGAAAATAACCAAACTCAGTTTCGCAATAAGTTCTAAGGGAGGCATGGTCTGCACGCAAAGAATTAAAATTATCTTGAAAATCAAAGGTGGTGGCAGGACCTTCTTCATCGTCCTCGCCACCCTCGTGATGAGGAGGCGAAGGAACTTGGTTGAGAATAGGGTTAGGTTGAGGAAAGGGTGCGTTAGGAAGGAAAAGAATGTTTGGAAGCTCCTGTATGGTAAGGTTCGGATGTGGAAGCCTCATCAACTCATTGTTAGGATAAACCCACCAAACCTTTTCTCCCCTTAACTCACATATTTTCATAGCGCTAATAGCGCTACCACCTAAGGTCATGGGGCCCTCTACCCTATCCCGCTCGCGATGAACCGGGTTCCAACCAAAATGCCTAGCCAATATTGTAAGCAACCCTCCAATTACTATATCCCCCTTGGTGTGAGACATGATTCGGGCCAAATGTAGGGCAAAAAGAGCGGCGGGGTTCACCTCAGGTCGTGCATAATACATACCCCATACCGTGTAGAATTCAGCTTGGGCCGCTACATTCATACTATCCCCCCTACCAAATAACCCACAAGCCAAGACACGCTGCGTGTAACGGAACACGGGGTTCCGTATGTGAGTGCATTTTGACCTACTAGGATGGTTATCATTCCTAGTCGTGGTGAACTGTCAAAATTCATTGGGGTTCTACTCGGCTAAAGGGGGCACATCTCGTGTTATGACACCAGGGACAACAAGCAAACGAAAGATCTGAGCAAACTGGGCGAGAGTCAAAATATCCTCCTCTTCTTCTATCCTAAAGGTGATCCTACCCTCTTGAGTTCTAAGGTTCACATCAAAGGTGCTAAGCACCTCGAGGGTAAGGTTCCTATAGGTCGGCTCTCTCATCCTCGCAAAGTCCAACATCTCTTTTCTATTTAAAAGCCATTCAACATCATCTAGCATGCTAGTAGATTGCAAAAACGGCTCATGCATGTAACGAGTAGGGATGATATTGCGTTTAGATAAAGCAAGGTAACATTCGAATTGAACACCTTCTAAATTAAAAGGATTGTTACCTCGCGTTGCCGTGAGGATGATCCCGTTTCGCCCTTGCCTTTGTCTCCGTTGTCCCCTTTGCGCTTCTTTGACGCTTGCTCCTCACCACGGGTTGTCCTGACCATCTTTTATACAAAATATACAAGCTAAGAAGTTAGTAATATACAAAGGGTAACAAAGAAAAGCTAAGCAAAACTAAGAAACTTAAGACATAAACTAATCCTAGACTTATGTACATATGACTCAAATCAATATAAATTCTAAAGTATCTAAGACCCTTAAACTCTACTAATTAAACTAAGTCTAGACTAAGCCTAAGTCAAATTCTAATGAATTAAAGACTCTAACTAAACTAACTAAGTTATACTTCTTGCTATTTAACAAATACATGTACAAGTTATTCAATGCTAGCTAATCTAACTTTTGTACATATACAACATTAAACAACACTAAAACACCAAGATCAGAGACAAAACCAAGGTAAAATAAGTTAAGTTAAAACTAAACTAAGTTAAAACCCTAATATACACAAAATGAAGCTCAACTCAAATAAGAAAATTAAAACAAACTAAGAACAAAAACAGAAAAATCAACAAAGAAAAATCAAACTAACAAAGTATTAAAACAAAAAATCAAAATATACACATGAAAATCCAACTTCAAAAAACTTGAAACACAACAATGGTGGACAACACTAGAGATTCACATACTATACACAAAAATTAAAACTCAAAATGAAAATATAAAACAAAAAATAAACTAAATAAAACAAAGAAATTAGAAAAACCAAACCTTGTTACACTTGAAGTAGAAGAAAAGAGCTTGAATGTGGGTGAAAATGGAAGTTTTGGTTATGGAGGTGGAATGGGGTGAAAATGGAGTGAAAGAAATGAGGATGAAATTGAGGGATCTGAGAGAGGAAGGAAAAAGATGAAGAATGGAAGAAAAATGGAGGAAATTGGGTGAGAAATGAGGGAGATGGAGCAAAAAGAGTGATAGAGGAATAGGGTTATGGCTATGGAGGTTGAGAGCTCTTGAGGGAGTATGGAGGAAGAGGAAGAGTAATGAGTTAGTGAGGGAGTTAGGGTTAGCACGGATGATAGGGGTGGAAAATGGGCGTCTAAAAATAAATAAAGGAAGGAGTCGACAAAACGGGTCTGAAAAACCCGTGCTATAGCTGTTGGAAATATTTCAAGAGTATAAGATAATTATATAGCCTAAAGAATAAAGTATATCAAGTATAAAGATCATATATAAGTGAAACAATAAGAATATGATCAATACGGGTAAAACAGGAAGCAACACGAGTCATGTTGCCTTCCAGAAAGTAAGAAAACAATTCCAGGGCTCAACACGAGTCGTGTTGGTCCAACACGGACCGTGTTGATTGCCAGGAATGTTTTAAATGCTAACGGCTATATGATTTCGTGTAATTAGTTTTTGATATTATAATTAAGCACGGTTATAGTGATATTCCAACAGTTATATGACTTGACTTGGTCAAGGTCATATTAAGTTTGTGATCCTCCATTAAAGTCACTTGATTGTCCTTTGACTAGGGCATCCTAAGTGTGTTGGTATTATCCTATAAATAGGAGACATACTAGGCTATTTGAGACACACCAATCTAAGCAATCACATCTTCATTCTTGTCTAGACTGCAGCTATACTAGAGTGAATCAAGAGAGAAACTACTATTCTTGAGTATTTACAAGTGCTA
The DNA here is from genome assembly GCA_029582165.1 of Portulaca oleracea. Taxonomy (NCBI): domain Eukaryota; kingdom Viridiplantae; phylum Streptophyta; class Magnoliopsida; order Caryophyllales; family Portulacaceae; genus Portulaca; species Portulaca oleracea. The sequence goes on along the minus strand of CM055872.1, from coordinate 44,495,919 downwards.
AGTTTTATTCCTTTGAACATTTACGGTACCGTAAATAGTTCTTAAGGAAAGTGAGTATTAAGCCACAACTCTTAGCGTTATCCAAGCGAGTGTTCATTGTTTATATATCATTACTACCTTTCCTCCAACAATCTTAAGAACTATTTAGGAATGGCCTCGCTACGTGATATGTCTAGCAACTTCCAAAAGCTAGAGCGCTTTGAAGGAGTGGATTTCCAACGTTGGCAAAGCAATATGCATTTCTTGCTAACGACTCTCAATGTGGCATATGTGCTTAACATTGAGATTTCTCCCAAGGTGAACCAAGAACCTTCGGCCGAGAAGGTGACAACTGAGGAGTCTCCAAAAGAGGATGCAATCGTCAAGATGTCCACGGGAGTTGGAAGCAACGATCAAGTAAAGGGGTCCGTGGAAGATGCGCAGGCTACTCGGCAAAGGCTCAAGATGGAGAATGACGAATACATTTGTAGAGGATGCATTCTCAACGGGATGAGCGACACCCTCTTCGATGTCTATCAACATGTGGAGACGGCAAAGAAGCTTTGGGAGATGCTTGAAGCTAAGTACATGTCGGAAGATGCGTCAAGTAAGAACTTTCTTGTTAGTCAATTCATGAAATTTAAGATGAATGATAATAGGAAAATTCTAGACCAATTCCATGAGATTCAACGTATTTTAAGTAACTTCAAGCAACACAATTTGAACATGGATGAAACCATAATCGTATCCTCTATTATTGACAAGCTACCTTCTTCTTGGAACGAAACTAAAAGGGCTCTCATGCACCGGAAAGAGGCTATGTCTCTTGAAGGTTTGGCTAATCATCTTTGGATTGAAGAGGAGTTACGCCTACAAGATGGTACCAAAGAGCAATCTAAGGTCCATATGGTGCAAGAGAATAAGGGAAACAAGAATAAGAACAAGAGCCACAACAAAATTAGCAAGGGAATTCAAAAGCCTAAGCAAGTTTGTTGGGAATGTGGCAAACCGGGGCACACAAAGAGAGAGTGTTACCAATGGAAAAAGAAGCATGGTCTTTTGAACAAAGATACATCTAAGGGCAAGAGTAAGGAGAAGGAACCCAATTCCTTCGTGGCCATGATTAAGGATCATATTAACATGGTATCCATTAGTTGTAATGATTGGTACATAGACTCGGGTGCGTCAAGGCATGTTTGCATTGACAAGAGTTTATTCAAGACTCTCGAACCGGCGGATGATGGTGTGAAACTCTACATGGGCAATAACCATCCGGTCAAAGTTGAAGGCATTGGGCAAGTGGAATTTGTTTTCACTTCCGGTAAATCTTTGCTTTTAAATGATGTGTATTTAGCTCCGGAAGTATGTAAGAATCTTGTATCCGGTTATCTCCTTAGCAAGTTTGGTTTTATGCAAGTTTATGATGGAGATAATTATGTACTTTCCAAGGGTGGGACTTTTGTAGGGAAGGGATATGCTTATGGGGAGATGTTTAAATTGAATGCGAAAAGTAATAAAGATGGCATGATTTCCGCTTATATGCATGTGTCTACTTTGAATAAGTCTTTTCTATGGCATGCTAGATTAGGACATGTGAACTTTTCAAAGTTGAAAGAAATGTCTAATCTTGATTTGATTCCTAAGTTGAATGATGACATAGAAAAGTGTAAGACATGCATGCTTAATAAAATTACCAAAAGTTCATTCTCAAGTGTAAAAAGAACTTCTAAATTGCTTGATTTAATTCATAGTGATTTAGGAGATTTTCATAGTACACCTTCAATAGGTGGTAAGAAGTATTATGTGACATTCATTGATGATTATTCTAGATATTGTCAAGTTTATCTTTTGAGTTACAAAGATGAAACACTTGAAAAGTTTAGAGTTTACAAAACTAGAAGTGAACTTCAATGTGAGACCTTGATTAAAACTTTAAGGTCCGATAGGGGAGGGGAATATTATGATCCAAAGTTTTTCCAAGGTCCGATACGTGTATTGTTAGTTTTAGCTACTATCCATAAGCTAGTTATCCATCAAATGGATGTCAAATTGGCATTCTTAAATGGAGAACTAGAAGAGGAGGTGTATATGGAACAACTCGAAGGGTTTGTTGTTGAAGGTCAAGAAAAGAAAGTTTGTAAACTTATAAGGTCCTTATATGGACTTAAGCAAGCACCTAAGCAATGACATCAAAAGTTTGATGAAGTAGTGCTTTCAAGTGGTTATAAGATCAATGAATCGGATAAGTGCATATACTCTAAGTTTGAGAATGGAAAAGGGGTGATTATATGCCTATACATTGATGACATGTTGATCTTCGGGACTGACATGGAACAAGTTAATAAGACCAAAGAATTTCTATCCTCAAAGTTCTCTATGAAGGACATGGGTGAAGCGGATGTAATTCTTGGTATTAAGATCATTAGAAATAATGATAAGATAAGTTTATCTCAAGAGCATTACATTGAAAAAATATTAATTAAGTTTGGAGGTGATAAGGTGTATCCGACAATGACACCTTATGATCCAAGTAAGAAACTAGAGAAAAATTTAGGTTCTCCGGTTAATCAACTTGAGTATGCTAAGTTGATTGGAAGTCTCATGTATGCTATGACAAGTACAAGGCCAGACATTGCTTATGCAATTGGCATATTAAGTAGGTTTACAAGCAATCCGAGCAATATGCATTGGTTTGCAATTCGGATAGTATTAAGATATTTAGCTGGTACTAAAAGTTATCAACTCACATATAAAGGAGAACCTTCGGTATTAGAAGGTTACTCGGACGCGAGTTGGATTAATAAAGGAGATTTCTCCTCTACCAGTGGATGGGTGTTCCTTTTAGGAGGTGGAGCAGTTTCTTGGGGTTCTAAGAAACAAGCTAATATAGCAGATTCCACTATGTCTTCGGAATTAGTAGCATTGTATGCTGCTTGTAAGGAAGCAGAATGGTTAAGGAACTTATTGTTGGAAATACCGGTTTGGTATAAGCCAATGGCTCCAACCACAATCCATTGTGATAGCAAAACTACTCTTGATGTTGTGTATAGTCATGTTTACAATGGCAAGTCAAGGCACATTGGTTTGAGACATGCTTATATACATCTTATAAGGGATGGAGTAGTGACTTCAAGATATATCAAGTCAAAAGAAAACTTAGCCGATCCTTTAACTAAAGGATTGTCTAGAGATTTGATAAAATGTACTTCAAAGGATATGGGTTTAAGTGTAGCTCAAATATCTACTAATCACGAAAAAGACTCAACTTTATGAATCGGAATACCACCAATTTCTAAAGTTCAAATGAGTACGGAGTTGCTTAAATTAGTAGGAAGCATCAATTTTATCCCAAGGACAAGTGATGCTTAAAATCTGTAATGACAAGAGGATGAGTATTAGTACTCTTAATAGACTTTGTGGAAAGCCTAATTACAGGGGTGGTATAATTACAAAGTCTACCTACGTAAGTGTAATGTGTGGCCGCATAAAGGAACTATGAGCTAAAGTTCCAAAACACTTATGAAGGATAAGGACACATGGTCGGATAATAGTGTCGAGGTATTTTACACTCAAGATTTAAAATATATGTGTGTTATGAGTATAGTTGGTCAATATAAATCCAAAGTTCAAAGCTATGTCTACTTTGTGATTTGGATACAATTTTGGCTCATATACACTAATTGAAAAGTTCAAAGAGTAATCTACTTTTCATTTGGCATATGTTTTGTGAGTTTCTCTGGTGATTACAAGTTAAGGTATATCTCAAATAACGGGGGTATAAGCTCCTTAAGTAAAGTTATTTCAAGGGTTTTACATACTCTTGAAATAGCGGGGGATTGTTGGAAATATTTCAAGAGTATAAGATAATTATATAGCCTAAAGAATAAAGTATATCAAGTATAAGGATCATATATAAGTGAAACGATAAGAATATGATCAACACGGGTAAAACAGGAAGCAACACGAGTCGTGTTGCCTTCCAGAAAGTAAGAAAACAATTCCAGGGCTCAACACGGGTCGTGTTGGAACAACACGAGTCGTGTTGGTCCAACACGGGTCGTGTTGATTGCCAGGAATGTTTTAAATGCTAACGGCTATATGATTTCGTGTAATTAGTTTTTGATATTATAATTAAGCACGATTATAATGATATTACAACAGCTATATGACTTGACTTGGTCAAGGTCATATTAAGTTTGTGATCCTCCATTAAAGTCACTTGATTGTCCTTTGACTAGGGCATCCTAAGTGTGTTGGTATTCTCCTATAAATAGGAGACATCCTAGGCTATTTGAGACACACCAATCTAAGCAATCACATCTTCATTCTTGTCTAGACTGCAGCTAAACTAAAGTGAATCAAGAGAGAAACTACTATTCTTGAGTGTTTACAAGTGCTAAGTTTTATCCCTTTGAACATTTACGGTATCGTAAATAGTTCTTAAGGAAAGTGAGTATTACGCCACAACTCTTAGCGTTATCCAAGCGAGTGTTCATTGTTTATATACCGTTACTTCCTTTCCTCCAACAATAGCTTGTCGGGGTTCAACACAGACTGTGTTACATCAACACGGATCGTGTGTTGAACCTTGCGCATGAAAGTTACCTCTCTGGAAGCCAACACGAGTCGTGTTATGGTCAGCACGATCCGTGTTGACTCTGTTCTCTGCCTCTTACTTGCGGGTTCGAATCCTCAGTACTTATATCCTCCTCCCGCGGGAGCACAAATCACACCCCAACTCCCGCTATGTTTAAAGCAATAAATAACATATTCCTAATTGATATCATGAATGCAGCTTGGTGGAGTGGCTTGGGCATTTTTAAATGGGAGGTCTTGGGCTCGACACTTCATCCCTACAAGATATTTATTCCAATTTTATTTTCTATAATGTTTTTATTACACCAATTTATTTTTCATATAACTTTTTCTGGTTTATTTTTTTTAAATTTTTTCCAATATATTTAGCTTTCACCAAATAACATGAGATTCTTTTATATATAATGCAATTTTTTCATAATCTTACATTTTATCCTTTTAAATTTGTAGAAAGAGCATCCTTTTAAATTTATAAAAAGAAAAAGCAAACTATACAATCATAAATTTTATGTCTAATAAGATTTTTTTACTCCTTAAAAATTTTGCTATATTGTACTAAATTCAAAAATTGATTTATTCATTCGTATACCTTTACACACTAACTCATACACTTTTGCACGCCAACACATAAACATTTACACACTAACACATATGTCTTTGCACTCTAATACACACACCAACACATATACCTTTCCACACTATCTCACATACCTTTACACACTAACACACACCAATACATACATATTTGCACACTGATACACATACATTTGCACACTAACATACACACATTTGCACACCAACACATACACCTTTGCACACCAAGACATATAACTTTGCATACTAAACATACACTTTTTGCACACTAACATATACATTTTTGCACACTAACACACACTAACACGCTTAAAAATGACAGAATAAAATAATAATTAAAGCAAAATAAAAATGGTAAGAAAATGTGATATTAATTTGATCATTGTGAAATAAATTAAGCAAAACACAAAAAATAAAATATCACACATATTAAATTAAGAGTAACCTTTGAACCCAAGACCACACCTATTATATTTCTATCACTTACCACTTAACTGTTGCACATTACAATGCTCTACCGTGCATAATACTACATATATAGTATAACGTTTGGTATTAAAAATTAAAAGTGAAGTGCTGATATCATGTGACGTATAGTGGGAGTAATAAGTGGATCAATACTCCCGCGGGAGTAGGATATATTTTTCGTCGAATCCTTGCGTCCCTCCTTTATTTTTTTTCTTTCCTCTTCTCTCACTCACTCTCAACCTCTTTTTATTTCAAACCCTCTTTTTTTCTTTTTCAAATTTTTCGAATTTTTTTTCTTTTTTTCATTTTCCTAAAACTAATACCTCAAAAAGAAAAATAAAATAACTAGAAAAAACCTAGAAAAAGAAAATAAAAAGGAGGAAATTCCTATAAACCTTAGAAAAATCAAAATAAAAAGAAGAAAAATAAGGATAAGTTCTAGAAAATCATAAAATGAAAATAAAATGGAAAAAGCTTGTTGCCTACCAAGATGCGCTTGTTTAATGTCCTAAGCTAGACAAGGTACCTCTCAACCCGGTGAATAGTCCATAACTCCATAGTTATAGGCTTTAGGAGCTCCATCTTGCATAGTACCTCCAAACATCTTAAAATCGACCCTACAACTTGGGTCAAACTCATCACCCCCTCCAAAAATGGAGGGATCCCCATTATCAAACCTGGAAATTTCATCAAAGTTAACCTTGTTAAAAGTATAAGGCACGTTCTTGATGATCTTAGGTGGTGGCAAAATTTCTTTTATTCCCACTCTTACATTGCCAAATTCATGGCCTTTATCAAATAACAAACCACAAGGATTTTCAACAAAATAATCATGAGAATTCTCAAGGTTTTCACTTTCAACATCATGCACACAATCATCATGTTTCTCACAAACCAAACCATCAACATGTTTATCTTTCTCACATAACACATCAACACCAAAGCAAGGGGAAACTTCACGTGGCAAAACATCATGGAATAAATCAAATTCAAGTTCATGTTCCCCTATCCTAAACTTCATCTTTCCACATTGTACATCTATGACACACCCTACGGTAGCAAGAAAAGGTCTTCCCAAAATGATTTGGGTACGGAAATCCTCGGGCATATCAAGAACAACAAATTCAATTGGCACATAACAATCACCTACCTTAAGGGGAAAGTCCTCTAAAATACCCTTGGGGTACTTAATAGAACGATCCGCCATTTGCAATGACATGGTAGTTGGTCTTAACTCTTCTAGGTTCAACCATTCATACAAGGAATATGGCACTAAGCTTACACTAGAACCCACATCACACAAAGCTCGGTCAACGGTTACGCTACCTAGGCCACAATGGGATATTAAACCTTCCCAGGTCCTTAAGCTTAGGAGTAAGCTTGTTAAGAACCACGGAACTACACTCTTCAGTCAATGCAACTTCCTCAATTTCATCAATTTTCCTCTTTTTAGAGAGGATTTCTTTCAAAAACTTTGCATACAAAGGCATTTGAGATAAAGCATCCAAAAGCGGCACATTCACATTCAATTGCTTTAACATATTAAAGAACTTGTCGAATTTTGCATCTAATTTAGCCTTAGCATACCTTTGAGGAAAGGGTAACGGTGGTTTGTAAACTCTAGGTGGAGATGAAGGTTGGGTTTCGGTGTTCTCCTTAGAAGGCTCACTCTCAAGGTCTTTCTTTCTCACTCTCATCAACCATTTCACTAGGCTTCTCAACCTCACTCTCAACCTCAACCCCCCTCCCCCCTCATGCTTAGCATTAGGCATGCTAGGTCCCTCATATTGTTTTCCACTCCTCAAAATAACGGCATTACATTGGGCATTGGGGGTTAGGGATGGGCTGTCCGGGTAGTGATCCCGAAGGAGGGGTAGAAGTGCTAGCTTGGTTGGCCAATCGAGTCTCAAACATTTGGTTTTGGGAGGTCAAAAAGTCTACTCTAGTGGCCAAGGCTTTGATCACATCATCTTGCCTTTGTTAGTGCTCAAACTGTCTCTGTTGGGATTTAAGGACAACATCTAACATGACCTCTATAGTATTTAGGTCTTGGATTGGGGGTTGGGGTTGGGCTTGTTGGAAAGCCCTTTTTCTTTGTCCTTGTTGGGCACCCAAGTGATTATTGTTTCGGTAAGAAAAATTCGGGTGATTTCTCAAACCTGGATGATATGCATTCGGGTTACCAACATAATTGGCTTGTTCATTAGGTTCTCCACTTTCCACACCACTAGGACAATGCAACGTTGCATGCTCAAAAGAATGACATGATGCACATTGAGGTTGAGGGGGAGGGGTAGCATTCACATTCATTCTATCCATCTTTTCAGTAATAGCATCTAATTTTGTTGATAAAAGAGTGATAGCATCTACCTCATACTTACCTCCCGTTCGTGCGGAACGGGGCTTAGACCATTGATAGTTGTTCACGGACATTTGCTCGATGAGTTCATGAAGCTCTTCCACGGTCTTGCTCATGATGTCGCCTCCCGCCGCCGCCAAGATGTTGACTAGCAAGTTGTCATCCACTCCATTGTAGAATGCTTGGATCGGCACCCAAAGGCTCGAATCCATGTTGGGGGCATTGCCTCAAGAGGTCCTTGAACCTCTCCCATGCATCGTAGAAGCTCTCTTCCGGCTCTTGCGCGAATATGAAAATTCGGTTCCTCAGGCTTGTCAACATGCTAGGCGGAAAATATTTCGCAACAAATGCACTAGCAAGTTGATCAAAAGTGGTGATGGCGTCCTCCGTCGCTCCATTCGCCTTGAAGGTCTCACATGCTTGCCGAAAGATGCGGATATGTCGGTTGGGGTCTTCATTGGGAAGGCCATGAAATCGTGAAGCCTTCACTAAGTTGATGAGGGAACTCTTCAACTCGAAGTCGTGCACGTCCACTGCCGGTGCGTTGATGGTCGTGGGCTGATTTGCGACTGGGGGAGTCACGCATTGCCCAAAAGTATGTCTTGGCTGGGCCATCTCGGGTTGTTCCTTGGCTTCTTCTTGCCTCCTTCTTGCTTCCTCTATTCGTTGTCGCTTCTGCCTTAAACGGAAGGTTCTCTCAATCTCCGGATCAAACTCGAATAGCGGTGCCTTTTCCGTACACCGATTGAAAACCTTGCAAGAGACAAAAACAAAAACAACCAAGGAAGATCAAACAGGAAAAAGAAAAAGAAAAAGATCTAGTCAATCTAAGGATATTCGTTCGGTGGCGGCTAGGGACAAAGTCCCCGGCAATGGCGCCAAAAATTTGATACGCCGCAAGTGCACAGGTGTACATGTAACAAATATCAAGGTCGATCCCACAGGGACTTTGCTAACTACACACCAAAATAGCTTCCTATGTGATTGCTAAATCGGTCGGGATTTGTTTTGGATCAACTAATTCTATTTCTAATTGCTAAAAAGGCTCAAAACAAGCAAATATTCACACAATTCACAAGATGAAATCAATATGAGAAAAGCGTTCAGGGGATAAAACCTAAGTAACTCTATGAATCAAACAAGTGGATTGAACATGTAAGTCATTAATTCGATACATTTTAGGGTCGATAATCGCATAATGTATTCCGTAACGAGCTTTTGGCAATGAAACGGATTGCTTAGTAAAATTGATCTCTTGGACTCTTTATTGTTTCAATTTTATCTAAGTTAAATATCAAATTATCCAATGACCCCTAGTTACAAAGTCTTCTATCTCTAGTTCACTTCATATACCAGTTTAATCCTAAGGGTTCCGATTATCGAATTTATCCGTTCGGTACTTCACTCAACAATCTACAACCGTGCTAATGGTGCGCAAACAAAAGCAATGACATATATATTCAAAGGATAAATAAAATGCATTCAAACTAGATTAACAAACTTGTCCAATCCAACAATATTCAATCCATAAGAGAAACTAACAAGGGTTTATCCCCTAAACTTATAAAAACTACTCACTACTCATGTTCGATTCACAAAACATATGAAAATCTATACTAAAATCCATGAAAACTATGAGAAAGAGAAGTAAACCGAGTGTCGAATCAATCCTTGCTTGATTGGTGATCGAAGGGGACTTTTTCTCCTCCACTTCAATGGATTCTTGCAAGTTGATCTTCAAACTCCAATGAACTCTCAATCTTCAACTAGGGATGAACTTGGATGGAATTGTGGATGAAAGGGAATGAATGTGGTTGGATGAAGATGAGGATGGATGGGAATGAATCACAGAAAAAACAGCCGGACATGCAATTATATAGCAATTAAGGGCAATTGAAACGACATTTTTGCATTGAACAGAGCCAACACGGGTGATTCCAGGCCAACACGGACCGTGTTACTCACTGGAGTTGATTTCTGCACTTTCTAGACCCCGAAACGACCCCTTTTGCTCCAAATGGCACCCGTGTTGGGTTCTGACGACTTCCTTATATTGTTTTGGGCCTTAGCTTGGGCTTGGGGTGGATCTCTCTCTTGAATTGTGATCAACTTGGACTTCAATACTTGTATTTGAGCTTGATTTGATCCAAATAACTCCAATTTCCTACAAAACTATATCAAACTCCAACCAAGCATAAAATAGAGAATTCGAGTAAAATAATAATACATTCATATCAATAATCACTCAAATTAACTCTGAATAACCCAAGATCACATATATATATAATACACTTATTTGTTATGCATATGAGTCATTAATGAAGTAATTAAGTCTATTGAGGAATTGTTAGTCGCTTATGTCTGAGGGTCAGGGTAGAAGAGTCTTAGGAAGTTACTGTATAAAAACATATCTCTAGCTTGTATCAGAATCATGGATGATCAATGCAAATTCTCTCTTCTCTCTCCAATATCATTCTCTCTCTTTTCTGAGCTTTTCTCCATTTTTGCTTACCTTCGAGAGTGATCTCCAGGGGAGTCTTATCACAACTATTTGTTCACTAGGAGGACTCATCTTATCCATTTCATTCCATAATCAATGGATTTTTTTTGTCAACCTTTGGTTGCAAGTCATAGGGATAGGGGCCATCAGTGTACCAGTGGTTTGTATGCCCAGTTATTATATATGTATGTGTATATATGTCGTTCTTCTCAGGGAGCTGGGGGCCTAACTAATGGTCTTGGTTGAGAGGAAGGTCGAGATCACTAACGGTAAAAGATGGAGGTAAGGTTACTAACTTAGCACCAAACAAACAAGCAACAGATAAGAGTTCAGTCGAATGACAAAGATGGGCTTCGAGGGTTTTAGGAAATCAAAGGATCAAAGGAAATAGGTTTCGCAGCTAGGGGATAAGAAGTCGGAAGAAATCAGATGGGCGGCCACCGGCCTCCCTCTTCCAAGGGCGGTCCGGATTAACTACCCCGAAATCCACCATGGACCCCAGGGGTTAATTCAACGGGTCTCCCTATTTAGCCCCATACTCACTTCCATGAGCGAGTGACTAACTATCCCTCCCTTATCCTTTCATTGACAAGCGATTAGTGTATTAAAGAGCTCCTGGTCCCTAATGCACCCCACTTGAAGGAAGGAATAAGGTGGGAATTAGATTTCCTTCCAAATTACTCTCTAACTAGCTAACCAAACCCTAATCACCCATCAACAACCTTAATCACCCCTTAACCCATGAGGAATCTAGCCAGTACTACCCATTACTATAACTAAAATAACACAAGCGATTCAAGCCTAAACATGATTTCTAGCACAAAGTAAAAGAAATCTCAAACAAAGAAATTAAATGACAATTAAGGTAATCAAACTAGTAAGCAAGCAAATAACAATAAAATAGTAAAGTAAAGGAGAAGAAAATACCCATGGATGATGAAAACTAGTAGATGATGAAAGTTAGAATTGATAACCTTCACAATCTTCCGATTGATGAAGCTTCAATCCATGATTACAACCCAAATTCACGCAAACTCAAAGATGGAAATCTCCTAAATTACCCAATAATTACAAACTTTCTCTCTCTAACACTAAGATGGATAGTGAAATTCCAGAACTCTCAATAACATCGTCACTGAAAAGTATTTACCCAAGGCAAGGAAGTTGCTCAAAACGCAACTGTTTCAGCCATTACAATAAGCATAAAACAGGGTCGTCGAGGGTGCGACGGCGAGTGTAGTGGACGCGACAGAGCAAAAACTGGGAGCCGATTCTGATTCCGCGTGGGTACGTGTGCGCGACGTCTCTAGTCGAGGGCGCGAACGTTCTGGGCAGGCCTTCTCCAAGATTTCTCCAAGGAAAACGTCACGGGTGCTGTCGTTGCAAGTGGTACGACTTTCGGTCCAAAACTCCTCTAGGCGTAGCGCCCGCTACAAAAGTGCAGCGAGGGCTACCTTTCTGGGCATGAAATGTGGCCTCATCGCACCCGCTACAAGACTTGTAGCGGATGCGACGAGCTTGTCCTTGTTCTTTGAGAAGTTTTTCCTGTTGCGGCTCCACTCTTCTTCATTCCTTGGCTCGGCTTAGCTCGGGAAATCCCTCGGGACCTCCTAATTTGCCCTCAAAATACTCCTTTTCCTCGTCTTATTCCTCAAACTTGAGAAACCTACAAAATAATTAAAAACCAAGTGAAAATAACAAAAACAACTTGGAATCGTATGAAAAGAGTAAGCCCGTGAGCGTAATTTAGGCCTAAAAAATGGGCCTAAACATCCACCCACACTTGAGTGTTTGCTCGTCCTGATCAAAACAAAACAAAACTACCTAATAACTAAACAACTACTTCACTTTTATGGGAGGAAACAGGTGCATTTAAAGTATGCACCAAGCCCTTTAAACCCTCCGGCAGCCCAGGTGGACGAGGTAGGTCTTGTGAGGGTTTGTAGCGACTATACTCACAAAATCCATGAAAAAGGAAAAATGGAGAAAGGAAAGGTGAAAACAAAACTAGTTTCAAAAAGGAAGGAAGAAAATGCTCATTAGTAAAATCATGCAATCAACTACCCGAAAGGCGTCATTAACCGACCAAAAGAAACTAGTATGAGCATATTAAGGACACCTAACCTAAAGTGTTGCCAATCTTAGAGATTTTCAACTCCCAAACGTCTCATACTAAACAAGAACCTTGTACACAGGTGCAAGTGTACCCAAATCAATTCCGATCAAGCCTCAGCAAAACCTATACCCGAGCTTGTTTCGAAGCGAAAAAGACTAGCAAAGCGTTGCCCTCCCCCATTTATGTCTCCCTTGGCTTGGTGAGGGCCGCAGGTTATATAAGGGAAGGCCCCACAACTTATTCAACTTTTATCCTTTCTTTCTCTTTTTCTTTCTTCCTTCTTTTTATTATTATTATTTTTTTCTGTTGTCATGGCTCGAGATTGATTCGCGGCTCGTTAGGGGCTACTCTCCTAGCATGGTTTTGCTCCGTACGTATAATTGTACTTAAGGGGTGAGGGGCTGCTACCACCCACGCCAAACCACGTTGGTAAACCAACTTTTTCGCTCTTTTTTTCAATTTTAAGGTCGGTTTTTTCGGGAATTGGAACGACCCTCCAAAAGGGGTTACCCTCCCAACTCGGGTTACTCCGTATGAAGCAAAGTACTTAATTAGTGTGAGTGCTGCCCACTCACACCGACCCTTGTTGGTTTCATCGACTTTTATCTTTTCTTTTATGAACTTTCACTTTTTCAACAAGCTCGAATATAAGCGACTAAGGTTTCATGTTCTCAATAAGGGTGTGAAAAGAAAAAAGGAACTTGTTTTTGTTCTTAGAGAAGGGATCCTAAAGAAGATAGGTCATGACAACACCTAGGTTAGAGCCTACAATGCTCATACCGGCCCCTTTTAGAAGTTAAACAAAGCCCTCAAGCTATCAATTACACAATTCTAAGAACGAGCAAATTCTTAGGAAAAATAAAACACTTTTAGGGGTTTTTCACAACTTTTTGTCCTTTTTTCTTTCGTTTTCACAACAATTTCAAATTTTTTTCAAAAATTTCAAATTTTAACGAGAACCCAAGAAAGAATATCAAAGTGCAAGGTGAGTTACCCCTAAACACAAATAACTCCCCCCCCCCAACCACACACACACACACTTAAAATGCCATAATGCCTCGTGAAAGGTAGTAAAAAGAGATAAACATGCAAAACAACACCTAGCACAGAAAAAGGTGGTGACCCGAGCCCACACGGCTCCATCAACAAGAATATCCTACACGCACATACTCAGGGGAGTGCAACCAAAAAGGACAAAATCAAGCATGTAACATGGAGCAATATATACACTGAAAAAGGAAGCGGAAAGAGGTTACCGTAAAATCATCACGTAGAAACACTCAATCCGGTATCCAAAAGAATCATGCACAAGGTTAGGATATTCAAATTAAACTACCTAGATGCATAAGTTCTAGCATGCAAGATTAGAAAAAGAAAAGAAACTAACTAAAGGAAAGAACTAAAACATATAAACAATATATACATTGACTTGAATATACCTCAACCCCGAATCTCATCACTTGAGGCGGGAATTGAGGGTGAAGCACGTGCCTACTCCCAGTCCTACGCTCGATGAAACTGAGCGCAAACCAACAACCTGTACCAAAATAGCCCACAAGAAAACACTTGAAGACAACAACTATAACAATGCCAAGATGGGGATGGGATGAAGCACAAAAAATGACCAAGTCATGCCAACAACAGACAAGGCAAAACCAATAACCAAGTGACTCAATCCCCTCCTACCTCCCTAATAAGCATCCCCCCACAATTATCTACCACTAACAACACATGCAAAAGAAATATAAAGATTAAGTGGGGATGGGGATGCTTACAGTTCACTGCTCTGGTCCTCCCGAGGGAGGAGGATATGGGTAGTATGGAAAATAAGTGGGATAGTAGGGGTTGGTGTAGTCGTTCGGTGCTGGGTTGTGCCCGGCGACAGAATAATGGTAATACCCCCAGTCGTGCATGTAATGGTTTTGCTGATGAAAATACTCCTCGTGTCGCTGTAGCTATGAATACATGTTGTTGAGTATGGTCTATTGGGCATACAACATCGCTTGGTGACTCTCCAATAAGTTATGCTGACTTTGGAGTAGAGTTTGTTGTTGTTGGAAATTGACACTCAACTGCTCAAGGTGAGAGTTGATGTGTCCTAAAGATACTCGCCATGATTGGTCTCCACTTTCCACACCCACTTCGACCTCCCCTCTAGCATGTCCCTCTTCTTTTTCTCCTTCTCCTTCTTCCTCTTCACCTTCTTCCTCATCATAGTCTTCGTCCTCATCCCCGAGCATATCCGAACCACCAACCCTACGCTAGTAAGCATATTGTTGGCCCCATGACCAGTTGTGGGATTTTGTGATATCGAGCTACCCTTCCGCCTTCTCCGGATCTAGGTGTATGGATGTCTTGTTGACGGCATGCCCGTGGAGGTAGATTGTACGAGTTCGGTGCTTTGCGAGAATCCCATCTTCTACAGTCTAACCCCGTATATGGGATCGGGGAAATAACGTGGCGTCCACCTTTTCAAATAGGCACCGAAACCCTCTTGCTTGAGGAAATGACAAATGATGTGGCCCATTCCTATCGTTGTGGGCCGGTTTTCCATGCTGATCTCTCGTAGGCAATGCAGAATACAATACCCGGTGTTGATATGGCGGCCTCTCACTGCGTTGACAAACAAGTTGTCCTTGCGGACCTTGGGCCGCCCATCATCCCGACCGAAAACTAAACTCATCACAATCCGATGAAGGAGTCGGACCGAGAGGTTGCAAAAATCCCTCCCCTTGGAATTCGTTGGGCAATGGTATCTCATTTGCCCTCCTCTGGATTTAACATGCATCCTCTTCCAACATGTAAGCTGTCTCATTGCTTCTTGCTCATCGAACCTCTCACACCGATCATAAAACTTTCCATCCACCGGTAGGCCAAGAGCTTTGCACAGATTTTGGAACGTGCACTCCTTCTACCGATTGGCCACTTGGTATTTAAAGGTGGTCGTAGGATGACCATCATCACACATACTGAGGGAACTCAAAAACTCTAAGACAGGCTGGTCAACGATCGAATCATCGATTGTAATGAAGATTTCCCATCCTAGAATATGGATAAAGTCGTCAAAACTAGGCTTATAGTAGATAGCCTTGACTGTGTCGGCATCGTAGATGTCCGACGCGCAAATTTTTCTTTCCTTGAACTTCCTAAACCTCAGCGCGTGAGGCTCCCCTCTGAAAGTGACCTTGACCCGAGGATCGCATTGAATTTGAGTGGCCGGTTGGACGTAATATCGGTCCTTTCTCAGAGAAGATGGCTCCGGGGGCGGTGAAGAAGGCTCCTCAACCCGAGACCTCTTGCTTCTACCCATATCTTCTTGGCTAAAGCCTCCTGAACTTGGTTGTCCCCATGGTTCTCTTCGGAAGACATGTCGAATTGCAGACAGCGGGAGATTTTGGACCTGGGTGCTGACGGGACCAAGCGACCTGACGGGCCGGGGGTCCACGCTAGACTTGGGTCTCCTATATTGACTACAGCAAAACAACACAGTTCAGAGATTGGCCTTTCAATAACCAAAACCTAACCCGATGAATGCACGACCTAGCGGACCTACATGGGACTTCCTAGTATACACAACTTATATGCTGTCTCGACAAGGTGACTCACCCGGGACACGGGTTTGCATGACCTTAACTCTACATGATCCTAAAAGACTATCGATCATCATAAAGGACCGAATAAAACCAAACAAAGCGAGTTAATGCCGAGTACGGGAGTACAAGTCAGTGTTTCTCAATTCGAATGGGCCCCATCCACAGGCCGATCGTTTTAAGGAGAATCTGTAACTTAGACACCCTACTTCAGCCAACTCAAACTGTGCTAATTATTACTCGGACTAGAATGATGATCCACAAGATTGATCGCCATACACTTCTCTATATATTTTTTTATTCTACTTGTTTAGGAAAGTGGATATCATAAAGGACTGGATAAAACCAACAACGGGCGAGTTATAATTAGTTTATGGACTTAATTACTAAATCCAATATGGTTGGGCCTAACCGCGGGCCGGCCATAAATATTATGGATTTAATAATTAAATCGATAAATTAATTTACTCGAGCCCGGTGACTATTACACAGTCTAGGACTTTACCCACTAACTTTGTTTGAACTTTTAATCAAGTTTATTGGACCTTCGTTGAGGAGATGTTACAAAGGGCCAAATAGAATCATCAAAGGTGAGTCGAGTTTACTTTATGAACCAAGAGAATTAACCTTTATGAGTAAATGGGCCCAATCATTTGGTTAACCATAATTTTTGAGGTTAATTAACTTAGTTGGTAAACATGACTCCTCTCAGCCCAATGACCAGTGGCGAAATCAGGATTCAAAGGCAGAGGTGTCAAGATAAAATTTAATAAAAAAGACAAATTATATTGAAACAAATTCTTAAAAATTAACATATTGAAATAACATAAAGTTTAATGACATAGTTTGGAAAATAAAAATACATACCTTAAATCTAAAGTTGTCCTTGACGAGTAGTCATGTTTTGATAGTAAAACATGATTTCGTCATTGGTTACTTTATGAAAAAGATCATCTTCAAAATAAGTGACAACACTATCCTCAAGTGAAGGCGGTTCATTGTCAGATGATGGATGAGTATTTTCTTGAGGCGACGGGAAATTTTGTGTCACGGAACCTGAACCATGCGATGTATTCACTCTCTTACTAAAAAATTTCTCCATTTTAAACTGATAAACAATTTAAAAAATGAATTAACTTTATAAATTCAAAACATCCGCTAAAACATATTCATATTTGATTATTAGAAATCAACAATTAACAATAACAAAATAACCATCACATAACAATATTTTAATTTGTAACCAATCAATCAAACAATTATGAATATTTGAACAAAATAAAACTAAGAACTCTAATCGTTCTATTCAATAAATTGCTATTTCATCACAAAATGCGTAAATTTATTAATTGTTCAATACAAATTTAATTATTAGAATCAACAATGAACAATGATAGAACACCATCTCACAAAAATATTTTAATTTGTCGTCAATGAATCAAACAAATAAACTACATAATTTGAACAAAAAATTACTTAGAGGTACCCTAACGTTTGAAGAAACAATTTTTTGGTACCCTAACTTTTCAAAACTAATTTCGGGGTACCCTTACTTTTAGGATTAGAAATTACTAGGTGAATTTCCGGCGAAACTCCGATTGATTCAAATCAATTTCGTCCACGAAAACAAAGGGCATTTTCATCCACAAAAACACTTAATCAATTTCCCGCCTAAAACTCACCAGAATTCAAATCATTGGCCGGAAATTCACCTAATTATTTCTAATTCTAAAAGTTAGGGTACCCCAAAATTAGTTTTTAAAAGTTGGGGTACCAGAAAAACATTTCACCAAAAGTTAGGGTACCCCTAAGTAATTTTTTGTAATTTGAATCATGAATATTTGAACAAAATAAAGCCAAGAACCCTAATCGTTCTATTCATAGATTGCTATTTCATCACAAAATTCACAAATTTATTAGTTGTTCAACACAAATTTAACTAAAATTAATAAATTAAACATAATAACTTATAAAATAACATACCTCAATTCAAGTATTTGATCAATTTGCACATAAAAAATAGTAGAACTAGAAGAGACGGTTGGAGTAGGTGTTGTATTAAAAATTAGGGTTAAAAGAAAATTTTTTGAAGTTGGGCTTTAGGTGGAGTCGAACCCTCAACCTCATTGATAAATAGGCGTGTGCACGATGCAGAAGGAAAATGCTTAACTTCAAATTCTGCGAATATTTTAATTTGTCGTCAATGAATCAAACAAATAAACTACATAATTTGAATCATGAATATTTGAACAAAATAAAGCAGGGAATCCTAATCGTTCTATTCATAGATTTCTATTTCATCACAAAATTCACAAATTTATTAGTTGATCAACACAAATTTAACTAAAATTAATAAATTAAACATAATAACCTATAAAATAATATACCTCAATTCAAGTATTTGATCAATTTGCATATAAAAAGTAGTAGAACTAGAGGAGACGACTGGAGTAGGTGTTGTATTAAAAATTAGGGTTAAAAGAAAATTTTCTAAAGTTGGGCTTTAGGCGGAGTCGAACCCCCAACCTCATTGATAAATAGGCGCGTGCACGATGCTGAAGGAAAATGCTCAACTTCAAATTCTGTAGAATCGAACCCCTGACCTCAAGGGTACTGAGGCACGCCATCAGCCTTCCGCAGACGTACCATCCGGCTACATGAATAGAATTGTATAGTCCCCACAAATTATTATATATATATATATATTGTTACTTTAAAACAGCTCTAAACTTGTTTTTTTCCCAAAAAAATTTGGGGGTCGATTGACCACCCTTGACCCTTAATAGCTTCGCCCCTGCCAATGACTACTATATAGACTAGAACAACACTCCTAATCTTGGATCGACTCTTTACCACGAATTTAAACACATAGCACATAGCATACACATGAACAAAGGGTATCCTAAACCAAGGCTCTATGTACAAAAGGGTTTATTGGTTGGATAAGGTTTAGTGGCTCATGTACTCGCCCCGGTGCATTTTTGTTGTAAAGGCAACTTGAATGTGTGGGGTGCTACTCTTGGAGGCTCGAGTGGATACCTCGTAGAGTGATGCATGAGTGGATGTGGTGACTAATGCTCTCTCGGTGTAAATGCACCAATTGAGTATAGCCGGTCCAGCATCCCATGGGTTGTTTTTTGTGGTTGAAAAGAAAAAACTTAATACTGCTGATTTACGTGCTCCTACGACATATTACATGTCAAGGGAGTTCCCCGGTATATGCAATGCATTTATGCCTAAAAAGAATGACTTAATAATATAAAGTAAAAATTCATTTTCCTTCCAATAATTTTAAAGTACACTAAACTTTTTCAAGTTTTACCCACTTTAAGAACAACTCCCCAGTGGAGTCGTGAAAAATCATGTGGACATTTTTCCTCGCCGTTCGGGCTTCCGAACGTCCACGTTGGATTAGGGTGTGATTTGGTGGTTTGTGCTGGGGTTTAACCTTTGAAAACTCTTTAAGGAAACCAATCATACATTTCATGAATAATATTTTGTAAAATCACTTTCCCTTTACTTATGCATTTCATGAGTCCTTGAATTAAACCTTTAAGAGTGAACATCCACTTGTTCCATACTCTTCTAAATTTAACCCAATTTGCTCATTTAAATGTTAGGCTCGAAAGAAAACGATTTATGCAAATATTATTTAGAAATATAAGAAAGAATATCCTAAAGCTGCATCGGTACATTATAAAACCAGGTTGACCATAGTTTATGCAATCCTCGATGTGTTTTGGTTCGAAATGGGAGTCGCCACCCGACTTTTTAAAGGGAAAAGCTAAGAAAAACTAAAGAGAAAATAAAGAAAGACTCCGCCTTGCGAAACCCAAGAATGTATTCAGGGGTAAGGCTACGAACTCGAAAAGTAAACTTTAAGAATTCGCCTCTCACAAAAGGAAAGACTCTACTAAAAGTTTAAAATTGCACTTTTGATAAATTTTAGAAGGGAATGAAGGAACACTTTATAGAATTATTTCATTGAATCATGCAACAAGAATGAAAGATAGAAGACAAAGAATACAAATATACACTTATTTTACAAGAGAGAAAGAGCACTTTGAAGCTTACATTGTGACCTTGTTGGAGAAAAGCCTTGCCTAGCCTTTAGATGCTTGAAAATCCTCCTTGATGCCTTTAGAAAACCTCCTCTCCAAGTGCCAAAATAACGATAGAAAAGATGGTAAAAGATGATAAGAAATAGGGTGGAAAGAGGGTAATAGGAAGACTTCTTTTTGTGGTTTTGAATGTGTTTAGGCTATGGTTTTTTATGGAGTTTAGGATGACTAAGATAGGGTATGTGTTTAGGGTTTTTGAAAGGATAAAAGATGAAGATTATGAATGGGAGATGGGATAGAATAGAGGATGAATAAGATAGAAGATGAATATGAGATGGAGAATATAATAAGAAGTAGAGAGATTATAAGAGACAGTGAGTAAGAGAATGAGTGGAGAAGGATAGATGATGAGTGAGTTGGTGAGTGAAGATTGAGTGAGTTTGGCTTGGAGAGGGATGGTATTTATAGGCTAAGGAGGGAGTAGAGATTCATACACATGCATGCATTCACCTCGTAGTCTCCGGAGCAGATGCACTTCACTAGGCAGTAGGGGGGATGATCTTGCATGGATGGTGACACGTGGTCAATTGACCACGTGTGGGCGGAGCCACCAAAGCCGACCAGCCACCAAGCTGGGGGGATGAATCCTCCTCGTCCATGGCATGGACGGTGATAGTATGAAAGTAGACTGCCTAGGGAATGTAAGGTTCACACTGGACGGAGAGAGTGTTTGTATTTAGCTCTTATGAGATGTTTTTGAGTGTTTTTGTGATGATTTGATCTCGCGGCCTTTGGCTTTAGCTCATAGGACTTGCATGGCTTCATTTATAAAAAAAAAAAATGTACATGTAGCTAGGAGGTATCACATGTGATCATGCATGTGATTTTAGGTGAGCAAAATATAAGTAAATGCATTTATTTATCGAGCTTCTTTTGTTTCTTCCGCCTTGATTTCATATTTTATGCGTCAAAATCCCGGTGTCTACATGATGATAATAATCCCTACTTTCAATTTGTATTCTGGTGGTCCAAAAAAAAATTATATTGTAGTGGGACATAATCGAGATTATACCCTAAATATCATATATTTTGTGTTGCATTTGATTTAAAACTTTGTATAACACTTTACCACGATTTTTAATGAATTTACAGCATTTCTCCCAAAAAATTTTCAAATTTTTTCTATTTTTTATGATTTTTTTCAATTTTATTCTTTTTAATAAATAATAATAATTGCTTGGAATTTCAAAAAGATAATTTAAAATTTTTTTAATAACTACACTTCATTACCTATCTATGGACAGGAACGAAAAAATAAAAATAATATAAGGTAGGCATGAAAAAAATAAAAAGAATGTGATGATGGATTCGGTACTACTACAATATAATTTATTTCTTTTTTGGATCACTAGAATACAAATTTAAAGTAGGAATTATTGTCATCCAATTTGCAAAAGTAGGGATTGTTAGAATCCAATTTTCTTATATATATATATATATATATATATATATATATATATATATATATAGGAGGTGATCATATGAGCATTGGGTTTTTGTGAGCATGTGAGCATTAGGATCTTGGACCATTGGATCTTAAATCAATGGATGAGAAAAAAAATAGACTTTGGCTTTTTTTTTTTTGCACACTGCACATGACTCCTTTAATGAGGGACTAATAAAAAAAGGGAATAGAATTGGGTGTATTGGGAAGGGGGAAGCGTGCAATCAAGAGAATAATAATGAGAGAGCTCATGAAATCAGAACACATGCTTACAAAATTGAACAACAATCTTCCTTCCCCTCCCAACTGTATTGGCGAACATCAAATAATGCCCCCCTGGGTTGCAAACTCAACGAAGAACAACCATAACAGTGGGTTGGTTCCGGTCATTTTGTGTCGTGGAAGTCAGCGAAGTCAACGGCGAACAACCACGGCGCTGGAAAAGTATAGGTGGGCGACTTTCTATGATGGTTTTGAGCGGTGTAGAGATTGTCGTTCACGATTTAGGGTTCCAATTGGGTGTGTATTGTGCTTTTAATCGTTTTGTCCACACTTAATTAGCTTATGTGTTTTTTTAGGCTTTAATCTCGTAAGGTGTATTTTTGTGTAAGGTTGAGGTTTTTTAAGAGAAATTTGAATTTAGTGTGGACATCAAGTGAGGCCACATTGGACGTTAAGGTTACCGAAAGTGGACATTAGGAAAATTGGTGATGGGTGTGTATGTCGTTCTGTGGTACTTGATATGCACGTTGGTATTGGTTGGCATCCACAGTAATAATGGTTGATGCCCACTGTTATGAAAGTCCACAGTTAAATGTTTTCATCACAGATAATGTTGTTGATATTCACTATGTGAGTTATGAAAGTCCACAGTTAAATGTGTTCATCACACACATATATCATTATTGTGGTTGATGTTCATTTGTGAAGAATGAAGGAATTCATCATTTTAGACTGTGGACATTAGGTATTACCAAATAGGACATAACACATGTAGACTGTGGACATGGCATTCATCATGTAGTTTGATTCATTTGTAAATAGTGACAGGCATTTAATTTTGATTGTGAACATCAAGTATTACCAAAAAGGACAATGCGCGTATGGACTGTGGACAACATGTTTCTTCGTATGGATTATACCCAATCATGAACAAGATTTAATTGGCGTGTACTTGATATATTTTTATTCATTTAATTGACATGTGGGCACTCATCTCATGTGCCTGGGCTTGATACATTAAAAAATAACGGCAGTGGACATAAATTTCTATCAACACGGACATCAAGTATAACAACAGGGGACTTCAAGTATTAACATTATTAACTCACAATACACTCATGCACATTAATACTTGGCCTTGAAATTACATGAAGTGGACATCTAGTTATGTCTATGTGAACTTCAAGTAAAAATTGCAAGGACATTAGGTTCATAGATCATTACACAATACATGGTGACGTCATACAAACTAGACATCCAAGAATAACAGTAGCGGATAACAAGCATTACCAACATGGACATCAAGTACAATAACATGGGACATTAAGTATTACAAAAGGGGACATCAAGAATGTGGACATCAAGAACATCGTCTGTGGACTTGAAATTTGTTGTTACCTACCTGCTTCTTCTCCTTCCTCATTTACCTCCCAACGTGCAATTGCAATGACCCTTGGTATTCCTACTGTGTCATGCATCCATTCATTTTTCCTTTTTTTTTTTGTTTTCCTAAGTCACGCTGATGCATTCCCAATGCACATTCATTGCCTTTTCCTCTTTCTTTTTTTGTTTTGTTTTCCTAAGTCACGTGAGCTTCCTCAATATGGGTAAAAAAAAAAAAGCAAATCCCCCTTTTTATCTCAACCATTGATTGAAGATCCAAAGGTCTAAAATCTCAATGCTCACATGCTCACGAGAAACCAATGCTCATATGATCATTTCCCATATATATATATATATATATATATATATATATATATATATATATATATATATATATAGGGAAATTGGATTCTAATAATCCCTACTATTGCAAATTGGATGGCAATAATCCCTACTTTCAATTTGTATTCAGGTGGTCCCAAAAAAAAATTATATTGTAGTGGGACAAAATCGAGAGTATACCCTAAATATCATAGATTTTGTGTTGCATTTAATTCAAAACTATGTATAATACTTTACCACGATTTTTAATGAATTTACAGCATTTCTCCCAATTTTTTTCAATTGTTTTTCAATTTTTTATGATTTTTTTAATTTTATTCCTTTTAAAAAATCATAATAATTGCTCGAAATCTCAAAAAAAAAAAATTTAAAATGTTTTAGTAACTACAATTCATTACCTATTTAGGGGTACGGACCAAAAAAACAAAAACAATTTGGGGTAGACATGAAAAAAAAATAAAAAGAATGTGGTGACGGATTTGGTACCACTACAATACAATTTTATTTTTTTGGACCACCAGAATACAAATTTAAAGTATGGATTATTGTCATCCAATTTGCAATAGTAGGGATTATTAGAATCCAATTTTCCTATATATATATATATATATATATATATATATATATATATATGGGGATTGATCAAATGAGCATGAGACTTATATGAGCATGTGAGCATTGTGAATGTGGACCATTGGATCCCTCATCTATGGCTATCTAATTTCCAGCATTTATCTTTTTCTTTTTTGCCCCAGCCATCATTTATCTTCTTTTTTTTGCTCAGCATCACGTGACTTTTGGGTTATTAAATGCACGCGTGGGACTTTGGGAATTAATTTTGTTGGGCTTTGTTCCATTCTCTCTCTTCTTTGGGATAACATTGCAGAACTTCTACAGCCAACCCAAGCCAAGCTCGATGAAACGGAAGCATGAGGACGCCGGAAAAAATGGGGCCGATAACGATTCCACAGTGATCGAAAAAGGGCGGCGACCACCATCCCCGGAAAACCATCGACGAAGGCCAACAGACGCAGCAAAATCTGACCATCGGCACCACCGTGAATACTGCCAATGAGGTTGCCTGACTATCGCAATTCCGGCGAGGCCTCTCGTCATAACCGTAGTACCCACAAGAAATACTTGATGTCCACGATGATATAAAATTGATTCATATATGAGGACCACAGAAAGTGTTGGTGTTGTCCATAGTATTTTGATTTGCATCTAGGTAACAACAGAATGCAAATCCACAGGCGATATTGATGATGTCCACAGTAATACCCCCTGATGTCAATAGTATGTGATGCACACATCAAATATAGTGAATGTCCGCAAAATGGTAGATAAACAAATGTAATGAATGTTGGTTATGTTAACAATATGAGTAATGAAGTCCAAAGTTAAATCTGTTGATCATACACATAACAATTGATGTCCACAGAAGATAATAAGGATATCCTCTATGGGGGTCAAGTGATTGATGTATATAAGGTCCATGGATGATGTTGTTGATGTTCACAATATATGTAACGAAAGTCCACAGTTAAACCTGTTGACCACACACATATAATATTTGATGTCCACAGATGACAA
This sequence comes from Portulaca oleracea, assembly GCA_029582165.1. NCBI lineage: Eukaryota > Viridiplantae > Streptophyta > Magnoliopsida > Caryophyllales > Portulacaceae > Portulaca > Portulaca oleracea. The sequence continues at coordinate 44,470,612 of CM055872.1, read as the reverse complement.
TATGGATGTCCTTTATGCGGGTTCAAGTGATTGATGATTGATGAACATTGTGATTTGATAAAATTTATTTTTTGGTGTTTCAGGTTTGACGTATATTAATAATACTTGATGTCCAGTGATGTTATTCTTGATGTCCTCTGTTGTTGTGCTTGAGTGTATTGTGTTCCAATAACGTCATGCTTGATGTCCCCTGTTGTAATACTTAATGTCCCCAGCTATTGTACTTGATGTTCGTGTTTGTAATGTTTGATGTCCACTATTGTTATTCTTGATGTCCCCTGTTGTTGTGCTTACGTGTATTGTGTGCCAATAATGTTATTATTGATGTCCCCTGTTGTAATACTTAATGTCCCCTACTATTGTACTTGATGTCCATGTTGATAATGCTTGATGCCCATGTTGGGAATGCTTGATGCCCAATGCTGATATTTTTGGATGTCTAGTTTGTATGACGTTACAATGTGTTGTGTAATGATCTATGAACCTAAGTTCACATAACATAATTGGATGTCCACTTCATGTAATTTCAAGGCCAAGTATTAATGCGCATAAGTGTATTGTTAGTCAATAATGTTAATACTTGATGTCCATGTTAATAAAACTTGATGTCCACTGCTGTTATTTTTTAATGTCCACAGCCTAAAATGATGGATGCCCTCACTCTTGACAAATGAATAAAAATATATCAAGTGCACGCACATGAGATGAGTGTTCACATGCCAATTAAATGAATAAAAATATATCAAGTATACGCCAATTAAATCCTCACATGATTAGATATAATGCATACGAAGAAACATGTTGTCCACAGTCCATACTATGGACATCGTGGTATTCTTGTGGACATCATCAATATCGCTTTGTGGATTTGCATTCCGTTGTTACCTAAATGCCAATCAAAATACTATGGACAACACCAACACTTTCTGTGGTCCTCATATATGAATCAATACTTTATATCATCGTGGACATCAAGTATTTATTGTGGGGACAACGGTTATGACGAGAGGCCTCGCTGGAATTGCCATGGTCAGGCGACCTCATCGGTAGTACTCACGGTGGTGCCGATGGTCAGATTTTGTTGCGTCTGTTGGCCTTCGTCGATGGTTTTTTGGGGATGGTGGTCGCCGCCCTTTTTCGATCACCGTGGAATCGTCACCGGCCCCATTTTTTCCGACGTCCTCGTGCTTCTGTCGCATCGAGTTTGGCTTGGGTTGGCTGGAGAAGTTTTGCAGTGTTGTCCCATGGAAGAGAGAGAATGGAACAAAGCCCAGCAAAATCAATTCCCAAAGTCCCATGCGTGCATTTAATAACCCAAAAGTCACGTGATGTTGGGCAAATAAAAAAAAGATAAATGATGGTTGGGGCAAAAAAGAAAAAGATAAATGCTGGAAATTAGATAGCCATAGATGGGGGATCCAATGGTCTACATTTACAATGCTCACATGCTCATATATGTCCCATGCTCATTTGATCAATCCCCTATATATATATATATATATATATATATATATATATATATATATATATATATTTTGCACAGAAAATCAAGTTATATTAAACAAAACAAGTGTAGCGTACAAAGAGGGCGGGGACTAGAATCCCCGAGATCACATACTAAGCACCTTGTCTACAAGACTCGTGTACTTCTTCCTAGATTGTGCTACCAGTAGGACTTTGTTGATTACATCGGTTTTTACAATTCTTGAAATTACTTGCGGTGCAGTTTCATTCTTTTTATGGACACGGTTGTTTCTCTCAATCCAGATGTGGTGGACATACGCTGTGAGGAAAGCACAATTCAGATGCGCTTCTGTGCTTGTTTGTCGCAGTTCGCCCAATTGTGTTCTCCAATCCTGAATGGTGGAAATATGTCTAAGCCCCCAGACTCTCATTTCTTGTCGCACCTCCTTCCCAAAAGAGCACACCAGGAAAAGGTGGTCGATTGTTTCAACCTCCAAATTGCATAAGGAGCAATTGGAATCCCCTCCAGGCTTCCAACGCATCGTCCTTGCTCTTACAGGAAGTCTGCCATGTAAGAGGACCCAGCTGATGAAGGCATGTCTCGGGATTGATAGTGGGTTCCAAATGATCGATGCCCATCCAACCTCGCTCATGGTTCCAAGGCTCCATATATACCCATCTGTGATACTATAATCTCCATCGGTTGTAACCCCCCCACCTTTCCAGTGCCATCTATGACCGGGTTCACAACCCCATTTGAAGCAATCTTTAATATGGCAAAGGTGCTTGAAGTAAGTGCAAACGTCATACGGGAGTTGGTAGTCCCACCAGGACGCCCCACGAATATATTTTGCATGTATCCATTTGACCCATAAGTTATCCTCTTTATTCTGAATCGCCCATACCAGTCGGGCAATGGTGGCATTGTTCCAGGAAGTCAGATCTCGGAGCCCAAGACCACCCAACCTCTTTGGTTTGCATACAACTCCCCATGCAACCATAGGGGCTTTACTATAATGTGAGGATGACCCCCAGAGAAAATTGCGGCAAAAGCGATTAATTTCTTCAATGGCATGCTTCGGGATGACTAGTATTCTTGCCCAGAAACTATAAATCCCCATCAGGACTGAATTTATGAGTGTGACTCTCCCCGCGTAGGATATGTGTCGACTTTCCCATGTTTTGATTCGCGAAAGGATCTTCTCCACAAGAATGTTGGCATCATTTTTTGTGAGATTACATGAGGAGATAGGGATCCCCAGGTATTTGAAGGGGAGTGTTCCTTCTTGGAATCCAGTTTCCGTGATGAGCTCAGTAGCTTCATTTGGGGTCACTCCCCCCATGACCACTTCAAATTTCCCATTGTTTGCGATCAGACCCGAGGCTGCAGAGAAGTGATCAAAAGCTTTCTTGAGAGTTTGGATAGACGTTCTATTTGCCGTTGAGAACAGGACAAGATCGTCGGCAAACACAAGATGCGTAAGTCTCAAGCGCCTGCAGTTTGGATGAAACTTAAAGCTCCCCTGATTACTGACAAAGTACTGGATAGATCGCGATAGATATTCCATTGTTAGAACAAAGAGTAGGGGGGGACATGGGGTCTCCTTGCTTGAGACTTCGTTTGCCACTGAAGCTGGGAGAGTAGATACCGTTGGAGCAAATGGAAAAGGTGGGAGTTGTGACACAAGACATTATGCATTTAATTAGCCATCCTGGGAAGTGGTACGCTCGAAGGGCTTCTTCAATGAAGTCCCAATGCACTGAGTCGAAGGCTTTTTGAAGATCTATTTTCATCAAGCATCTTGGAGCGATAGCTGATCGGTTGTAGCCCCTTACAATCTCTTGGCACAGAAAGATATTATGAAGGAGTTGTCGGCCTGGCACAAACGCCCCCTGGCTCGGGTTGATTAGTTCGGGGAGGACCTCTCTTATCCGGGAAGCTAGGATTTTGGTGAGTCCCTTGTAAAATGTGTTACAGCATGCAATAGGACGGAACTCCGTGACTTTGCTGGGGTTAGGCACCTTTGGTAGTAGAACCAAGTTAGTTGCATTCAGTTGTTTGAGGAGTTTCCCACTGATGAAGAACTCTTGAGTAGCAGCTGAGACTAGGTCTCCTATTTGATTCCAACAAGATTTATAGAAACCACTGGAATACCCATCTGGTCCTGGCGTCTTGTCATTGGGAATTGAGAAGATGGCCTCTTTTATGTCCTTGTCTGTGATTGGCCTACTGAGCATAAGTTGTTGAATGCCTGTTAACCTAGGCCCCATTCGAATTACTTCTTCCTGCACTGTTGTTTGCTGTTTGTCTGTATTGCCAAGCAGGTTTTTATAGAACAAGTAGATTATGGTATGATGAGCTCAATGAAACACATGCGAATTGGCAATCACAAAAGACTGATTAAACATTAAAGCAAGAGGCATATAATTACAAAATTGAAAATTCTACCATAGTTGAATTTATTTTCAACTATGGTAGTTGAAAATTTTATACCATTCATTTATTAAATAAATTATATTTTTTAAAAAGATTTATATCCTCCTAAACTTGGTTAATTATTGTATCAAGTTACTTTGATCAACCTACATTGGTTTTGAATTTTTATGGTAAAATTAATGACCTTTTCACTTTTCAACTACGATAGTTGAAAAAAGTCGACTATAGTAGAATTTCCTTTAAAATATACAATTTTGTAAAAAATTATAACTTAATATATAGTAACAAGTCCTATGGTGAATATATATATTAATTTTAATTTTTAATGGCAAAATTAAGGGCAATTATACATTTCAACTACCATACAACAACAACAACAACAATCTCTCAGGTGACACGTTTGAGCGATGCAGGGATCCTAATGTAAGCGATCTTGCCCCATGAACAACGTTTATGGAGATCACGATTAAACGGATGCAGATCGAAAAGTAGAGGAGAAGCTGATTAGGGTTGGAAAGTACGTACCAGAGAGTTGCGAGTGGAAAGGAAAAGGCTATCCGGTACCGGCACAAGAAAAACAAATACACGCCAAAGAATAAAAGACATTTCAACTACCATAGTTAAAAATAAATTCAATTATACAAAACTAGTAAATAGTGAAGTTCCAAAATTGATTATTACTAAGGGCTAAAATATGGGACCATTTGTCATTAACATTTTACATATACGCGCGCATATGGCAACAAAGTAAAGGATGTGTTATGTGTATATAATTGAAATGTAAACCGCACAGTAAGAAAAAATGCGGACATGCAATGGCAAATACAACCACCCACACAACTATCACAATAATTATCATCGTTGTCGATATTAAGCGTCCCGCCATGATTGGGTAATTGTCTTTTCGTAAGTTGCTGCTTCGTATCTTCAACAGTAGCGGGAGACCACCTCCATTGATTTTGACCTCATCGTATGATATGATATCTTTTTTCTCACCAAGAAGGCAATCATACGGCTCATATTGCTTGATTCCTCTCAACGTGGATTTTTTATATTTTTGTCTTATGTATGAGGAAAAGAATGTCACTTTTATAATCTATTTCATCCATTCAATTTCTTTTAGGGTCCATTTTTTTATATAGTTGGCTGCGGTGTGTTAATGGTGCAGTGCGGTGGAATTTAAAAAAATGTGGTGAATTGTGGTAAATTATGGTGAAAATTATGATAAGTGAGGTAGGTGAGGAGAGAGAATATGAAAAGTAGAGGAGAGAAGTGAGGAGAGAAAAAAGTGAATAGATATATTGGTAATGATTGTGGTGTGGTATGGTAAAATATGTTAGAAATTAAAGAGTTGCGGTACGGTGTGATATCGCACTGCAATCTACCGCATTTAAGAATGGGGCCTCAATGTTAAAAACTTCTTCAAAAAAGTTAAGACTCTTTATGAACTATCGACAATTGAATTATAGACACATCCTTACAAATATTATCTCAATTTTTATAATAACGTGAATAGGTGTCTGTTTGAAAGAACAAATTAAAAACTAGTTTAATTTAATGCATGCATGCCTTAATTTTTGCCAAGATAATTTTTGTGGCACGTTCTAGAGATAATTACTAATTTAGTATTGCGGACGTTCCTTTTCATGTCCATTATACAGGAATACGGTAGGTCCGTTTTATATCAAAACAAGTGACTCTAATCAAAATAATTTTTCTTAATTCCAAAGACCAATTATACGGTATGTTAAATTATGTCCAAATAAAAGGGTTCTCTATTTTTTCTGCAATATATTCACTTATGACATTGTTTCATTATTTTATTGATATCAAGTGTTTGCAGGAGTATTATTTAATTTAGAGGTGGTGGGATCAAATCTCACTACTTTTATGAAATTTAGCAAGGTCTTTAATTAGACTTTGAGCCCGGTTCCCCCTTTCCCTAACCTATCTACCATCAGTGGACAAGCCTTGAGATAGGCACCTAGTAAGGGAATTTGAATCTACCCTGCTAAAAACATTTATTTGTTCATTGGAAACGGTTAATGAACCTATTTTACGAGTGTGCATGAATGCCATGTACTCTAAGATATAAGAATAGCATGTGGTCTCCCCCTTCATAAAAAAAATTCAACCAGATGTTCATGAAATTATTTAATTACCTATCAATCATTTAAAAAATAAGCTAATTCTGAAGGTGATCTTTGATGGAGGCATGATAACGGTCAATTCCATGGTGACGAGCGGTGATTAGAGACTTCAAAGGGGATCTTTTGCGCATGACACTACACCAAAGGGTCGGGTCCTATGAATATGTGCTAGAGGAAGTCACGACAGCTCTTTTCACTCTTAATATATCATGAGAAAGAGGCTGCAAGCGAGTGATATTTGAAGGAGACTTGCTCAGTTTAATTTCAAAGTTTAAGAGTTGAGCTGTTGTTTTTTCTTTAGTAGGTTTGTTCATTTGTAGTATTCTTGATTTGGCAAAAAAGTTTGATTATTAGTTTCAAAAAGAAAAAAAAATTGATTATTATTCTTTATTGTTTGTTAGGAGATAAGGTAATAGGGTCGTACATTGTTTGACCTATTTTAACCCATTGATCTCACTATTAGATCGTTGGGCAGTCATAGACCTCAATCTATCATTGAACACATTGTTGAGGATGCGTGTAATTTTGAATATAGAATAAATTTTCGAAGCTTTTCCATAGAAAAAGTAACAAAAGTAAGCGAGATGTGTTCATAAGTGACCTAATTTTCATTAAAACAATTTCAGTGATTTTTAATAAAATATTAGCCTATTTTTCAGTAAAGCAATTTCAATGATTTTTCCTGAGGTGGTCGTTTTAATATCCATAAGAACTTAAGCGAATACTCATGAAAAAAGCTAAGTCTATTCTGAAAAGGACCATGATAACCATCTTGACATAAGATGGTTCTTAACCATTTTGAATTGTTTATATTTCACATTTTTGTAACTTTTATTAATATTTTCTTTAATAATTATATATATTTATCAATTATAATAATATAATACTTATTAGCTAGGTGAAAAAAATATAATAATAGCCTAATTTTATCAATCATAGTAGAAAATCCACATTTTTTATACATAGTTTTATATTTATGAAATAAATATAAATAAATAATTATTTTTAAATTGTTTATAAGTTGTAGTAACCCTGAAAATAATGAAACATACCTTTAAAATGATTTAAACACACTTACATTTCACTTTATTAGTAATTTCGAATAAATGCAAGATGGTTAAGAGTCATCTTATGTCAAAATATTTATCATTTCCGTTCTGAAAATTTTATGCTAGACTCGAAAGCAACAGAAAAATATACATAAATATTTATGTGAGGATATATTATAGTACAATTTCATATATATCGTTACTGTCCCTTTCAACAACGTGCATAATTGGGAGCCTCGAATCTTCGGTTCAACAACTACCAAATTTAATCAATCACTAGGGTAAGCCCACTCATGGCTTATCGTTAATTGTACAGTAATAATCTCTATTTTTATTTAGATTTGATGGTCCGAAAAAAATAAAATTGGATTGTAATAGTAACAAATTCACTTCCGCAATTTTTATATTTTTCATTCTCGCCACATATTGTTGTTGTTTTTTCGTTATTGCCCCCAAAAAGCTAATGAAGTGAAGTTACTAAAAGAATTTTTAAATTACTTTTTAGAATCCAAGAAATTGTTATGATTTTAAAAGGAATAAAAGGAAAAAAATCGTAAAAAATGAAAAAAATTGGGAAAACATTGTAAATTTATTAAAAATCATGGTAAATTGTTATACTTACTAACTTTTGAATCAAATGGAACTCAAAAGCTATGATAATTAGGTTATACTCTCGTTGGTGTCTCACTCACAGGAATGTTTTTTTTTTTTTGTGACCATCAGAATCTAAAATAAAAATAGGATTATTTATTGTTATATAATTGATGAAAGTAGGGATTATTAAAATCCAATTTTCCAAATTTGGTTTAGGCCCAACTTTTAGCACGTGTAGTGTAGCACTAGGGCTACATTGAATTTAGGGTTTTTGGCCACAAATAATACGTATTGAGGGGCTTGTGATTGGGAATAATCTAAAGTGACTTTCGACATCGTGATCAGACTTTTCACTATTTTCTCATGCATGATCAGAAAGATTTAAGAGAAAAGTGGCGTGGCGACCGGAAAGTATGTTTTTTCAAACTCCAAAAAGGAGATTTATGGTCGTCATATCGCCAGTGCGGATATTGATTTTAATTTCTTCTGAGAAAATAGTTAAAAAGATAGATCAAAAATCACTTTAAATTATTCGATCATCAAATCATCAAGATATGATTATCTATGGCCAAATACCCTTGAATTTATTTGCACCAGTGAAAGATATTTTGATCAGCGGTTGTCGTGTTCACATTATTACCTCTGTCGTCTCCCTTGTTCTACTATAAATTAGTGAAGCATCTTGAACACACAGCCATAACACTCACTACCCAAACACTCCAACGAACCACCAAGCCATCCCCCCCCCCCCCCCCCCAAAAAAAAAAAAATGGCCCTCCTTGTCCAGGACAACCAGGTAAACTGCTGCAATTGCTTTATTCTTCTTCTTCGCTTTTTACCTTGTTCTATGATTATTTCTAAGAATGATACTACAATGGCCGTGACACTTGGACTTGGGACAGACGGATCCGGATGTTAAATTTAGGGGTATTCATTTAATAATAATTATCATTGAAAGAAATAATCCGCAAATTTATAATAGACTATTTACTTTTTTATGTACAATTGGTTGCTGTATTAAATTGAATACTCCCTATTAATTTTTTTGAAATTTTCTTTAGAGTGTCTTCTTAACATAAATATATAATATTATCCCAATATTTAATAAGCTATTTAAAATTTTTTTTTTTCCTAGACATAGACACCCCTAAGGCCCTAACCATAACACATATCCGTCCATGTTTGGGCAATTGGGCCTTTTCTATTAAAGAAGGATATTCATCTGCTTGGATTATCATGGTCCTTTGCTAATAATTGATTCAGATATTCACCGGTGAATCCAAATTGTGAAATTAGGGATATTCATTTCATAATATATTTTGGATATTTGGACTGTTGTATTAAATTAGACATTTTTAGTAATATTTTGAGTCTTTTTTTAAAGTATTACTTAACATAAATATATAATAACCTTCTAAAAATAATAGATCGTTTAAATTTTTTTTGAGACTTTGCAATATTCGTGAACTTGGGTCCAACGGGAATACGCCCTTAGACCATCCGCACGGCGAGTTTGAGACTGAAATAACGCTCATATGACGTGAGCGAGGACAAGAAAGACAGTGCAGCGGCGAGAACGAGTGTCGGTGGTGAGAAAAACTCGAACTCGTGCTCGCCGCGTGAGGACGAGATTCTCGACATATTTTTCTATTTTTTTATTTCTGTTATAGTATATTTAAACTATTAAATGTGGGGCCTACACTTTTTTTTTTATTTTAATCAAACTCACCCTCACTATTGGAAAGCAAGTTAACATGAAGAGTCTAACTCTAACTTTTTTGATAGGTCATAGTACTGCTTCCACCTCATCCAGTGAATATAACTCATACTTACCATTGTGGATGCTTTTACAGATAGTTGGGATGTTTGTATTAAAAACAGGATACATGCATAATGAACCTCCATGACGCAAGTAAATCTGAGCATTGGTGCATGTACGATGAAAAACCTTATATTATTCAGACAACGCATTACTGAAAATGTATCAATTATCGGCTACGAAGAAATTTATTTTCTTTTAAATCAACCAAGGAGGAAGCTTAGTTTGATGGCATCACATTAGAGCCACTTGAGCGAAGTATCGTGAAAAAGAACAACAGAATATTGATTGGAATTATTCTACGCCTAAAGTTGTTTAGCCCACATGTCCTTAAACTTACTTTTCAATAAAATTATATTTCCTCTATCCCAAATAAATTGTTCAAGTTGGCTAAGTAGGTCAAAATTTTTAAATTTTGATCGTTCATTTATCAAATTATATGTTGAATTATTATACAAGACTACCACTGTTAGATTTGTGATGAAAAATATGTTTACCTGAATACAACATTATTAGTTTTGTTAAGATAAAATGTGAAAAATTAGTGGTTAAACGGTTGCATTGAAAATTGTGAAAAAGTAAACTGGACAAATTAATTGAGATGGGAGAGCATATATGTAGCATAGTTCATCCATATATATAATTTATTTGACAACGTTGCCGTTAGGCGTTAGAAAAGGAAAATGCTTCCCAGTAAAATAACAAAATGATAAAAAATTACGAAAATGATAAACATCGATCTTGACTAGGGTGTTAACCATCTTGCATTTTTTCTAAATCACCAATAAAGTTAAATGTAAGTGTATTTAAATCATTCTAAATGTATATTTCATTATTTTCAGGGTTACTACAACTTATATACAATTTAAAAATAATTATTTATTTATATTTATTTCATAAATATAAAATTATGTATAAAATGTGCATTTTCCACTATAATTGATAAAATTAGGCTATTATTACATTTTTTGACCAAGCTAATAAGTATTATATTATTATAATTGATAAATATATATAATTATTAAAGAAACTATTAATAAAAGTTAAAAAAATATAAAATATGACCGATTCATGGTCCATTTTAAGCATGTATCGCAGGAATCTAGGGTTGGCTACGACAAAAAGATGATCTTGAACTATGTCCCCGTATACGTCATGTTGCCGGTACGTATCCAAACCTTATTTAAGAACTAACCCAGCACAGCACTTGTTTCATCAACGTATATATGCCGAATCATTTCCTCAATTCCCGAGTTTCATTCGTGTTCGCAGTTGGGAGTTGTCTCCGCGAAGAACTCATTCAAAGACGAGGACGGCATCCGAGACCAACTGAGGAAACTAAAGCAAGCAGGAGTCGACGGCGTGATGATGGATGTTTGGTGGGGAATCATCGAAGCAAAAGGTCCCAAACAGTATGACTGGAGAGCATACAGAAAGCTGTTCGAAGTGGTACAACAACTGAACCTGAAAGTGCAGGCGATTATGTCGTTCCACAAATGTGGAGGAAATGTGGGTGACATCGTGACAATACCACTTCCTCAATGGGTGCTCGACGTTGGAGCATCGAACCCTGATGTCTTCTATACCAATAGAAGGGGAACGAGAAATGACGAGTACTTGTCCCTTGGTGTCGATCATCAACCTATCTTCCACGGTCGAACACCAATCCAGGTTCAATTTCTGTTTATATGATTTTTTTTACTTCTTAATTTTGGTATTTATTTACCCTGGTGGACTTTGTGATATTTAGAATGTTTACGGCATCAAAAAAATTATCCTCAGGTACCCTAACTTTAAGTGAAATGTTTTTCTGGTACCTCAATTTTTCAAAACTAATTTCGGTCACTTAAGAAAATTAATGGCCGGAAAAACATCAAATAATTACTAACCCAAAAAGTAAGGATACCTCAAAATTAGTTTTAAAAAGTTAGGGTATCAAAAAATAGTTTCCCCAAATATTAGGGTACCTCCGAGTAATTTTTGTGTTTAAGGTGCTAATATCTAAACTTGAGGATTTAACTATTATAATTAATACTAAATCCTGGGGTTTTTTGCTTTTTGGACCTCGAACTTTGGGGGTATTTATTTTCTGGATCTCCATATTTCATAGTTTATATTTTGGACCCTATACTTTGTGGACCCAAAAAATGTGGCCCGAAGTTATGTTTGACTCTGGTGATGACCTAATTGTTGCCTAAACTTCCCGATATTCCTTTTTATCATTTTTTTCCTTCTTTTGACTGTTGTTTTCAAATTGATCAGACTTTAACAGCTAAGGGTGTGTAAAATTCATGGGTAAAAAACAGAAGGGTAAAAGTTAAATTTTGGTAACTTTTTGGCAAATTTATGCTCATATAGGGGTTGGAAATCGTGCAAGAAGAGGAAGAAGAAGTTGCGGCTGGAAAATTTTCGAAAAAAAAAATAGCTAGTGGCTTTGAAATATTGGGGTCCATATTGTCGCCAGAGACAAAGTATAGGGTCCATATTATTGTCGGAAACAAAATATAGGGTCCAAAATATAAACTTTGAAATATGAGGGTTCAAATAATAAATACCCCAAAGTTCGGGGTCCAAAAAGCAAAAAACACCCAAATATACATGTACAATGCAAGTGTTTACTCAATGCTTTTTAGAATTTCTTTTCAATAAATTAATATAGGTCAGATAAGAGAAAAATGAAAAAAAAAACTTATAACTAAGGCTTAAGATAATCCTTTTATGCAAACTTCTCCTTCTTTCCAATTAAGGCCTCACAAGTGAAATATTTTTGGACAAATATTGACACTAAAAGGTCAGGCCTACAAATTAGATACGTATTATATCTAGTTAGGTTGATTTTTAGATACACTATAGTAGTGTTTCTAGCTTTGACACGTATATTAGTAAAATGAAGGGATTATAAATGTGTTTAGTGAAATTATTATCTTTAATCCTTATAATCCCTTTTAAATATATCTATTATAAATGCTCTAACATGTGATGTGTGATATTTTTGGGAGGCTTTTTTGGGGCTTCTTAATATGAGGAAAATGTTGCTATTTCTCTGTAAAAGTTGGTAGGTTTTATTGTTTGATAAGGTATGCATTTTCTACAAATTCTCTTAAGCCATTCTAAATAATGAAATATTATTTGTTTTTTCGCATCTCACTATTTGAAATACATCACACAAATAACAAAATAGATTAGTGTAAACTTTTAAATACAAGAATTACAAATTTTTGTGTAAAGGAATACATGGGATGAAAAAATATAAATTAAAGATCCACAGAAATTAACGTCTCCATGAATATTAGTTTATGGGGGAAAGTTGCTTACATTTGGAGTTCTCAGACCGCATTTAATCATTTTTTTAGGAGAATTTGTTGTTGTTGTATTTACTTAATTAAAGGACCCTCCGTTATAACTTAATTACTACTAACCAAAAGTCAAGTATTCATTTGGTTTGGGTGCATGTGGTCATTTCTAATTTAATAATTCACGGAAATCTGATCATAAAACACTTTCAAATTGATCTCTAATTTCAAAAAATTGAGATGGGTATTGCAGATATACAGTGACTTCATGAAGAGTTTCAAGGAAAACATGTCAGATCTGATAGACGCGGGTGTGATCGTAGACATTGAAGTAGGCACAGGTCCAGCAGGGGAGCTTCGATACCCTTCTTACCCTCAAAATCAGGGTTGGGTTTATCCTGGCATAGGAGAATTTCAGGTCAACTTATTCATCCAAACCATAAATAAATCTCATAAAAAGAAGGGTATTTTTTGTTCAAATAATTTGTAACAAGGGTCTTCTTATTCAAAATAATTTGAAGTGACTTTTCTGTCAATAACAATTTTTATTTTTATTTTATTTTCTCATATCATAATATTAACAATATTTGACAACGGAAAAATGGTGTGATTAACACAAAAAACTACTTTTCGGTCAATGACAATTTACACTTTTCAGCCAACCACACATAATTCGGTAGCCACATCATTTTTCTGTTGTCAGATTTTTCATTTTCGGGAGATTCTACCATAGTTGAATTTATTTTCAACTACGGTAGTTGAAATGTATAATTGCCCTTAATTTCGTCATTAAAATTTAAAATTAATATATATATATTCATTATAGGACTTGTTACAATAAATAAATCTGTATGTTAAGTTATAATTTTTTACAAAATTGAATATTTTAAAGGAAATTCTACCATAGTTGACTTTTTTTCAACTATCGTAGTTGAAAAATGGAAATACCATTAATTTTACCATAAAAATTCAAAATCAATGTAGATTGATCAAATTAACTTGATACAATAATTAATCATGTTTAGGAGGATATAAATTTTTTAAAAAAAATATAATTTATTTTTAATAAATAAATGATATAAAATTTTCAACTACCATATTTGAAAATAAATTCAACTATGATAGAAATTTCATTTTCTAATATCATACAATGAGAAAATAAAATAAAAATATTGACTGCCATATGCCGAAAAATCAGTTCAAATTATTTTTAAAAACAATTTGCAGTGCTACGATAAGTACATGAAAGCAGACTTTAAGAAAGCCGCAGAAGCTGCTGGGCATCCAGAATGGGAACTTCCTGACGACGCAGGTGAATACAACGACACACCCGAAGAAACAAGGTTTTTCAGGAAGGGTGGGACCTACGTCACTGAATATGGCAAGTTCTTCTTGACTTGGTATTCAAACAAGCTAATAATGCATGGGGATCAAATCTTAGAAGAAGCTAACAGAGCATTTCGTGGTTCCACCCTCAAGCTTGCCATTAAAGTGAGTACCATTTTAATGGATAAAACTTACATATATCTTCATTTAGATAGGTTTATCACGTTTATAAATTTAATCCCAATATTTTTTGATTCGACGTATATTTACCTAGCCTAAACTTTTGAACTAATTTTATTTAAACTATTTTTTCTGGTAAGTTTTGCAACTTTCCGATGGATGTGATCTGTGATGAAATTTGTTCACTGTTAAAAATGTATGTATTACCAACCATTTTTTCCAACTAATTTAAAATGGTTGAAAAAACCAACCATTTTAGTATAACCATTTCATTTTTAAAAAAAAATTTCTAACTATTTTTCTAATTTTAGGTGTGAAAAATGATTGGAAATTCCAACCACTTTCGCGAAAATGATGGAAAAATTTTGCTACCAACATTTTTCTTACTGTTTGAAAACGGTTGGTGTGTTTTTGCTACCAACCATTTTTCCAACCATTTTCAAATAGTAGAAAAAATATTGGTAGGAAAAAATTCCCACCATTTTGGCCAAAGTGGTTGAAATTTTCAACCATTTTTGGCATCTAAAATTAGAAATTTTTTTTAGAAAAACATGAAATGGTTACTAACATGGTTGGTTTTTCTAACTGTTTCAAATAGGTTGGAAAAAATTATCGGTAATAGACACATTTTTAGCAGTGATTTGCTGAAATAACGATAATTTAGCAAATAAATTTGATCACATATCACAATTTACTGGAAAAATAGTAAAATGAAATTAGTTCAAACACTAGTAACAAATAAATATTAACTCAAAAACTTCATTTTCAAATTTATTGACGTCATGAACTTAAAGGAAGTACTCCCTCCGTTCTTTTTTATTTGTCATTTACGGTTTTCAGTGCCAAATTTTCATCAATAATTTCTAATATAAATATTTTGAAAAAAATATAATATTATATTTTTTTAATAGTTTTTTTTTATTACGAATCTAATGACATTAATTTTATATGATGAATCATTGTATAAATTAAAATATTAATGGTCAAAGTTTTGGCACAATTTTCAAGGACGACTAATAAAACCAAACAGAGGGAGTATATGATTAATTACTTTCATTTCAACCAATTAATTGATGATTACTACCTCCGTCCCATATTATTTGTCCATCCAACTATATTTAAAAGTCCAATGGTCATGGGAAATGGGGTGAAAAATGTGTAATGTACCAGAATTGTCTTTACTTTTCTCATGTGAAGAAAAATAAAAAAGAAACAAAAGAGTATTTATTAGGGGTATCATAGAAATTACAATCATTGGAATTATAAAATGGACAAACATTTTGAGATAAGAAAATTAGATGGATGGACAAACAATTTGGGACGGAGGCAGTAATTATTTGAGTGAGTATCTAATTTGTGTACCTGTTGATGAAAATGTTTGCAAGGTGTCGGGAATGCATTGGTGGTACAAACACCACAGCCATGCAGCGGAGCTCACCGCTGGGTATTACAATCTGAAAGACAGAGATGGTTATCGGCCAATAGCAAGAATGTTGTCTCGACACTATGCCCTACTCAATTTCACATGTCTTGAAATGAGGAACACAGAACAGCCTCAAAATGCACAAAGTGCTCCCCAACAACTTGTGCAACAGGTGACAATCTGATGCTTAATATTCACAAATGATAGACGCATTGACTATTGTCAATATACATAAATGATAGTGGTTTTTAAAATATAAAGAATAATGGATAAAAGTATAATTTTATACTATTTATATATAATATTATAATTATAGAAGTCAGTCGTATCATTTTATTTTAATTTAATATATATTAATATTATCTTTTAATAATTAATAGAATAAGTCAACACTTAGAAGTTGTCTTACTCCGACATCATTTTTTCTAGCTTAGTACATTATGTCCTCAAAAAATATTTAACGTAGAACAGTATCCACATGTCGAAAACAATAATGAAAATATAAGGTTACGTTCTTGAATCAGGATGGTCATTCACTATTCTCAATTTTACTTAGATCACTCTAAGATATTATTTAGCATATTTAAATCATATCATATAACTATAAATGTATGTTTCATTACTTGAATAATTATTACCGCTCAAACTATATAAAATAATTTTCTGTTTATACTTTTTCACACATATAGAATTATGCATAAAATGTATTCTCTATTATGTTAGATGTGATTAGCCTATTATTTATATTTTCCAACACAACCAATAAATGTTATATTCTAATAGTTGATAAATATATGCAACTAATAGAGAAAACACCATTTAGAAACATAAAACTATGATTATAGACAATTCAAACCGATTATTAACCATCTTAATTCAACACGCGTATCTTATTGTCAAAACTATATATCATAACTTTATGGTGCGTTTGGTTCCCAAACTTTCCCAGGAAAGTTAATAAATTTTCCTAAGTGGACAAACTTTCTCATATTTGGTTTTGACAAAGTTTCTCGGGACCCATTATTTCACTCTTAATTAAGCTCAGTGAACATTTTCCCAAGAGTTCCCAAGAACGTCTTTCCCAGAAAACTACCAAACGCATCATTATAGGTTTCGAATAGTAAAATATAAAGCATGAAGCCACACACAAGTTATAATTAAGACTTTAATTACATGATTGATTGTAGGTGTTAAGTGACGCATGGAAAGAGCACATTGAAGCTTCAGGTGAAAATGCACTTCCACGCTACGATATCCCAGCTTATAACCAGATCTTGTTGAATGCTCGGCCTAATGGCGTAAACAGGAATGGTGCACCCAAACTGAAGATGTATTCATTCACATATCTTCGATTGTCTGATGATCTCCTGGAACACGACAACTTCAACCTATTCAAGAAATTTGTCCAAAAAATGCATGCTGACCAAGTACGTATTACCTCCTAGCTTCCTCATATTTGTTATATATTACATGTGCACTAGGGCTGTCAAATTCATGGGTAAATTAAATTTATCAAAATTTACCAGTTTTTGTCTAAATTTATCAAGATTTATCAAAACTTACCAAAAGTTATCGAAGTTAAAAAAACAAAAAAAAAATAATAATTTTAATATATTAGCGTAAATTTGTCAAAAGTTATCGATCTAAATTTACCAGAAGTTAACAAAAAATTACCAACAGTTACCAAAAATTAACTTTGTCCAACTACTTTTTACCCATGAATTTTACATACGCATGTGTTCCAGGTAGGTATAAGTGAACAATTATGCTATTGAGGGTGAACAACGGGTAAGTATGAGTGAACAGTTATACTATTAAAAGTGAACAATAATCATATTTGGAGCACGCGCTCCATGAGCATATAATAAATTGCACACTGCTATGGGTGATGATATGTTACGTTGTCATATCCCAACATATTTCTTAAGTGTTTAAACTTTCACTAAATTAGTATTTATTATGAGTTTTGATACTAGATGTTTAATAGTAAGTTTTAATTACCAATTACAAGAAGCTTTAGATATAAAAAACAATAGATAAAAATATAATTTTATACAATTTGTATGTCATATTGTAGTTATAGAATTTAAATATATAATTTTTAATATATAATAATATGAGATTTATACTGAGGTAAAATATTTAAAAGGGGTCTTGTCCCAACACTCATATCATTATCGTACTACTATATACAGTGAAAACATTAATGAGTGATGATACGAGTCTTACTACAAGATATTTGTTAAGTATCTTATCATTCACTAAATTTGTATTTTTAAAGATTTTTGACACTAATTTTTTAAATATTAAGTATTAATTATCAATTATAAAAATCTTTGGATGCATTAGTTATGCCAATGAGCACAAATGATACCGTAATTGAGTCAACCCCATTCGCTAGGCATATTTTAGATTTTGTTTGAAATATAAGTACAAATAATGGATAAAAGTAGAACTTTAATTATGCAATTTATATATGATATTATATTCATAAAATTTAATAATGTCATTTTATTTCAGTTTAATATATGATAATATGGTTTTAGTAATAGGGCAAAATACTTAATTATAACAATGTGGATTAATTATTGGTATACGTATTGTGTGTTGGTTTCAGCCATACACTCATGACCCTGAAAGGTATGGAAACGAGATTGAGGAACTACCAACGTCAAGGCCAAAAATCCCAATCGAGCTTCTTTTGGAAGCAACCAAACCAACAAAGCCATTCCCATTTGACGAGGAAACGGATATGAAAGTAGATGGACTGTTCGCAAATCGTATGGCAATGTTAGCTCTCAAGTTCTTCCCATGTTTTACTGGAAGAATAAAGTGTGTTCCTTAAAACAACTCCAGTCTGTTAAGGCAATCAATAATAAAGTTTGGGTTATTATATAATATAATATATGCATGTATGATAATAAGGGACTTCACTGTATATGGTGAGGTCAGTTTTATGTATCCGGTGAAGCTATGTTAAATGTATCACGCAGACGAAGTTGTGTATCGGATTGCGTATCGTTAATAAAATTAAGTTGTGTGTTAGCCATTTAATTAGTTTTATGAAAGGAATAATCACGTGCAAAAGATATAGGAAGGGGATGAATTTGTATCTTAATTCATTTTGGGAAATTGGTTAAATAATTCAAACTTTGACGTGTGATAGACTGAATAATCTGAACATTAAAGGTATCACTGAATAATCTGAACTTTGACCATATTGGATTACAATAGCATGTCAGCATTAACTATTTACCTAATCCTCATTTTCTTTAAAAATGTCTCTGTATATTTAATTATTCCTCTTGTTTTTTAAATTTCAATATGGTCAAAGTTCAGTTTTTTTAAAAAGAAAAAATGAGGATTTGGTAAATAATTATTGCTGACATACTACTATAATCCAATATGGTCAAAGTTTAAACTATTTAGTGATATTTTTAAAATTCAAATTATTCACTCTATCAAGTGTCAAAGTTCGGATTATTGTTTTTAAAATTCAGATTATTCAGTCTATCACGCGTCAAAGAGTGGTACGGTTAAATCTCGACCTTGTTGGCAATGTCGGGAGACAAATCGTTTAAAAACCTCATTATGGTTTGTTCTAGAGGTTCCTGAAGGTCACTCTTGATGAGCATACATTCGAACTCTTGAATGTAATCTCCCACACTTCTCTTCCCTTACTCAAGGGTAAATAATCTTCTCAAGATATCTTGCTGATAGGTGCTCGGTAAGAAACATTGATTAACTTCTTCAATTGCACCCACGAGGTGATTTTGCTCTTTCTATCTCTAACTTGTTATGTATTCACACTCTCGAACCAAAGGGATGTCACCTTGGTGATTTCAAGCTAGCAACTTTGAAGGCCTTTTCATCACTACACCCTGAGGCCTCAAAGATCATTTCCACCATTTGAGTCCACTCCAAGTATTCATTGGGATTAAGGGAGTCGTTGAATTTCGAAAGCTCAACCTTGATATCGTGGAATTCATCTTATTATGGTCTCTTTCCCTTTCTTACGTGTTGCCCCATTTTTACGGAGCCACTGCCATCGTCATTTGACTCCGAAGAGGGAGGATGGCGATGTGGACTCAGGGGAGTCTCTATTCTCTTGGATAGGAGTGGTCTTGGAGGTGTGCGGTGATTTGTGCAAGTTATTCGGCAAGGGTTCCGAGAGTTTGTTGCATTCTCCAAGCTTTGAATTTGGACACTTTCAAATGAAAGGCCCATTTGGAACCCTTGTCGGGTAGTTCCCTCTCGATTGGTATTTGGTTCGTCTTCCATATTGAGGAGTGTTTAGGACAAAATGTGTTTGGAGAAAAAATTGTGGAGCTTGGTTTTCTGGTAGTTGGCTTGTGTTTGGCTTAGAATTCTTTGTGTTTTACCACAAGAGAGACAACATCAACAACAATACAAACACCAACTTGATGAACACAGGGGATGGGGCTACCTAAATTCCACAAGAAACACAATGGGTATAAACCCTCATTCACAAATTGAAAAAAAATAAGAACCCAAACAAACCCTAACCTGAGCATTGATACCAATTGAAGCATATCGCGATGGGAGATTCGATGCTTGAGTTGTTGAAGATGATGGAGATGAAGGTTCACACACAACCAAACACTAGGTTCAATAGTTTACACAAGATATGGACTTGGGATAAAGAATTATCACCACCCAAGAACTATCAAACCCACCAAAGTTGGATAAAGGATTCACCACAACCGACCTCTAAAGGATTTGGCTTACTGACACCATCATAATTAATATTGAGGCTAAAGTAAGAATAAGACTTTGAGAAAGAGAGAGAGAGAGTTCTCTTGTATTTGCATTCAATGTAATTCAATGTCTCTTCCCAACCATTGTAAATGGTTATAAACAATGAGGGAGAAGAGGAAGCTATGGGGCCAAATTACAAAAGGGACTCAAACAATATAAGGACTACCCTCTAAAAAAGGCTTTACAAAACATAAAGGAGGGGCAAAAGGGGGATTGCACAAAAGGGGAAAGAAAAAGGAGGGAATTCGGCCAAAATAGCGTGATATTCCCAGGTAAGGTCACAGGCGTGATCAGCTAGGTCACGAGAGTGACCTAATTCCGTCCCACGGGCCAAAAGGCGTCTTCAAATGGTCACGAGCGTGACCCCTAGGCAATTTTCGAACAAACTCTTCGCTCCAAAGGTCACAAGCGTGACTTTGATTTGTCACGGGCATGACTTGTATTCCAAGCCCAAAAGTTTCCAAAAGAGCTCACGGGCATGACCTGTTAGGTCACAGTCGTGACCAAGGCCATAAGGCCAGGTCACGGGCGTGACCTACAAGGTCACGATCGTGACTCTCCAGCTGGTGTCAAGTTTTTCTCCTCTTGCTTGTTCCTTTGCTCCAGAGAACAAACCCTGACTCGCTCCTTACTGACAAAAGACCAACTCGCCCTCGGGAAGGAGATTGCCGAAAGCCCTCGGGGTTGGTGTAAGGCCATCTAGCCTTAGACGGTCTCAAGGCCAATCTAAAGGATGACCGAGACGAATTTGACGGGCCCTGGGTTAAGTACAAATTAAATCTGTAAACGACCATGAGACAGCGACGCTTGTTTTGCTTGTGTGAGGAGAGAGGGGTACGGACCCCGAGATGCTTCATTTTCACATTAACCATAATAATAAGTTAACATAGTACATGTGAGAGTAGACCTTAATGAGTTAGTCAACTATTTAGTGATGTTAAACAAGACACTTCTTTATGGACTTTTACTAATAACTTAGGCAAACAAGCCTAGACAAGAATAGAAGAGGATTGATTTCAGAAGAGAAAAAGTTGAATTTCCAACAATAAAGATAAAATAATAATGTTCATAGTTAGGACTTCTTATGGTCGGTTTGAAACCCAAAAACAAAAATGCAAAACTTTCTTTACATGAGTGGATGACATGTAAGGTATCTTAAATCTTCCAGACATAAGGGATTCTTAGTTAGAGATATTTTATCTTGACACCCATACCTTACCCTCATGTGTTTTTGCCCATGGAGCATCAACTTCCACCAATTTCATGGCAAGAAACTAAATATGTAGCGAAGTGTTGAGAACAATAAAAAATCAATAGATAATCCTTCCATTGAATCATGTATAATCATCAACATTGTAGGGAACCATTGACCAACACCTTCCAGATACATCCGTAAATTGATGGAGATAGTAAAGCATGCTCAATGACCAAGGGAAACAATCACATCACGCAGTGACTCTTTAATGTTATTCGACAATATATAAGACAACGAGATCAACGAATGTAGAGTTTTGATCGAATGTGATGGCTTAGGAGTAGACAAGATATTTACGGTTGGGAGGGGTAATAAAGGTAGGGTACATATAGAATTCAAAACTCTTTGATGTCTTGGTGCGTGAAAAAGACATCAAATTTAGGCACTGTTTTTTTTTTTTAAGGGGAAGGTGGGATAATAAAGTAAAATTTTATCTATCCTTCCTTACCTCTACCATATCCAACATACTTTCACATAATTTGTATTTAAAATTTTTTATTTAACTTACATAAATTATTTAAAAATGAAAAAAATGGATCATCTAATATTTATCTACCTCCATTACTTTACATTTTTTTTACGTAACCTTACCATACCTTACTCATTTCATTTTTTTTATCATTGTCAGAGGTTGATCTGATCATTATCAAACAATTGGGCTTGGTCGTTTCGGGTTAAAATCAATGTCCCTTTCTCATTTTTTCAAGATTTTCAAGTCAGACAATTTGAAGAAAAATTTTAATTCACATTAACATAGACAACAAAAACAAGAAAAATATGTGTCTAATTTCAATTAAATCGATCAATATCAACATTTGAGAGAAAAAACTATAACCATACCCATCTTTCAGAGTAAGAATTTTGCGATTGTTGAATTTTTTTCCAATTATGGTAGTTGAAAATTCTTTATTATTGATTTGATAAAAATAATCTCATCCATTAAAAAGATTTATGTGCCAATAAATACGATTAACTGTTCTAACAAGTTACCTTGATCAAAATATATTGATTTCAACTTTTTTTAGTTTCTTAAGGTATAATCAACAATTGTCACACTTTTTAACTATGATAGTTGAAAACAATTTAATTGTGGTAAACTATCCTTTAAAATATTAAATTTTGTAAATAAAAATTAATCTCAATGAATAATATTACTTATTTCAAAAAAAAATTTTATAAATATATATTAATTTTGACTTTTTAAAATAAATATACTTTTCAACTATCAAAATTGAAGAAATTCCCAACTATGGTAGAATCTAACCAAGGTCTCGGACTAAATTCTCTTGAACTTGCCAATAATGTCAAAAATGCCCCTAAAATTTTTCAGTCAAAAAATTACCCTTGAACCGAGAAACGGGATAAAATTGACCTTTTGATGACTTCTTATCGGATGAGGGGTGATTAATTTTGATTAGATATGTCGCGGGGGGGGGGGGGGAGGACGGTAATGATGCACTGCCATTATTATCCTCATCAATTACATAAACCTTCCTCCTTCTCATCAATTAACCCTTCATCTTCTCTCATCTCCCTTTTAAAAAATACTGACCCCCTCATTTCATCTTCATCTTCTTTCTCTACTCTTCACATCGTTAGGTTTTAGTCACCCCCTTCTTTTTACTCTCCAATTTCGTTGTTCAAACGGAAACCTCCCAAAAAAATATTCGGAAATGGAATTGTCGACGATGCTCACGTGATGGCTGGCACAACCTACCCATGTTTTTTTAGGCAAGGATCGAGTCTGCATTTGTGGGCTTAGGTGTGTCATCCAGGTCTCCATGACACCATTAAACCCATTTCGAAGGTTCGCCGGCTGCAGATTCTACAGGTCCCCCCAAGGTTGTGACTTCTTCGACTGGGTGGACGATCCCATCTGTGAGAAACTAAGGACGGTGGCGGCGACCACCATTGTGAGGAACACTACTCTCATCACTAATTTGGTCCGGATGGTGAGGAAGCTGAGCAAGGAAACGAAGGAGCAGGAAGACACCATGGGCTGGCTGATAAACACGGAGTACGAGGTGAAGGTGGTGAGGAAGTCACAAAAGAGGCTGAGGGTGTTGGTGGGGATTCTGGTGGTTGTCTTGGTGGGGGTGATGCTCAAGGTCGTGTAAGTGGTGGTGGTGGTGACATCCAAGGAAGAAGGTGGTGCAACAACAGTAGTAGGTGAAGGTTGTGGAAGTATATTGGGTTAGTAAATGTCATTTTTCGATGAGGTTACTTGCAAATGTTGTAGCCCACCACTAATAATTCAATCTTTTGATGATTGTGGATGTTTAGGTTTGATCTAGGTATCTATTATTGGCTGCCACGACATACTCTGTTTTTGTTAACCATGACTTATTTTTAGTTTAGGGTTTGATATAGGCATGACTTAATTTCAGTTGTTTTTAGGATAGTAATCTTATGAATATATATGATTATTATATATGATGAATCAATCAATGAAAAACCTTCCTTGGGCATAAAAAAATGGGGTTCTTTTCAATTTTCATGATGTATGTTCTGTTTTGGTATATTGATGATTGGATGAATGGATGAAGACATGGATGATTGATGTATCTGTTTTGGAATATTGATGATTGGATGAAGAAATGGATGATTAATGAATGTTCAGTTGAAACATGAGCAAATTCAATTGTTGGACATGGTTAAAAAATGCATGAATAGATTCAATAAATGCCTCAAAAATTTGTTATGTTTGATGCATAAATGGGAAAAAGTTTATCGCAACCAAAGATTTCCACACCTCTTAATGACACCATAAGTGCAAAATGGAAAAAAAGTTAATAAACTACACATCAAGAATGGGTTGAGTTTTTGTTTCAAACCTAAGATGTGGATGGAGGATTTGGACAGTTAGACTTGTCGTGGGCCTCATTTCCACAAAGAGAGCAATGTATTCTCTTCCAATTCTTGTTGACTCTGCCCTTAACAGTTTCCCTACCGCTTGTCTTCTCTTGTACTTGGTGGTTGTTTTCTTCTTAGGTTTGAAGTAGGGGGCTGAAATATCATACCCATGAGCTTTTTCCCACATATTAGGTCCATTTGTAGGCACTAAAGTGTGACTGTAGGTATGTCTCAATTTCACAGTGGCATAACGGTCATCCACAAAGTCTACTGGATCTATTCTCTCATCCCTCATGACAACAATGGAATGGGGGCAAGGGATACCACTTAGTTCCCAAGAGTTACAAGAACATGATCTGGCTTGTAAGTTAACATAATATTCCTCTCCAAAACCATTAGTTACACTATACAAGCCATTTGCTTAGTGACCTCCCAATGCCTAGAATCATCAATTTTCTTGTTTAATTTCTTGCTAATTCTAGGACCCATAGGAGTCTGAACATTAAAGGTCTAACCATTCTTTTCATCAATTCTTTTTATGACCAGCTTGAAGATACATCTAAACAAAGATACAATGGCCAAATACCTTGCTTCCATGATGAAGGAATTGAATATCTCCGTTATATTGTTGTGTACTGAATCACATTTGGTATGAAACTTGAAATAAGCCCTGCAAAACTGTTGTACACCCTTCTTCTCTAAGGTCTACCAAGCTTCTCGGCTAATGCTTTTCAGTTCTTCAACATACTTCTTAAGGTGGGGTTCTGTGGATGACTTTGCAATTTTCCAAAACAACTTCTTATATATATCACCCCTGAAGTTCCTCAAATTGGCATACACATTTCTAGTACACATCCTATGCTCAATATGAGGAAGGTACTTCTTCACAACTTCAATCAATCCCTTCACATTGTAAATTATACACAACAGTTAGATGACAATAATATTTAACCAAGAAACATAACCCAAATGAAAAAATAGGACATCACCTTCTGCTAGTAAGATATAAGAGTCCATTAAAGGCCTTCAGCCATGCCCAAGTCCATGGCCAACTACTCCACAAACCACTCCCACACCTCTTTAGTTTCATTCTTTGCAACCCCCCAAGCAATTGGGTAGATCTGGTTGTTACTGTCCCTTCCAACAGGCACAAAAATATGTCCATCTCAAGGATCCTTTAAAAAACATGCATCCAAGATCAGAATCCTCCTACAACCCTCAATCAGGCTTTTCTTCATAGCCGCAGGACAGGTTCAAACATACTTGAACACATGCTCTCCACTTGGAGATGGGGTTGTCTTTAGCTGGATTGTAGTACCTGGGTTCTTCTTTTGGAGTTCCCACAGGTAGTCCCTAAGTTGTGTAAATTGACCCCTATAATCACCAACGATAGAGGCCAATGCTTTCGTCCTAGCCCTTGCACACATTGACAATGTAACTCTATAATTTAGATCCACCTTAACCATCTCTTGCAAGTATCTTGCTCTCCAAGATGGATTAATCCTAAACATCTCCATGTAATGTTCAACCAAGCATTTCACACTCATGTTTCTATGACCAATTCGCAAACTGTAAGGAATACATATGTGCTCTTTATCAAGGGTTTTAATTTGAAATGTCTTCTCCTTCCCAACTTGTGAGGAGTACAACCTCCACTCACAACCCTCACCTTTACAATCAAGTATATATCTACCTTTTTCACTCTTCACTACTCTCATGTTATGCCCACCTAATATCCTGTACTCAGTGACAACTTTGATCACATCCGATGGTGAATCCAGAAATGATATTAAGCGGGTTCAAAGTCAAACATAAAAAATCAAAACAATAAATCAAAAAATTTACAATATTATTTTCTTTTGGGTAGTTGTTCTTGACGAGGTGTTATGACTTGAAAAATATTCCAAGATGTCATCATTCAAAAAAAAAAAAACATTGGACTATTATGTTTGACAAGATTCGAACACACGACCTACCAATAACTTGTTGCTTGCATAGGCACGCACCATTCAACCAACCCACTTCTTCTAATATCTTGCTTTTACATATATTATCTATAGTTTGTCTACCTAGTTTCATTTATAAAAACTTCACTTACAGGTTTGAGGGGAATTGAACACCGTCACATTGACCCCAAAATAGGCGCGCGCCACTCCGCTACTCCAATTTATCTGATTCCTTGTTGACACAAGTTCTATTTGTATGGTTTTTTATCCAGTTTTTTTTATAAAACAAGAAATTTTCGATTTTTGTTAAGCGGGGTCACTTGACCCCACGTGAACCTATGTTGGATTCGCCCCTGATCACATCCTTCTTATCAGGAAAGGTCATACCACATTAAAGAATGTAGGGATTTTTGGGGTTGTACTGTACCTAGGGTATGCATCTTCTTCTTCCTATTACTCTGTTTCTTGTTCCCATCATCTTCCTCAGCCTCACTATTTGGACTGCTTGGATAGTCACTACTCAAATGGCTACCTAGTTTACTGAGATAATTTTTTTTAATCCTATCCGTTACATATCCCCAACTGTTCCACAGTCTCAACCATATCATCCATACTAACTAAGGTCTACATCAACGTCAAATAGTTCCCATTTAACATATCTGACACCGCTCACTGTTGAACTCGCCTTTATGAAAAACATGTGACAACCCCATTTTGATAAAACACTAAAACAAACCAAAAAAGATTAACAAAGCGTCACATTGATTATTTAGCCAAACATACATGTCAAACAGAGTACCACTCCTCCCATTAAACCTAAAAACATACCAACCAGACTTAAAACCCTAGAACACTACAAATTTTGCACAATCAGTCACAAAAAAATCATTTTTAGTAGAAATCCAACATGTACAAACAATTACTAACGCAAATGGAGCCATCTTTCTAACAAACTCTGACTTTACTGTTTCAATGAAAAATTTGGCAATTTACCTTGTAGGTTTCGCGTTTAATAGTCGGTGGAAGGAAGATGAACCAACAACCATCCCTTCCACTTGAAACTAGGCCGACACTAGCACTAGTTCGGGAGGGGGGTGGAACAAAAGTGGGAAGGAGAAGACTTTGTTTTTTGAATGGAGCGAAATGATGACAAAAGGGGATCAGTGGGCGCTTAAAAAACCTCTTTTCTAATTAATGAAACGTAATTAAGCGGGGAAGAATGATTAACCTCCAAAAACCTCCACAAAACACTTGAACCCGACAACATCATGTCAAATGGGCATTTTAGATATAATCAACCGGTTCAAGGGTAATTTTTTAACTGAAAGATTTTTAGGGGCATTTTTGACATTAATGGTAAGTTTAAGGACCATTTAATCCAAGAACTTGAATCAAACCGCACACCTATCAGAATAGTACTCCCTCCGTTCCATATTAATTGTCATAATTTTGACTTTCACAGTTTTTAATGTCACTATTTGATTGATAATTTCTTACACAATATGTTATTAACAATTGCAATATTATACTTTTATGATAATATTTTTCGTCACGAATCTAATGACCGTAATTTTATATAGCAACTCATTGTATATATTAAGAAATTTATGGTCAAAATTTGAAAAATTTGACTGCACGATTTTTAAAAACTATAATTAATTTGGAACGGAACGGAGGGAATAATTTTTTTTATTTATATATATATATATATATATTTCTTTTTGGCAACCGTGGATCAATTAAGAGCCGTGTACACCCGTCTACATGGAATCTGGGCTCTCACTAGTCAAAAACTCAAAACCCCCCCAAACCCCCTCCAAATTCGCTCCTGAAACCTCCATTTCCATTTTCTTTCTCCCCAAGACGTCCTTCAATCTCTCTTTTCTCTCTCCTGCTCCCTTATTCTTTCTCGAACTTTCCTTCCTCGCTGTTTTCTACTTCATCGTCTTCAAGTGCATATTGCAAGTTCTCCCTCACTTGCTGTAAGTTTACCCAGTTTCGTTGTTTTCGCTCTTCTAATTTTGGTTGTTTGTTTGATTTCACATTTCCTTTTCGATTTCTCGCCCTCATTTTAGTTTATGAATCAGTTAATTTTTGTATGATTTCATCGATCATAATTTCGTTTTGTGCTTGATTTTTGATATGTTATCGGTTGATTAGTGTATGCTTCTGATATAATGAATCCTTGCGGAGCAATTTTCTGTTTTCTTGACCGTTGATTCTCCTTTTTCTTTTTGATGGAGAACAATTTTTTCGTACGGTTGAAATTGCTTTGGCATTTGTGCCGATTGTACTTGTGACAACTTTTTGGTAGACTGCTGCCGGAAGAAAAAGTAATTTAAGTGTTTCTGATGTATTATTCTCTGTTCACTAGTCCCTTCTGTAATAAATTGTAGGATTTTGGCATTTGTGAATTATTGGTGTTTGTCTGGTATTACTCTGTGCTCAAAGTAACTGAGTTCTGGCCATTATTCATAATATTTTATGATCGTGCACTTGCATGCCCATAGAGAAATTATCTTGTGCCATTATTGATTGTTTATGTATTGCTATGGCTTAGTTAGTTGATGAGGTTTAAATGAGGGCAGGATCTCAATTTAGAGAATGATTAAAAATGACAAAATGCTGAAGGATCAGTCCTGTTGGGGGTACGATAAGATGCCCATGCAACTTATTGTCGTTAGTAATTATATCTAGTTAATGTCCTTGAAAGAAAGCATTATGATTAGATCTGAAAACCAAGATATCAGATGTTAAAGAATGTAATAGATGCGGAACCTATTCACATAGAGGATGAAGTTTTGAGATAAGTTTATTTGATAAAAGAAGCACTATGACTATTTTGATTTTTTCATAGTTGAATTTCTTCTTCTATCTACCCTCGTTTGTCTAATTTGTCATGGTGTTTGTGCTGCATAATTGTAGGTTGAGGCAAATGAGCGTTTCTGATTGAGGTCAGCGTCTCCTGAAAATGGCATCCAGAGTCTTAATTAGAAGGAGAAGATACCTAATTGATTATGTAAGCAATCATCTAAGCTCTATCCAGAACTTCCAAACTGACCGCCATGGCCAGTCTGCTCAGCATTTGTATACTCAAAGTTCAAGATCTGATGCACGCTCTGCTTCTTCGCATACAAAAGATGTAAATGAGGGAGATTCATTTTCATTTGCCAGAACTGAAAATTGCTTGACAGACCTTTTTGCTTTCAAAGCGTATACTTCTAAAAATTATGGATTTGCATCATCTGCTTATCAAATTGGAATGCCTGCTTATAAAATTGGGGGCCACGCAAATGGAATGTCAATGGTTATTTGGAAGAATTCTCAGCCTAGACGTCATATGTCCACTGCTACTGCAAGTCAACCGAATTATGATGATGAGGAAAATGAAGAAATGGCAGCAAAAAAGAGGAAGGCGGCATCTCCTGAGGAATGTGATCAGGCTGTAGTTGGCCTAAGTACCGCAAAAGCAAAAGTAAAAGCTAAATTGCAAGCATCGCAAAAGGGTGCTACGACTGTTCTACATCGAGTTTGGGCGATAATCTTAGGAATTGGTCCTACTCTTAGAGCCATAGCTTCAATGAGCAGGTCTGTTTGTTGTTTCTGGGCCAGGTGAAGTTTATTATTCACAGATGCTCATTTGATGAGATTATCTATGCAGGGAGGATTGGGCTAAAAAATTGGTTCATTGGAAGGATGAATTCAAATCAACCTTACAACATTACTGGCTGGGCTGCAAACTATTGTGGGCAGATGTGAGGATCAGCTCAAGGCTTCTTCTTAAACTTGCTGGTGGAAAGAGCCTGTCTCGAAGGGAGAGACAACAGCTTACACGAACAACAGCAGATATTTTCAGGCTTGTCCCGGTTGCTGTTTTTATCATTGTGCCATTCATGGAATTTTTGCTGCCAGTATTTCTTAAACTCTTCCCCAATATGCTTCCATCTACATTCCAAGACAAGATGAAAGAGCAGGTAACTGTTTGAATGTTGTTTTGACTTTCACTTCTTTAATTCTTTTGTTTCAATTTATCTCCTTTACATGTTCTCTCTTTTCTATATTCATGTGTCATGTTCTGGGCCCTGGGTGGTCAGTCTCACTATCAATTTTGATGTTTATTTGTAATTAATTAATAAGATTAAATTTCTGTTGGAAGTTGGCCGCTTTTGCTCCCTTACGGTTCTTGTATGTATTGTCTATGTTCTTTAGGCATGGATAAACTTCTCTCTGTGTTTTCAACATATGCATCAATCATGCACAGTGTTTTTTGTTTGTTTGTAAATTTGCATTAATTTTTTTAAAGGGGTTTACGTTTTGTGTCACAAAACATGTCTAGTTATGCCTTTGTATATTCCTTGTATTGTCTCCATAGTAATCAGTTTTTCTTCAGGTACCATGGCCCCCCTTTTCTCTCTCTGTCTGCCCCTCCCCCCCCCCCCCCACACACACATATAAAGTTCTTTTTTTTCTTTTCCATCATATATAGATATATATACACCTACTCTTAAGATTCAACTTACGTTTATGTGTCCTTCAGTTACATTGCAAGCTATGCTGCCTTTACACAATAGCTAATCAAGAAACTTTGTCAATAGGGTTCACTTATAGTAGACATTGTTCATATAGAAATTATGAGCCATATATGTGATATGCAAAAAATGTTTAAGGAATATATGACTAGTAAATGATGAAGATTCACTTCATTAGCATGAATGTATAGTTTAGAATTAAGTATTACAGCTATATTGTCAAAGCACCAAGGAATCATAACATTTGATAGGGTTACAACTCACAGGTTGTATTGTTCACCTATTATAATCTAGGTATGGGAATGTAATAGTTGCTTCCTATGCTAGCTGTTTTTTTTTTTTTTTTTGGAGAAATATGAAGTTCATACCAATGGAATCAGTTTTTATTTTTTAAAAAAATTTAATTTTTTTTTATTTCTTTTCATTTAAGAGTTCAATCAAACACATGGTATAGAAAATCATAAATCATCCTTGAACCTCTTGGTTTCATTCCTTATTCATGTCCATTTATCTTTTGCACCACATGACTTATACTATCACAATATTGAATGAAAGTTAGAAATATACTAATGATGAAGAGAGATTATATTAGATGCAGGAACACTCAAAACGATAGGCAAAAAGGCTTTACAACAGTCTAGATGCTAGATTCATTGAGTAGGACTTATGGCAGACAAAAACACAATATTCAATGCTCAAGTTTTGATTGACGAGTACATGTATAATAGTCTCACTCGAAATGAAGACGTGCAAACCTATTTACTCTCTTAGTTGTATGCAGTCACTTCATATGCTTTCTAAGCTTATAATATAATTTTTCTTGTTGTGTAGCGCTTTCATATTATTGCTATAAGGATTATTTCTTTAAATGTGGTGTTGTGGGTTTGTGACCTAACTAGTTTGGCATAAATATGCCATTGCCATTGTTGGTTATTTCTTTTCTTGTTATCATAGGGCTTTGATGGATGTGAATCATATCTTAGTTTTCTGCCCAAACTACTGATTCCCATTAACCAATATCTTATAAGAATTTGGATCTGTTTGGAACCAACTTATTGGGGGATCTTTTAGCTTGGACACTATTAGCTTTTTGACCAAAGCTACCTAAAGTGTTTGGTAAGCAACTTTTCATATTAGTTTTTTGGACCAAATAGGGTAGTTTTCAAAAAACTACTTGAAGAAGCTTTTCGAAGTAGATTTTCACAAATTACTTTACCAAACACCTTTCCTGCAATCATCTAAACCAAAGCAACTAAAGTCAAACGGTTAATCCAAAAAACTACCAGCTGGTTGCTAAATAGACCCTTTGTCTTGAACTCCATTTATCCATACGTCCATTGATGTTACTGCTTTATGCTGTAATTGTCATCACCATCATATTGTTATTATTAGTATTATTATTGCTTTATTTTGTTGTTGTTGTGGATGTAGTAGCATTCTGTTGAATTGCTGAGAAGGGGAGGGGATGGGGGGTGGGGTGGGGGAGTGGGTTGCATCATCATCGTCGTCATCATTATTATCATAATAATTTTTTAGGGTGGGATATCAGTCAGCCACAGGCTCCCAGTTACTGGATCTATCGTCCGCGAAAAGTAAGAAATTCCACACATTTAGACCAATTCAAGGTGAAAAAGGCATTGCTCCTTCGGTATAACTGGGATAAAGTTGAGCCAAAAGATCCCGATTCAAGATAAATTCATGAGGAAGTGGTATTTTAGGATCAGTAGCATGTTGAATTGCTGGGAAAGAGGAGGGGGAGAGAGGGGGGGGGGGGGCGAATGGGCTGTAGCTTTTGAACTGGTTGACTGCTTAGTTGGGGGGCAGAAAGAGGACTATTTAGAGGGGCATTTTGCTTTTCAAACCCCAAAGAAGGAAATAATGTGGTGTTTAGCTTCACTCCGCTGTAATCTAAGCTGCAAAACTTGTTGAAGTGGGTATTTTTAGCTCTCCAGAAAGTGTATGGAAAAACCTTTTCCATAGACGTGTTTTCATCATGAGCACTCTATGTTGGTTTTCTTTCCGGTGTACCAAATCATACTTTCAGTATCATATTCGGATGTCTGGATCTCTTAGTGTACTTTCATAAGAACCCCAATTTCTCCAATATTGGAATAGCTGGTATTGGACAATGAAACAAAACATTTCGATTGTTCTGTGGCAAAGCATTAAAGGGGAAGCTATTTGTAGGAAGCCTTGGAGTGAACTTAGTTGTAAGAACAGACTATGCAATCTACAAAACCTCTGTACTGTAATACTATTGCCTTTTTAAGTATTATATGAGCAGAATGTGATGCTTAATTCCTAATAACTTGTAGGAAGCCTTGAAGCGAAGACTAATAGCAAGAATAGAATATGCAAAGTTTCTTCAGGATACTGTCAAACAAATGGCAAAAGAAGTGCAAAATTCACGGAGTGGGGAGATGAAGAAAACAGCTGAAGACCTTGATGAGTTTTTGAGCAAGGTAAGTACATTGTGTCACATTGTTTTAGTTTTTTTTTTTTTTTTTTTTTTTTTTTTTTTTTGTATCTCTGCCTTAGCTGTCCATGTTGTATTGACCAAAACATATGCTGTTGCAGGTTAGAACTGGTAATTGTGTCTCCAATGATGAGATTCTAGGCTTTGCCAAATTGTTCAATGATGAACTTACCCTTGATAACATTAGCAGGTTTGCTTCCATCCATGTAACCTCTATGTCCATTCTTCATTTAATTTAATGTTTTGTCACATCGGAAAATCTCATTCCCCTGTCCACCTTGTTCTGTTTTTCAGGCCTCGGCTAGTGAATATGTGTAAATATATGGGAATAAGTCCTTTTGGCACTGATTCATATTTGCGTTACATGCTTCGTAAAAGACTGAAGCGGTGAGTTCAAATTTCAAGTCTCCTTGTTTTTCTTATCAAAACGGTCTCGCTATGTTTATGATTTTAGTGATTTATCTGCTGGATACCGGAATGTGGGATTTATGGGTGTCATAACTGAATAACCGTATATGGTCTTATTTTAGGATGTGTTTAATTTATGGCACCGAGTAAAGTTGTGCGTATTATTACTCAATGCTGTTTCTACTAATAAACTTTTTTAGATAGATTACTGCTTGATCAAATTTACTCTGCATTTGGATTTGCTCTTAGAATGCCACTGCTTTGTTACTTTTTCAAAGCACAGATGCTTCAAAAGCACCAAGTGGTACCTGTTTTTTTATTTTATTTTTATTTTTTTGCCCCAAAAGAAATATAGATGATGATTTCCCACAAAGCATGCACAAAAGAAGTTGGTGAATCGAAATAAGCCTTATTATTTTTTGATCTTCTCCACAGACAACTATGACCTATTTCTTGGTTGTTTTGGTGAGCAGTACCCAGCATGGAAGTTGAAAAACTACATAATTAGTTATTGATAACCTGGAAAGATTCACAGTTGTTATTTTATAGAATCTTATGTTCATGTTAGTTGTGAACAAGACTTAATTAATCTTTTTTCCCTTTCAAGAAATATACTTCTGACAGCAACATGTGGTTTTGTTCATTTGGATCTTTTTTAGAGTGGGTACTTGGTGCTCTGAAAGTGGACCTCTTGTCAAACTAATAACATGTCATGCTTATAGGAAAAAGAGCCGGCTTTACA
The DNA here is from genome assembly GCA_029582165.1 of Portulaca oleracea. Lineage (NCBI taxonomy): Eukaryota > Viridiplantae > Streptophyta > Magnoliopsida > Caryophyllales > Portulacaceae > Portulaca > Portulaca oleracea. The sequence goes on along the minus strand of CM055872.1, from coordinate 44,435,889 downwards.
TATTCTGTGGATCAATGTATATCGTGGCCATCTGTCATGATATGAGCATTAATAATGGCTTTCTGTTGTTTTGGGACATCTTTGGGCTCCAGTTTGAAGGGTCCACCATTTTGCAGCTTGGTGAATTCAGTTGATGGAAGTTGGCTAGCAAATTTATTTTTTATTATTATAATTTTTCTTTTTGGGAATTCTGTTATACCTGCTGGAGTGAATCTCAATAAGTTTAAGAGTCCGATTTAACTCATGAAACTGGGTTTCATACCTAAAGCTCAATGTGTCAGAACACATGCTTAAAATAAAATCTAGCATGTCTACTGGTTATGCCTCATATTGGTGATGTTATTGCTTGTTGTCTTCATTGATGGGTAGTCTATATTGAGTAAGAGGGACTGCCAATTTGCAAAACAACGTAAAGTTGCCCAAACTATTCTTACCTGTTTGTCCAATGTTTATCTGAATATTTTATTGTCGTATAGGCATTATTGTTGGTAATTGTTCATCTTCTACATCAGACTCAGAGGTTATTACTCACGTCTTGAGAATATGAATGGTGCGCGCGGCGCGCCTATGTTTAATGTGATAGACATTTAGGTATTATTGTAATTTTGTTCTAGGCTGTAAATGGCTAAGTATACTTGTGGTTATGACATTCTTTTTATGCACTATTGAGCATGATCTATGGTGGTTACCTTGTTTGGATAGCTGAATCATTCTTCCCTGCTCTCTCCCTGTTGCACATGTTTGTCAAACTACTCTTCCTCCCAGGTCAGGTTGTATATTAATTGATGCATGCATCTTTAGTGTGTAATCTTGTAGTGTGATCTCATCTATCTTGACTCAATTCAAAATGATAGTAGGTTTTATGTGCTCTATAATTGTCACCATCTGGTAGATTGTGTGTGAATTTGTGGGGCTGTTTCTCCGTCTCCCGTGATGCTTAAAGTACATTCCACTAGCACATGTATCGTTTGAACTATCCTTTGGCCAATGGTATGACACTGAAACAGTTCTTTGTATGGAACTTTAGACCCAGTTCTAGTTGCAACTGGGTCCAAACTTTTGGACACAGGCGTAAAGCACCGGGTACCCAATCTACTTACAACTTAGAAATTTCCATTTAGTTCTTTTGATTTCCAGCTACTCCATTGCGAATTGCCAAGTTGCCAACAATACACAATACTTAGTTTATGTAACTTGGGCCCACTTTTTTTATGGGTAAGATAGGTACCTTTCCAAACCTACCCAAGTTTACCTAGACTTACTAAAACTTAATTTGATATAAAACAGTATTTGGAAAAAAAATATCTTGTGTCATCTTTAGAAATATTATACTTTCTATTTCAATCTTCAAGAGTCGCCGGCGAGAATGATGAAGCACTCAGACTCTCGGTGGGAGGTGAGAGCAGCGTACTGGAGTTAGTCAAGTAGAGGCGTAAGGCAGAGAGAGTGAGAGACTGAGACAGTTGTGATTTGTGAATTGTAATATATTTGATATTAGGGTTTAGTGGCTTACACTTTAGTGGGACCGGGTCCATGGAATCCGGTCCTGACCAGTAATGGAAATGGGACTGGGTACCCAGTATTTTTTCTCACCCAGATCGTGGAATGTGGATTTTAGGGAGAAATGGACAGATTTGACTGTCAGATGGGTATTCCTGTTAACCTGTTACACATTCCTTTCTGTAGGATTCACTGAATCAGATCTTTAACAGCATGTACAATCTACTTCTTTTCACCCAAACTGGACATATATGGTTTTTCTTTCCAATTTATTTCTGAATGATTGAAAGTGGTTGCTAATGCAAGCATGAATTTTCACTAAGGTACTTTTCTGACTTACCCGCTCTTGTGGATCTCCCTGTTTGAAGTTTAGAACTGATGTGTATTGTATTGTGATGATTGTATTGAGTAAATGGTTTCAACTGGTTTTCATGCTTCCCTCTGTTCTTCTGTCCCTCTCTTGAAATTTGCTATCACAGGATTAAAGATGATGATAAATTGATACAAGCAGAAGGCGTTGAGTCCCTTTCTGAAGCTGAACTTCGTGAAGATTGCAGAGAGCGTGGTATGCTTGGATTGGTTTCAGTAGAAGAAATGCGCCAACAAGTAATTGTTGTTCTGACTTAAGCATTTTCTTTAATGACAAAAAATGGTTTCTATTATTATTCATTTGCTAGGCGTTCCTTTCATGTCGCTGCACTAGGATGTAGGTGTGCTGTTCGTGACATGTAAATCTAGCCATGGATTATTGAAGTGGTTGTTTGCTTGTTTCATGGGTACTTTTAAGGATGACAAGTTTTGTATTCACTTTTGTTCTGCTCTTATTTTTGGGATTATGTAGTGAAATCTCTCTTGAAGAGTTGAAGAAGTTCATCAACTTTTTGTTGCTAGATAACTTTTTTCTTTATATTCAGAATATTATGCCTGTGAAAGGAAATATGCTCCTGTATTTGACCCATTCCAACTTCTATGGCACCATCCAAGTGGGAGTTACCATGAGTGACTAAAAATAATTGGCTCTTAACTTTTGTGTGCAGCTTCGTGATTGGCTTGATTTGTCTCTTAACCATTCTGTTCCATCTTCCCTCCTAATTCTTTCCAGGTAACATGGCTTATATTATGAAAATTAAGTTGTGTCCTTTGTTCACTGCGCCTATACGGATATGCTCAATTCAAGATTATCTTATTCTTCTTCTTTTTTTTTTTTTTTTTTTTGGTTGGCACATCTAGGTCCTTCATGGTATCTGGAAGGCTCAAGCCTGAAGAAGCAGTGCAGGCAACTTTGTCTTCTCTCCCCGACGAGGTTGTGGACACTGTTGGTATAACATCACTGCCCTCTGAAGATTCTGTTTCAGAGAGGAGAAGAAAGTTGGAGTACCTTGAGATGCAGGAGGAGCTTATTAAGGTCTTATAGCCTGTTGCTTCATCTTTTCTTCCTCATTCCTTCCCCTGTCCGTGTTTTGTGTTCTTTTTTCATTGTCTCCACCCCCCCTGCTTTTTAGGGTGTTTTTTTAACTTTTTTTTGTTGTTTGGGAGTGGGAGCATCAGAGTTATCTCTAAGTCATGTTCCCTTATGCTGCAGTCTTAGGATCCATTCACTGCGATGCACTTGTGCTAATTAAACTGTTTGCTGCAGGAGGAGGAAGAAAAAGAGGAAGAAGAGCAAGCTAGGATTAAGGACTCTACTAGAGTTGAAGAAGATGTTGCATTGAAGGAGATGAACCTTGCAACTGCCAGAGACGCACAAGAACAAGCTAGAGCACGCACAGTGGAAAAACAAGAGCAGCTGTGTGAGATCAGTCGTGCATTGGCTGTTTTGGCTTCTGCATCTGTATGGCTACGTCCTGAAATATTCTTCCCCCCCCCCCATCCCCCAAAGTTATTTTGGAATGAATGCTCTCAGTTTTATGAAATAACGCTGCTTTTAACTATTGCAGTCAGTGAGTAGGGAGCGTGAAGAATTCTTGAGGCTTGTCAACAAAGAGGTACACACACAATCTTGAATTGCTGACTGGTTTCAACTCTTATTCTTTTGTTCCATTTGGAAAGTAGCATCCTTTGGTGGGACTTGCTTTCAATTCATTTGTGTAACAGCTGCGTGGGAAAGGTTTCAGAATGAACCACGTTTTTTCCTGCAGCTAATATAGAGCTCGACTGCCATATTTTAATGATTTTTTCGTACTGAGTCCGAAACTGGAAATGCGACTGGAAACACATTTTGAGTCATTGCTCTTCACCATCAGAAGTAAGGGACAGGCCAGCATAGAGGGACATTGCTTTATTTTTTTTATTTTTTTTTGTGAATTTGGAATGTGATGTCACTTCTGTAGGAAGTAGTTGCCTGTCTTATTCCAAAGTCGCCAAATGATCAAGATAGTATTGGAGGAGCTTGCCTAACTAAATTTGTCCCTGGTGCCATCTCCTCTCCCCCTTTCTCCCAGTCATTGATTTCCTTTTTCGGGTTCCAGGAGTAGTTGCAGACTTGCAGTAATAAAATGCACCACTATTGCCATCTCCCCTCCTTCTGGCTCTCCTTATTTGTTCCCTTTTTGGGTTCCTGGACAAGTTGCCGTAAAGAAATGGTCTTTCTTGCCCACCTTTTCTCTTGATATAGTTTATTTGAAAAAGTGTTCTCTCACCTTTCTCAAAGTTATCTGGGGGAGAAAAGTTTAAGAAAACCCCATTTTAATACTGTTCTTTGTATCGCAGTTGTGGGATATCATAAAATGATTTATGCAATAGAGAGACTAGATCTCCCTTGCAATAAGACCTTACAGAATGGTTTATGCAGTTGAGAGTAGATGACCCTTTAACAAGAGCTAGTAGAAATTTATCTTGAGCGGTTGAGCCAAGCCTACTCGATAAATAAAGAGTCTTGAGCACAGTTTTTATGATCCACTACCATTTGGGTCAAACCTGTTAGATATACCTGTTAGATATAGGGTTGACGTTTTTGGTTTAGGCCTGATATTTGATGATTTTCTCAGATAGTGGTTCACTTCAGTAGTGTGGATGTTTTTACATTACTCCCTCCATTCTATATCAATTGTCGTCTTTGAAATTCCGCTGTCAAATTTTAAAAATTGACTACAAATTTTTCAATATATACATTGACTTGTCATATAAAATCACTACCATTAGATTCGTAACGACAAATACAATCTTAAAAGTATAATATTGCAATTGTTGATAAAATGTTATATTAGAAATTGTTTATCAAAGCGTGACATTGGACATTTCTGATTAGTGACAGTCGACTAAGTGACAATTGATATGGACGGGAGGGAGTATCAATGTTCTTCATTAAAATTTTATGTAACAATGGAATATGTATCTTATTTTCTTTTCTGTTTTCTTGTAATTCATTATTAATAAAATATGAAGCAGGCCGTAGGTGGAGTCTATATTTTGTAGATCACCTGAGAAGGTTAAACTGTGGAAGTTTGAAGTTATATAGCTGAATGATTCGTTTTTTAATTAAATACTTCCTGTCTTTTTATCTGAATTTCACACTTTTTAATCAAATAATTCCTCCGTTTTTTATCTGATTTTCATGCTTTTTGAGATCATTCTTTAATTATTAATTTTCACATAATATTTTTATGAAAAAATTACAATATTATACTTTTTAATATTATTTTTTATTACGAATTAATAAGCATCAATTTTGTATGATGAATTATTATACAAATTTAAGATATTAGTGGTCAACATTTTTTACGCGAAAGCCTAGGTGATAGTTAATAAAAAATGGAGGGAGCAAAACTTTTAAGTCCATAATATTTGTACGATGGAAAAAATATATATAAACTATGCTTCTGACCCGTCGGGTTGACCTAAACCCAGTTTAGCTTTCATACCAAAGCTGTAAATATATCCAATCAGCATCTTACTCACTCATCCAAATTGGCATTTTGTACCGACAATGAATGGTACTGGCTTGTAGTGCTACCTACATTACAAAGCATGATCAGCTGGTGGATTATTTTATAATATAGCTCATCCGTTGAACATGGGAATTTGATATCTGGGTATGTGACACAAGTGAGGATTATTTTCACTGACTTTTAGTGTGGGCTTCTAATGAGCATGTGTTCTATGTATATGTTAAGGAGGTTGCTCGTACTGTGAGCTTCACTTTCCAACAGGATTGTGAGGTTAAATCCCCTTTGGAACCCCCCATAAGTGGGCATAGTTTTCCCTTCTCTCTGGAGCTTACATGTTACTGGGATCTGTACTTTATGTGATTCTTCTTTTTTGGTGAAGGGTTGGTTCACTCTTATCTATTTTCTTTGTTTCAATCCTCACAGATAGAACTGTATAATACCATGGTTGAAAAAAAGGGTACAGATGGTGAAGCAGATGCTTTGAAGGCATACAAGGCTGCCCGAGAAGAAAGTCATGATGATGCTGAAGTTGCTGTGGGAGACAAGGTCTCATCAGCACTCATAGATAGGGTAAGTTTGGGTTCCATTTTTTATTCTTATACTAGAATGTGTTAGCATAATCCAGTGTCGTAAGTTGGTTTATTCTGTATTCGGTAGGTTGATGCAATGCTTCAGAAACTTGAAAAGGAAATAGATGATGTGGATGCAAAAATTGGTGATCGCTGGCAGTTACTTGACAGGTGTGTCAATGCTGAAATTATACCCTTAAAATTCTTTCTGAAAGTGCTTGTAAATTGCATTGTTCTAATTTTTGCCATGTAATTGAAAGACTATTCTGCATCTGGTGTGCTTATTCTGAGGATTTTTTTGGATAAGAGGGATGATTTTGGGTATATATACTCCACATATTTTCGTTGATAAATGTACACATCAGGTGCTGTTGCTAGTATTTGCTTTTGCATAAAAGATAATATTTGTAACATCTTTCCTTCTTGGTACTAGCAGTAGTTCTTGCATGGTGTGGTCTCTGACAATGGAAGCATGATGTGTTCTAAATTGGAATTCCGTTGATTCTTGTATATTATTAGTTAACTTGCTGTTGACACTTGTGCACAAAAAAACTTTTTTGAATGATGCATACATAATTGTAATATCAGCAAGGTATGTTATTGTTCTTAAAAAAGGAAGAAAGAAGGCAACTTCCCTTGAAGTTTGTTCTCTTTTCAAAAATCTGAATGTGTGGGTAGTCATTATGAAAGGAAAATTCATCCTGATGTTGTATTATTTTTGTAAACCACTTTTGTTACTTTCTCGTGATCTTTGTGAATTTGTAAAAGGCCCATGGAAGAAATCTTGCTGGTCATGCCTTGTGATTCTAGCCCCAAGTCAAATAGGAAGATTGGCATCAATGATACTTTGTTAGTCTATTACCCTGAAAATTGGCATGAATAATACCTATGTTAATCTATTACCCTGTATATGCAGGGACTTTGATGGGAAAGTGACACCTGAGGAAGTGGCTGCTGCTGCTATGTACCTAAAACATACTTTGGGCAATGAGGGTATCCAAGAACTAATTAGCAACCTTTCAAAAGATAGAGGTTAGTTACTCTACTCATTTATCTGTGCTTGACACAGTTTTGGTGTGGTATGTGTATCCTCTATTTTGATTTTAACCAATGGCTAATCCTAGGCGTGTGTCAGTTGATTCAAGTATTAATTTTATGTTAGACACAACCTGTTCAAACTTCAGAGCATTTCGTACTCCAGTATTACGCCTATCATGATCTGCTTCAAATTTCAAAATATTAATTAATGCATTTGACGTTTAGGGGCACAACTTGTTCCTAATCCTTTTAATATTTGAGAACATTTGTAGCATTCCTTTTGTTGACATGAAAATATCATTGATATATTTGATGTAGAGCGTATGATGTTAACTTTTTCGATTGTTTTCATCTATGTGATGAATTGTCAATTCAAAACCATACTTGACATTTAGGAATCTATCTATATAATATGAAAATCTGAGTCTGATTTCTCCTGTTTTGAATCGGACCACGTATGTCATGTTTTGTCTCTGTGTTAAAGAACTTGTTGAGTTTTCTCCCCCCTGTGAAGGCCTAGCTTCTTGCCCCGACCTTTTCTCAAATAACAATTTTGGTAATTGTATGACACATACTGTGGGTTTGCCATTTCATACCTGTACGACGAACTAACGTGGAATTTTATGAATGTGGGGTTTTGCATCAGAAGGAAAGATCCTGGTAGAAGACATTGTGAAGTTGGGCAGTCGAGTAGATGATGAGAACACAGCTGAGTTAGAAGAGGAAGAGGAGGTTAAAGAGGGTAGAGCCTGATGATACTGAACACTCAGGTGCAATTTTGGCCAAAGTTATGTTTTTAGGTAGGTTAATATTTCTACTCAAATATACCATTCAGGAAGAAACATCTGGGTATACTAGTTCAGGACAGCTTTTATGCTAATAATAGTCATATGTAGATATCATATATGATGATCCAACATCTTTTTTTAAATTGGTGTTGGACTTCACCTCATTCATACGAGCCACTACTTATTTTTCATGTATACTTGTGAATAAGTCACGGCTCACAGTGTGTCTACGCGGCCTACTTGATATACTTCCTCCGGCCTGGATAAAATGTCCAAGTTTGACTAATTATGTCAAAATGTTTAAATTTAAGTCACAGCTGACAGTGTGTTTACGCGGCCTACTTGATATACTTCCTCCGGCCTGGATAAAATGTCCAAGTTTGACTAATTATGTCAAAATGTTTAAATTTAAGTCACAGCTGACAGTGTGTCTACGCGGCGTACTTGATATACTTCTTCCGGCCTGGATAAAATGTTCAAGTTTGACTAATTATGTCAAAATGTTTAAATTTTCATCGTTAACTTATCAAATTATATGTTGAGTTATTATATAAGATGCTACTAATAGATGTGTGATGGAAAATATTTTTACTTGAATATAATATTATTAGTGTTGCTGAGATGAAACGTGAAAAATTAACGGTCACCGTAAAAAAGTAAACTGGATAAATTAATTAGAACGGGTAGTAATTGCTAGGTTTTGGTCATCAATATTCAGTGGAGTGACTGAGAAATTTGACAACAAAAAAAGAAAAAGAAAAATAGTGAAGCATGTCATTATTTGTGGCTGTCTGTCCGGGTTACACTGCTAGCGTGGTATTTGTCCGAATAAGTTGGGTTCGTTTTGCATTGGATACACAGGCCCAATCACAATTTTCTAAATAAAGTAAAAATACATGTCAAAGATTTTTGACTTGGAGGACTTGGTACAAAGTTATCTGGACTATAGAATATCACCTCAGAGTTTTGTAAAAGCATTTAGGGGCCCAAAATGGCCGAAGCTATGAGATGGTAAATTTTATTTTTTTTCTTCTCCTGTTATATGTATGCTTGTTGGTAGACCTGACAATTCTCGACCCGACCCAAACCAACCCACAAAAAATGGGTTTTGAACACGAAATTTGGACTGCGTACCGAAAATGACCCAACCCAAAGAACCCGGTAAAAATGGGTTAGGTCGAGTCAGGTTTGGGTCGACCCGTTGGGTCAGACACTTTAATTTTAAATGTTTTGTCTACTTTGGTCTTGTGCAAAAAAATGGGTCCATTTCATGAAAATTAAGGCTCAAAAGTAAAATATTGGGTGACTTTGGAAAGTTATACGTAGAGAGAGCATACAAATGAAATAATCAAATAACAAATGACCAAAACAAAACCCTAACACTATCACTTACTCACTCTCTCAGTGAATCCTCAAACTCATGCAGTCCCGCCGCTCTCCTCTCTTTCAGTAAAATAGTGTGTTATTGTCCAAAGTGAAAGTTCAGTGCTTTATTGTCCAATGCCCTAAAAATTTAGTATATTAGCATCCCAAAACCCTATATATTTCATAAGTATTGTCATTCGTGGATTGTTGACGTAAACCGCATAATACTTGTAGACTTGATGATTGCCAAATTTTGTCCCTTAGGTGTATAGTAATATGTCTATACAACTATGACATATCGTGATGGTCGAACTTGGAATGGAATGGTACATTACATGGGTGTCTTTGACTAATTATAATCAATTTTATTAATTGTAAGTGACTGAGAAAAAGGGCGGTCATGACCCGTAAACCCGACCCAAACTGTCCGAAACCGGAATAAACCAGACCCGTATTTACCCGAACTCGAAATACACTCGACCCGTATTTACTCGAACCCGATATACGACCGACCCGTAACCCGTCCACCCGCCCGTATTGACAGCTCTACTTGCTGGTATAAGTCCTAGGGAGGGAAACAGAGGCATCATAAAGTGAGTTTGTTCATGACCGTCTCAAACTCATTGAAGAAGACGAGGGGCTTGGTGGATATTCTCATAGCCAAGATTCCCCTAATCAAAGTCACCCTTCTTCTCTCCAAGAGATCCACTGTCGCCTTCCTGTGTTCGTTCTCCGAGCAACCACCTACTTTTTCGGCCAGCCTCGATAACCACCGTGGACAACGTCTTGGCTCCCGTTTGGCACTAGACTTGGCAAACCTGACCCGAAATCCGAATTGGAAAAATCATACTCGAACCGACGTCTAGATGGGTGATCTGATCTCGGCCTGAATCTTAAGATTACCTAACCCGAAATCGATCCAAATTGCAACCTGAAAAGCAATTAAGATCAACACGTAAGTCACTCCAATCAAACCATAACCTAATCTAAAATACTTCACCGCGACCAACCTGAATAAAACTCACTCGAAGGTAACTTGAATCCAAACCTGACCGGAGCCGAAATTGGTTTTCTAAATGCCAACCTGACCCGACTTGAACTCGAACTGATTCACCTGTTTGTTAGGTCTTGGTGTCACCACTTTCCAGGTGCTTACGTGGTGGTGGCCTCCTTTCGTTGCCTCCAGCACGTCCAAAACGCTTACGTGACACTAAAATGCCTGTTGATATTGCACCACATCCTCACGTGTGGGTCCCCCATCTTGAGGTATCTAAAGATGAATCATTGAGTGAGTGTTCTTTTTTTTTTTTTGGATGATTTGGGAAAAATTGGGTGAACATGGATTTTTGAGTGGTCTTTTGTGAATTATCTTTGGATGACATGTGAATGGGACTCACGAATGATATGCTAATTATGTGGTGGATCATTTGTGAGGAAATTTGTGAATATACTATTTATTATTATTGAGTGCAACAATAGATATGTTATGTCGTCCATAATTTGAAAATTTGATAGTATCTCCAGGATACGGAATGGTGACAATGTGATGAAATCGTTGTGTAACATAGAGTAGAAGTGTGGTGGATATGAGAAGTAGTTTCGATGCAATGTGTAACTATGAAGGTACCTTATCAACAAGGATACCTCTGAACCCTATATAAGAGTATCTAATTTGGATTGTTGTATGGAAAAATGGATGTTCGTATGGTTTACAGCCTAGTATGCCATACATGTCTTTGAGTGAGTCCATGAATAATATGTTGGGAAAATGATATTTGACTGGCTTGAATCTTCATCATCTTCACTTGGCTTGATTTCTTGATCTTCTTGCGGTATGTATGACAAGGTGGAGATATGACTTAATAACCAAATGGTTATCTTGTTCGGATATTGCTAAGAGTCATGGACAAATACATTTTCCTTAAGAACTATTTACTATACCGTAAATGTTCAAAGGGATATAACTTAGCTCTTGTTGCACTCAAAACATAGGTTTCTCACTTGATTATCTCAAGTATAGCTGCAGTCTATACTTGAGAGGATGTGATTATAGAATGAAAGAATTGATGTTTGTGATGCTCTCAAAAGGCTTGGAAATGTCTCCTATTTATAAGAGAATTATACCTCTAATCCAACCCTAATCTCACCACTGAGTCAAAGGTATTAAGGTCCTTAATGAGGGATAATAACCTTGACTTAGTCAATTAATATAGTTGTTGGAATACATATAATATGGGACTTAAAATCGATATTATACACTTAATACATAAGATTATATAGCCGTTAGCATTAAAAACACATTCTAGGTTCCAATACGGTCCGTGTCAGGTGCAACATGACCCGTGTTGAGCCCATGATGATTTTTCTTGATCTCTGAAGACCTACACGACTTGTTTTGGTCTCTCATAGACCCGTGTTGATCATATTCTTGATGTTTATCTTATATATGATCCTTGTACTTGTTTCTCATAATTCGTTATGCTATATAATCATCTTATACTCTTGGAATAATTCCAACATAATATAAAAGGACATCCATGGATAACATAAAATAGCGTCTATGGTTCTAGCCAAAGGCCATCCATGCAACTTATTGAGTGAATGTATCATGTATGGATAATAAGAAATGATTAAGGAATTAGTTTGAGATGAAGTTCAATTTCACTTAAATATCAGTTGATTGACTCACAATAATCATTTTTGTAGAAAAATTATTTATTTTAATCGAACATAAAATAAGGGGCAGGGCAACAACACTACTCAGGTATCAAGCATGCATGCGCGCGCATACACACACACATATATATATATAGAGAGAGAATCAAATAAAATAAAATAAAAAATTTTACCATCTCATTCATAGTCTTAGGCTGCTACTGTTTTACAAATTAAAACCTCATGATGGGGTGAAGTTGTATAGTCCAAATAGCTTTATACTAAGTCTTCTGAGTCAAAAACTTGTTTTTACAAATTAGAACCTTATGGCATGGGTGATGGGTGAAACTTTATAACCCAAATAGCTTTATACTAGTTGATTTATACTAGTTGAGTTTGAGTCGGATTGTCTGGCTTTAATTCGACGAATTCAAAGTAGGGATACTTGTCTTAGGGAATTTGATGTGGTATCGGAGGATTTAATTTCGATATCTAAAGTTTTTAGTAGTTGTAAGTGGTCGCATGTGAAAAGAGATAGGAACCTTGTAGCCCATAGATGGCCAAGGTTATCCCGAATGGGGAAGAACAAATTTGGGTGGGGGTTTGTCCCAACCAAATCTCTTCTTATATGTTGATGGATTCGTTATCAATATAATCTGTCATGTTTTCTCCGAGCAAAAATAGTTTTATACTAAGTCATCTAAATAAAAAATTATTCTCTAATATAAAATATGAAATAAACTGCAATCACTTTTTCTCGTCCTTCAAATGAAGCCAATAGAAATTGTGGCTCAAAATATTCAAGAAATAATAAATGTCTAAAAAGAAACAAATACATTGATATGGAGCAGTGAATTCACATCCTCCATGACAACCATATAATTTGAATAACACTGGATAAAATTTGTGTCCGGCTAAATTTGGGTCGAATAAATTCGGTTAATGTCAAAAATTTGACGAGAGATTCACGTCCGGACTCGGTTTTATTTCGGGTTGGACAATTCGGACGAAGCTAAAATCGGGTGCGGACAATAAAGGAAAGAGAAATTTTATGTCCGAATATTCAGTCAGTATTAAATTTCGGATAAAATATTTATGTCCAGACTCGATTTTTTTTTTCGGGTCGAACAATTGAGGTAATCTAAATCGGACAAAATTTTGCTTGCTCTAAACGTGAACTTGTCCTTTACTCCAGTCCAAATTCCATTTCTCATAAACTCTCTATTCGACGCTTGACTTCTTTGTGTAATACTGTTAAAACAATTGATTGCCTACTGGGGTTTACAAGAATGTATCGTCTCTTGTTTGTTTTTCGATAGTTGAAAGCCAAAAGGCTATAAAGCATCAAAGATGCTACAAAATATTCGTAAAAACAGCAAAAACAACCGGAATTAAAAAAACAGTAACAGCTGGAAGATACAGACAAGAAAATCAAGGTTGCTACAAAATAGCTAGAAGACTCACCCAAAAGGCAATTCACTTTTCTTGATTAGTAAAACCTTTAACCCACAAACCTTTCTTACAAAAACTGGCTTTCGATCAAGCACCGCCTCAAAATTTCTTAGGGTCCTTCAACTTCCTCGGCACTTCAGAAGTAGTCGACTTAGTCTTCCGAGAAGCATCCAAAACCAACCTCCATTTATACTTCAAAAAACGCTTTACCTCTCCTTTTTCGCCCAACACCTGCTTTTGATCGAATCATGATAGAATCCTCAAGATCTAGAGAAACATCGTGATAGAATGTATCATCTCATTAAAACATTGTTGATTTGTACGTAATTTGGCTCTTTAGTCTTTACACAATCGGACACTGCATATAGCTTAAGTAAAGTATTGAGGTTGCATCTTAAAACTAATTGATTATAAAAAAAGTAGCTAGTCCTCTACTCTTGATTTGTTGAATGCAAATGGCGCTTGCGATGTTAATGATCTCATTTCAAAAATTAAACCCTTCCTCGAAATAATGTTAGTGATGGCGTAAATGCAACATTGCTCATGCAGAATCATCTTAGAGCCTTGTTCTTTAGAACTATAAACTATTCATAATCTAATTTATTGACTCTTACCAAATTTTGCTTTATCTATCTGAATCTATCTTCACTTAGTTAAACTTTCATCCCCTGAAAACTTATTAGCTACTTCTACCTAAATATATCAAAACCTACTTCAACCTATCCAATTTTTTATTTTATCCAACTTTTACATATCCATTGAAAGAACATACCTTAGTTTTTAATACTCTTTCTTTTTTATCGGTCATTCACATTTTTTGAGGTTCATTTTTAATCAATAATTTTTTACTAAAGGGTTTTATACAAAATAAAATATTATACTTTTTTAATATTATTTCTTTTACGATACTAATAACATTAATTAATTTTTTTTATGATGAATCATGATACAAATTTAAAATATTAATGACTGTAATTTTATACAGAAAAAATCTAAACATAAGATAAAAAGAAACGGGGGAGTATATACATTTGATCATGTAGAGCTATAGGAGCCAATACATGATAAGCATCTACATTGACGGATCCTAGGCCAACCCTAGGGTAGCCATAGCCACCCGTAACCAAAAAGAAATTAATGATTTGATATAATTTAAGATAAAAGTTATGAATTTTATGTGTATAAAATGAATATAATAGTACATTGGTCACCCTTAATTAGAAGACTTGAATTCGCCAGTGCCTCCAACCCAACACCGTATTGATTGTACTACTTTCCTAGGCCTTAATTGATGCTCGTTTAGATGATATAATGCACTTTTGGAGTAATATAAGTGGCTATGCTTGAATGAAAATTACTTTATACATTCATTAATTAAGTATGAACGAAGGGCCACAAATGAGTAGACGTGAATATGATGGTCATCGTGAAATGTATGAGCACGACAGCTTTTGGATGCCATTTGCCGAAAGTAACATCTTCAATAATCCAACCCTTAAATACTTGGTTTCTGATGCTTCCTGAATTAGGCCATACAGATTGTTAAATTAATTATTACTCTATTGAATTGAATGCTCCTTCCTTTTCATTTTAGTATTGGCTTCTTTTGATTGGACCTCCTTTTAATTTTAATTGTCATCCATTTACGTCAGTAAAAATCATTTAAATGTTTTTTGTGATAAATGTTATAACTTATAAGAAAGTATTATCATTACATTTGTATCAATAAAAGTTTAAAATCCTCATTAGCTTTTTGAATTTGGAATGATCTACTACTACCATGTCCCATCACATTTGTCTTTAAAGATGAAATACCCTTTCAAATACAAAAGCAAAGAGTAGAAAACAAATGGTAATATGGTAAAGTAGGCATTAGTTTATTATTGGGATTCAAGTATTGTGAGACAGATGCTTATTAGATAATTTCCTGGTCCACCTATTTAGACAGACCTGTATATATGTACATATAAATGTATATATGTACGTGCATACGTTGAAGTCAACCAAATAAAAACAACAATATAATTGGGAAAATAAAAGTAAAAAAAATATGCATGTGTGTTGGGTCTACCTCCCTAGATAAACTCGAAACTACCCAATAATCTACCATATGAAACTAGTTTCTGATGATGTACCATGCAAGGTGAATTTTTCAATCATTTACCTAATTTAGTTGTAAGAGTCTATTTTATATAGTAATTGTCAATATAAATTTTAACTATTAATATAATTAAAATAAATTTTACTATCATAATTAATATATATTTTGTCGCGCTCGCGACCTCCTTTGCCCAGCGACGATTTGTTGCGGGCAGAAGGCCTGCTCGCCCGAGCCACTCCTTGGCTCGGCCGAGCCAACCTTCTGTGAAGAACGCTGTTTCATAATTTTGTTCTGTTTTTAACCTAAATTCCTGTTTTAGTATAAATAGCTTGTTAGCACGTTTTTCCAGGAGCTTTTGATGATTATGAACATGCTTATGCATTGGTTAGGGTTTCCCTAAGTTTTCTCTCAAAATCTAGATTACTTTATCCATTGATTAATGGTGGTGTTTCTAGTCATTCCTTTATTGATCATTTGGTGGATTCTTCCTTTATGATGGTCATGGTGGGGTGTTAGGCTTTGTGGTGGATTTTTCTTTATCCAAGGTCATATCCAATCCCTTTGGTGTTCAAGGTTATTGATATTGGTTGATTTTGGTTATTATTCTTGTTATTATTTAAGTTCAAGGCTATTGTTGAGAAGTTCACGCATGGGTGATTGAGATGTTCACCTTTCTCCCCTTATTTTATTGTTTATGGATTTCTCTCATCTATTCTACAACAATAACTCAAGCTAAGTCTTCAATATCTCCCACCGCACCATGCTCCATTTGGTATCAGAGCTCAAGGTTTTTCATCTAGCTTGAGTTTTCCATTGTTCTTGCTAGTTTGTTCGCTATTGTTGGATTTTGGTATTTTGATTGAAATATTGGTGTTCCCCAACCCTTGTGACTCCAAGTGTGTTGGAGAAATTGTTATTACTATTGTGTTTGTTGACTTTGATGCATATTGGAGCTTGGAGGAAGAGTTGGAAAATTTGTGCCCACAAGGTGTTCGATAAAATGCCCAAGTGAGAAAAACACAAAGAACCCTGAACCAAACACAAGCCAACTACAAGAAAACCCCCAAACTCCACAAAATATCCCAAACACAAACCGTCCCATACCCTTCCCTCGATATGGATGGTCACGATGTTTCCAATCGAGAGGAACCTAGCCATCGGAGGAGTTCCCGAGTCCAAGGAATTGAGGACCGACTCGCCACGATGGATGAGAGGTTTACTTCTCTTGAGAATCATAACGCCAACATCGAGCGGACTCTTCTAGAGATTGCGGCACAAATGAACACTTTGACAGTGCAACGTCAAGCAACCACAAGTTCAACGTCGGAGACGTGCACAAAGCCCTATCCGTCCTCCTCCAAACTTTGAGTCGAGTGATGATGCTAGAGGCTCTCCACGACACCGAATTCGTCGGAATGTGCATGATCAACCCCCTCGTGACGACTTCCAGGACGTTAAGATTGACATCCCCGAATTCAACGGCTCCACCGACCCGGATGACTACCTCGAATGGATCCAACTGATGGATAGGATCTTCGAGACCAAGGAGTATGATGATGAGAAGGCTTATAAGATCGCGAGATTGAAACTCACCAAGGTTGCATCCTTTTGGTTTGAGAATGTCAAGGCACAAAGAGCTAAGGAGGGTCGAGCAAAAGTCACCTCATGGACAAAGCTAAAGCTATTAATGAATCGACGATTCTTGCCTAGTACTTACAAGCGAGACCATGAACTCATTTCATCACTTGATGGGCAAACAAGAAGAGAGGATTCCTCCCGGGAAAAGTCATTCCACTGTTCCCCACTAACGGCTTTACGTCCCAAAAATGTGTCAAATGTAGACGTGTGGGACATGATGCTTTGCAATGTCCGACAATGGCTATAGTTGAAGCTTGGATTGAAGAATCCTTTGGTGTGGAAGAGCATACAAGTGACATGGTAGAAGAGGCTAAGCAAGCAAAGGTCGATTCCTTGCCCGACGAGGGAGCTTCCGTTGAACCTTGTGAGGCTTCCGAAGCTATTGTTGAAGTTCCAAGCCAAGAGGTGGGTGAGAACATCGATCTTGCCCTTCCTCTTATCCTTGTTGAAGAGGCCCAAGAAGAAGTTCCTTTGGGTTTATCATTGCCACCAACCAAGGAATCAAACAACAATGGCGATGACTCCCATTCCCTTCCATCCGTGGGCACCCAAATTCTTCTCCATGGGAAGAACAAGGTAACCGAAGACTCTCCTTTGAAATTTATTGAATCATGCTTGAAAGATGTACGATGTGGTGTAGAGTCTTTGGGTGAGTCGTGCATGATCTTTGGGAGACATTGGTTGTTTGATGAAGTTTGTTGGCGAGATAAGTTGCATGATGAGCATGTGAAGTCCCCGGTTGAAAATTCCCAATGTTTTGAGTGGCATACTAAGAATCTTGGTGTCCGTTTGGTGTTTAGTGGCGAATTTGGAATTGAAGATGCCTTGATTCTAGTTCAACCTAAGTTTTTGAGCTCTTCAATTGTGTCGCCCTTCGATGAATATTGCTCGCATATTGGTCGTTGTGTCATGAACTTTTTGAACGAGTCATACATGTTGTTTGGTCGACATTGGTTATTTGAGGATTTTTCGTTGAATGAGTGTTATTGGAAATTTGGTGTGCAATGTTCGTGGCATTATGTGTTGAGCGAAGATCAATTACTTGGACTTGAGTGCATGAATCCCTTAACCCTACATAAAAATAAAACCTGGGTGGGAAGTGAGTTGAGGAACCTTCTCATGATGAGCGAAACACGGGAAGAGCGTGCTCTTGGCGAGGACGAGCTCCTTCTTGCTTTGTCTTTGCCTTGTAGCGAGCCTAGTGAGAATGAGAGTTCCCAAACACCACAAAAATTCTCTTTTCCGTCCCTTAACCCCTCACCTCCATAAAACAAGCATTCAACCTGCTTCTTTTATTTGGATGATGGGTATATAGTGGGTTCCGAAGCTTGTTGGGTGCCTCGTGTGTTTGTTCATGGCGGTCGGGATGTTTGGAGCTCTAGGGTGCCAAATTGTGGAGAGGGTCTCGGTTTTTACTCCCAAGAGTTGAGGGCAACTCTTTTTCAAGAAGGGGAGTATGGAGCGTATCGGGCGAGGACCCAAACTTCGAATTATGTGTTTGCAAAACCTTCTCACACTACCTTTGAGAATCACGAGCGAACTCACTTCAAGGTCGGGTGTGGGGTGCATTCTAAGGTGGACCCGGGACCCTGGAGGCTTGGTTTGATCGGCATCGGGTGTGGCATCCACTTCAAATGGGACCCCGGACCATGGGAGTGGAGCTACGTGTCCTCATCGGGACCTACTTCGGGCCTTTAAAAGGGTTCGAAGTCCTTCGGCAAGAATAAGCGCAAACGGGTCAGCGTGGGTTTGTCGGAATGGACGCGCCTTCACGCGTGGGTCAGCGACGATTTGTTGCGGGCAGAAGGCCTGCTCGCCCGAGCCACTCCTTGGCTCGGCCGAGCCAACCTTCTGTGAAGAACGCGCTGTTTCATAATTTTGTTCTGTTTTTAACCTAAATTCCTGTTTTAGTATAAATAGCTTGTTAGCACGTTTTTCCAGGAGCTTTTGATGATTATGAACATGCTTATGCATTGGTTAGGGTTTCCCTAAGTTCTCTCTCAAAATCTAGATTACTTTATCCATTGATTAATGGTGGTGTTTCTAGTCATTCCTTTATTGATCATTTGGTGGATTCTTCCTTTATGATGGTCATGGTGGGGTGTTAGGCTTTGGTGGTGGATTCTCCTTTATCCAAGGTCATATCCAATCCCTTTGGTGTTCAAGGTTATTAATATTGGTTGATTTTGGTTATTATTCTTGTTATTATTCAAGTTCAAGGCTATTGTTGAGAAGTTCAAGCATGGGTGATTGAGATGTTCACCTTTCTCCCCTTATTTTATTGTTTATGGATTTCTCTCATCTATTCTACAACAACAACTCAAGCTAAGTCTTCAATATTTCCCACTGCGCCACGCTCCAGATATCTTTATTTTTATATCATCAAATAATAATGCCATATTATATTATATATATTAAAGGTCAACTAAATATATTTCCTAAATAAAAATGTGTTAATTCTTTAATATTTATTTATCTATCACTAAACTCCATATAAACAAACTATTTTATTAATAATTTCACTTTGAGATTTTTTTAGTTGTATATAATATGGTTATGCTTAATTCATAAAATGAAAACATGATCATGATAATACTTTTTTTGTTTTATTTTAGTACAATATAATTATATCAAAAAGTTTTCAAAAGAACTTAATTTGTTGACCATAATATTTTAATTTTACAATATTTTCTAATGTGTTTATGATAGAGAAAGAATAAAAACTGTTTAATTACATTAATTTGTAATACCATTTTTAGTTGTGGATTAAAAGTGACATTTATAACTAGTATTATTATTCATGTTTGGGAGTTAGTCCGTAGTGACTAAGCCTCTACAATTTCACCATTTATATCTAAATTTTCTTCTAAACATATAATATATAAATTACTATAGATTGATCTATAACAAAAAATATTACTCCCTCCGTCCCAAATTAATTGACACTTTGACAAAATTTTGACCATTAATTATTCACAAATTACAATAAGTTACAATATGATTATCATCATTAGAAAGATACTTAACTAAAAATTACAATATAGGTAATTTCATATAGTAACTCATTATAATTTGTGAATAATTAACGGTCAAAATTTAGTCAAAATATCAATTAATTTGGGACAGAGGGAGTATCATAACAAAAGAAATGACATTAATGCTTTGTCACAAATAAACCCAAATACTATTCATCGCCTACCGAATTACTATTGTCGCCCACCATTTCATTATAATTTCCAATTACGTCCTTCACCCTCATAATCTCACTCTCCACATTCTCTCTAGTTTATCTTTCTAAAAGAACGCTCTCAAACAACGACGACGAGGGACGCTACAACATCAACATCATCCCGGGGATTGAAATCGACAAGATTCTTGTAAGTTTTATGTGTTTATAATTGTCAAATTTGAATTTGAAATTTTAAAAAAAAGCTTGAAAAGCAGATTTTTCTGGAAAATGGCACGGTGCCGCGCGTCGGAGCCGACAAACCGTGGCAGATTTGCCGCACGCCGATCTCGGCAAACCGCGGCTGGTTTGCTGCAAAGGGCATGCGGCAAATCTGCCGCGGTTTGCCGAGATTGGCGTGCGGCAAGCCTGCCGCGGATTGCCGAGATCGGCGTGCGACAGCTGGCGGCGGCTGGGATGCGTGGGTCGTGCGGCACCGACCCGAATTTTTTTTATTAATTCGGTTTATTAAATTTAATTGTAATTATTGTTATTATTATTAATATTAATGTTATTATTATTAAATTAAATTTTAATTAATTTGGTTTTTTAAATTTAAAATTATATATTATATTTAAAAAGATTAATGATATTATTATTAATATTAATATTGTTATTATTTAATTTAATTGTAATTGTTATTATGTTTAGGGTTCACCGTAAATGTTAATATTGTTATTGTTATTATTATTGTTAATATAATTGTTATTATTGTTGTTAATATATTTTATTAATTAGATATTTATGATAATATTAGCAATAATAATGTTTATAATTATAATGTTGTAAAAGATGAATATTTAATAATTTTAATTTTGTTGTCAATATTATATTTAAAGATGAATGTTATTATTATGGTGATTGATATTGTCACAATTTAATTTAATTGTAATTGTTATTATGTTAATTATCACTCTAAATGTTAATATTATTGTTACTATTTAATTTAGGGCACAAAAATAATTTGTTTCATTTGTAGTGTAAATGATAGACTGTTAAAAATAAATTTGTAGTGTTAAAAATTGTAGTTTAGGGTTTAGGGTTTAGGGATGTAGTGATGTTTATAAATTTTTGAGTTACTGTACACATAAGTTAGTGTATGAATTTCACGTACGTATTTAGCAAGACGATAATTTAAGGAAACCCTAATTTAAAATCTTTTAAACATAAAGCAACAAGGTAATTATAGGTTGCAATGTTTAGGGTTTTGGGCAATAATTTCATGAACGATGAATTACCTTATAAGCAGTTGTGTATAGTTAAATATTTATGTTATTATTGTGCAGGTGATCTAAAATGGCAGGTAGGGGCAAGGGGTTTCTAGATAGGTCGAACCAACTTCCGTCAAGGTTGGAGGGGGTGAAACTGGGGATCCGCACCGACGTAATGTGACTGCGTCTGCACGTCGACGTGTTGGCCGAGGTACTGGAGCACCTGTTGATGCGGTTGGCCAGCCGGATGACACGCACAGTCAGACCACGCATGACTTCATTGACCATATCAACGAAAATGTTGATCACTATACCGACACGGAGACAACGGGGGATGACGGGACAGAACCTGAAGTCCCGGGAGCGATCCCTACTTCTTTAGTGCTTCCTCCTACTTCAGTCTACAGGCGAACGGGGTTCGAGTCGTTGAGAGATGCATCAGGGAGGTTTGCGCTATTTCGACATGGGGGAGAGGCTGGTGATGAGGCTGGGGGGAGCAGTAGCAGCAGCAGCAGGCATAAGAGGAGCCGCAGAAATGAGGAAGACTGGAAGATTCACGGTAATGTTCCCGGTGGACCACAATTGGGGGACATTATACCGAGCTTTGGAGGTAACATCGCTCGGGTAATAGGGATGGTCGGGAGCGTTCGCCAGCAGCAGTTCTTGAGTGCGTGACGAAGAGGAATGCGTTGAGAGAATTGAGGTCAATGAGGTCCAGAATGGATCCCGTATCCCAGAGTGCACTGCAAAATGTCCAACTGACCGCTTTGATAGATTTAATGTATGGAAACATCGATATGACACTGAGCTCGGCCTTCGTTGAGAGGTGGCAACCCGACACGAACACATTTCACCTTCCCTTTGGTGAAATGACTATCATGTTGCATGATGTGGAACACATTTTGGGTCTTCCAGTTGATGGTGTGATGCCTGATTGTCTTGATTGGGCAGCGGTTAACGCGTTCGTGCAATTTATTTTCATGAAGCCTATGCCAAATCTAAAGAAAATGGGCATTTATGACAAGGGTGCCATGACTGATATCAATTTGAGGTCGGTTGCTGTTTCGCCCATGTACCCCATTCCCCATAGGACACGGGCATGGTTGTTGAGCTTGTTGGGGAACACTATTGTCGTGGATAAATCGAGGGATAGAGTTCGTCCGTATCCGTGGCCTAGCACTGATCTTGTCGATACAGTTGCTTGGGGTACGATTACATTGGCCTACCTGTATCGACAGTTAAGGATGGCGATCAGGGCTGGGACAGCGAAGATAGCTGGGTGTTTGACCCTTTTGCAGGCCTGGATATATGAGTACTTTCTCTCATTTAGGCCACACAGTGAGCAACCGATTCGGGGACCTCGCACGGGCAGGTGATTTCCCAATCACACGGTTAGATCAGAGCCACGCCTACGGTCGTTGAGGGCCTCCCTGGATGCGTTGACGGCCGATAAGGTGTGCTGGTGCCCTTATAGAGATACACCTTACAAGTTCTGCGAGAGGACGTTGTACATGGGCCCCATTCGTGCATATGACGTGACAGAGTTGCACATACCTGATCGCGTTGTCCCTTAGATAGGCCATCGACAACATGTCCCCCCAGTGTTGCCCCGCCCTATGAAAGCTGAACGACCGGCCAAGGGGCCGTACAAATTGGAGTTTGATGAGTCCAGCGTCAACACTGCTTGGGGGACATTTCCCTTTGGTAACAAAGTGTCCCTGACGGCTCTACCACGCACAAAACGTGTGCCGTGGGAAGTGGATGATGCATATAGCGATTCGTTTATGGTACATTCTCATAAATTTTTGATCAACAACTCCTCCACCAGCCAATCCACAATCGATGAACCGCGGTCCCTCGAACAGGTACAAACCCCTAAGCATACTTTAATATTAGTTTTGCATATTTTACTCAATTATAAGCTAACCAATGTTTTGTGTGACTGTTTTAATTTTCTAAATTTTTTCATAGTATGCATATTTGTGGGCGGAACTAGCGCAGACGATGTTGCAGCGACCCAGTCCTCACGAAACGACAAGGCAAGTGAGTGATCACAGTTTCACAGCTATGTCTGATCTGTATGCTCAATGGTGCGCACAATTGCATATCCAGGTCCCTGAGCAGCAAGCCGACCAGGGGGAGCAGGAGGAGGAGGAGTAGAATTAGTTATTAATTTTTAATTTGTGTCGAACATTTTAATTTCTAGTTGTATTGTCTTTCGTTTTTTAAGACTGATGTAAGTTTAAATTTGTGTGGTTGTATCGTAGACTTGATGTATTGTCGAGTATTTTAATTGTTGGTTTTAACGTTGTGTATTTTTTTCATATTATTCACCACCACTAAAAAAAATGAGAATATAACAAGCGTCGGTTAGAAAATGTCATGTTAACCAAATGCACAAAACAAAAAAGACAAGAATGTAACAAGCGTCGTTGAGACAATGTCATGTTAACCAAATACATATATGACCATATAGTTTAATACCTAAGACAAAGATCTGGTTTGAGCATCCCTAAGACCTTTCCATTGATCAATACGAGCCTTAAACGGCTCATCCCAACCTTCAACAGTACGGTCTCTCGCTCGGTACCATCCAGTATGAACCGGTGGTAAGGGCACTGATCGTGTAAATGAAGAAGAATGTAATGGCACTTTTGTGCATGCACTATTCCGAGTATTTTTCCTGGTCTCCTCATGCCAGGTCCTGCTCTCAAGGGCAACACTGATATACATGTCTCACCTATCTGCTCAAATCTACCAGTTGGTGTTGCAATGTTGATCCACATAATGTTCAACATTGTCGCTGCTGGAAATAAATCTGCAGGAGTCGATATCCAAAATTCATACATGGCTGGTTCAACCATGTTACCATTTATCAGGCTGATTGATTTATTGTACTCATCCTGACACCTAAAGTGTGCCGCCAAATACATGTTACGACGCGCTAGCAATTCACTTTCCATTGTACTCCGGACACTTTGCCATTGTTCTTGGCCTCCGAAACCTGCCTCGCCAATGCATCTGAACTCGTAGTTTCCATCCGACGCAACGTCCGTCCAGCCAACAATATAAGGTAGAAAGAAATGTGGCACGTCGTCCTTGAACGGGAATGGATCTGTACACATCCTAGAAATAATTGAACATCAAAAGACACATCAGTCTTAAAAATAAGAGCATATAATTTTTTTGTTATATTATAAAAAATAAACCAAAATAAATAAGGAAAATCAAACATGTTTCACTCATCCCGACGGAAGAAGAACTAGATCCCTTTCTTCTCAATGAGTTCGTCGTAGTCTTGCTACCACGACCCGATTTTCGGCCGTACTCAAACCCACTGGGCTCGCGTCTGATGGATCTGGAAGTCGCGGGTCTCCCTTTGCGTGGGGGGCTGATCTCTGGATCAGGAATATCGGCACTCTCGGGATTCAACTTCTCGTGGAGGGTCTGGGTTACGCCGCGTATCACTGCTGGATCTTGCTCCCGAACCTGTTGAACGAGCAACTCAAACAACTTCAAGTCCCGGGACGATGGATCATCATTTGACCACAGGTGTCACCATCTCCACCATCGCCGCTTGTCTTCGTAACGTGACTATCGATGTATCGCAATCGCTTCTCCATTATCGCATGAAGTGCATCAAAGAACACGCACACGGAAGGTGATGGGTTAACCACAACTTGTGATCGCACTTGTTTGTGCCTATAGCTGTCCTCATCGGCAACATGTCACTGAACTCCCGTGCAATTAATTCAATGGCATGATGAGAAACATGACCGTGCAAATGCTTGAGGAATCGAGATTCCCTATGATATCTGTGCGAACTCCTAGACTGTTCAAGCTCCCTCCGAATCTCGGTATGTTGATTCTCCAAATGATGGTGAATCCTCACAAAGACACGGTCAAATATGCCTCTCCCACTTCCGATATAATATTTCAGAGTAGAATGCTGACTTTCCACCCTGGAAGTCGCAGTGTTCCCAAAGTGAGGGACCCTATCGGTGAAAGCACAAACAAATTTTTCCTTATACGGCATCCACGTATCATTAAGATAATTCACAACTTCTTTGTTCTTTCCAATCCATACGCTTTGGAAAGTCATCCACTTCATCTCGAACTCTTGAACAGTCTTGGCATAAACAATGGGGTTCCAGAAATGATGTTTGAAATGTAGCCTACAACCATTCTTCTTCCCCCCAGTAAGTGCGTTGACTCTATTCTCCACATCGTTCCCAATATGCCATATGCACAAAAGGTGAGACACACATGGAAAGACATTGGCAATAGCTCCACTCAACCCATACTCTTTGTCCGTCACAAACACACCCGGCTTAACATCGGGACCCAACAACTCATGCAACTTCCAAAGCAACCACTCATATGAATCATTCTTCTCGTCCCGCATGAATGAGTAAGCAACCTGGAAGTTTTTGTTAGTTGGTATCACACCTACTAGCTCGCATAAGGGTCACTTTGCCTTGTTTGTCATATATGTGCTGTCGATGAGAATTACA
This sequence comes from Portulaca oleracea, assembly GCA_029582165.1. Classification (NCBI taxonomy): domain Eukaryota; kingdom Viridiplantae; phylum Streptophyta; class Magnoliopsida; order Caryophyllales; family Portulacaceae; genus Portulaca; species Portulaca oleracea. Next base: position 44,409,945 of record CM055872.1, on the reverse strand, counting down.
TTCGGGTACGTACGGACCAACTTCAACGAGTACGGGTGGCATAAAAAGAGATGATGAAGATTGCCATCATCATCAAAGTTTGTATATGAGACGTACCCGCCAGCTTTCGCCAAGTGGAGAGTTTGTTGGACAGTTGTCCTCCCATCCATACCCTCGACGCGCATCTTCGCCCGCTCGTTGTATATTTGTCGAACGTTTGAATTACAACTGTTCGGTTGTAATTTTTGTGGTTTTATAAGTTAAGGTTGTCGGTCCACAGGGATGGGTGTGAGGCTTGATTAAGGGTAATCGGTTTGTGTAAAGGGGTTTTTCTCAATGCGGAAAGCAATAAATTATGTAAATGAAGCAATAAACTAATCTAGACAAGATAATAATAAAGAAAGCAATTAAAAGCATGAAATCAAATAAAGCAATTAAAGTAAGGAATGGAAATCTAGAATGAACGATGAAATTAGAGAGAAGAAATTATACCTTTGATGACCAAAATCTTCTAACCTTCAATCTACCTTTGCAATTTCCCCCGAACAAACAAGAAATTGTGGTTTGGATTACCAAGAATCCCCCAAATTCTCACTAGTAAGTAGAATTGGAGTTCCTTGACCCTCCTCCCCACTAAAAAATGGAGTTGATTGTGGCTAACACTATAAAGCTTGGAAAACAAGTCAACAATGGAGATGAGAGAAAGAGAGAGAGGAAGAGAGAGAGAGAAAGCTTGTAAAACTTCAATGAGAATGCTTGAAAGAAGAGTTTAATAACAATTGCAAGAAAACTTGAAGAAAGCTTGAAGAACAATGGAGAAAACTTGAAGAACAATTAAAGAAAGCAATTAAAGAAAGCAATTAAATCTAATCTACTCCTAAAACTACCTAGGCTAATTGATAATTTTAGATTAATACAAGTGGGTATTTATAGAAGAAGGAAAAATACAACCCAAAACCCTAGAAATAATTCTCAGCACGCGCAGCAATTTCTCCGCAGACAGTGTGGCTCGGGCGAGCCACCCTCTGGCTCAGGCGAGCAAACGTTCTGGCTGGTGTTTTTGTTGCCCCAGAAGCCTTGCTCGGGCGAGCCAGCAGATGGCTCGGGCGAGCAAGCGTTCTGGGCAGTTTTCCCTGCCGACTTCAAATGAGCATAACTTCTTCATCCGAACTCCATTTTAGGCCCGTAAGATATCGATGGAAAGCTCTCGGTGTGTACTTTAAGCTCCCAAAATTTCAGAGCTATCGGAGTTGTAACGAAGGAGTTATGACCCAAAAGGTGAAGGCACACGTATTTCAAACCTTTAAGTTTGTACCGTTCCCCTGTTTGCGCCAATCTTGATATGGAATTTCCGAATTCGGTTTCGCCTCGGCTCTCGGCTCGGGTTGACTTGGTTTGACTCGGATCTCGGCTCGGGTTGACTTGGTTTGACTCGGGAAATAGCTCGGGATTCCCTAAAAACCTTCAATTAAGCCCAAACTTCTTCTAACTCCTTATTTTCCTACAAAACACCAAATCATTATATCTAATATATAAATAGGGGTTAAAACAAGCAAATATACCCTATAAAAGAGAAGAAATTCGGCTCGAAACGAGGCCGAACAACAACCAGGGAACTTTATCTTCAGCGATGTCTGTATCGTGGCTGGCGTGCACCCCGTGTCGGTCATTTCACACACATGTTGTTTCATCCCAAGGTTTCAACGAGTGTCCGTGACGATGTCCTTCTTCGTACACGATGAATTGATGATTGTGTTTCCCCCTGTCTCCATCGCAAACACGAACTCGCCATTCCGTTTCATTACGAGTCCACGCTACAATGACAAATTTACAACCGCACGCCTTCGTCGACGTCGACCGACCAGTCACTGCTGCATCAAGATCAGTACTTTTCCCGCGATATTTGCCGTACCGAAAACACTTCAAGTAACACTTTCGCGGACTGTCTAAATCTTCTTGCTTGTATGATGCCCTTACAAACCTAAACCCAATGACCTGAGCTATTTCGTTGGCCCACTGAAGCAATACTTCTATATTATCAAACACATCTTCTGTTGCAAATAACGGTGAATAATCAACACTGTCTCCGCCAAATTCCTCTAACTCAACCTGCAGAACAGTGTGACATTCATTAATAATAATATTAATAATCATAATAATTTTTCCACCAAATTATACTAAATAATAACTTACAATAAAACTACTCACTTAGAATAACAGTGACAATAACAATAACATTATTAATCATAATAACAATAATATTAATAACAATAATATTAACAATAACATGCATAAACCTAAACACTAAACATTATTAAAAATGATATTAATAATCATAATAATTAGCACTTCAAGTAACAATTACAATAAACACATAACAATAACAATAATAACAATAATATTTTTTCTTTGATGAAAATAACAATAATATTAACAAGAATAATAACACAATATTTAATTTGAAAAAAATTAACAATTAAAAATAATTAATAATAATAACTATAAATTTAAAAATTAAAAAAAAATTCCGGCAAAATGGCCGGTGCCGCACGCATCTGTCGGCAAACAGCTGCGGATTTGCCGCACACCGATCGCGACAAAGCGGTGGCAGATGCCGCATTGACGATCTCGTACACCCACGACACTGCCGGCATTCTGATGCGGCATTAGCCGCCGTATTGCCACGATCACCGTGCGGCAAACGGGCGGCGGTTTGCCGGCTGGGGCGTGCGGCACTGGCATTTTTCCAGAATTTTTCCGGAAAATTCGATTTTTACCAAAATTTAATAAAAAAATTACAAAGTAACCTCCTCCTCTTCAGATAATTTGTCACCTTCCTTTGAGATTATAGATTCGATTTCAAAAATCAAACACAATTATATAAATTTTGGAGAGAAATGATGTTTAGAAGATTTGAGAGAATGAGGAAGAGGAGAGAGAGAGGAGAGAGAGAGGGAGGGGTATGGAATGTAATTTTGGGGGCTACATTAGTAAAATAGGAGCTACAAAAATCAAAGCCCTTTTAATGAACCCATACCCAATCCATTCCACTTTTCTCTCCATACAAGCCCTTAATGAATAAAGAACAAATGACACCTACCTAGTCATCAACCATTAATGTCAAATCCCCCGCCCCTCCTCCCTTGTCAATTATTGGCTAGAGATGGCAACAGAGCGGGTCGGGGACTGGGGATATACTCCCCGTACCCTCCTCGCGCCCCGTCCCCTGTTCCCATATCCGCTGCGAACGAGGAAATTGGCCCATCCCCATCCCCGTGGGTATGGGGATTTAAATTATTGTTATGTTTTTAAATTAAATTCAACACTGATTATATCTTTTCTTCGTCCACTCAGTAGCATTAGCATGTGAAAGCCTAAAATCTATAGAATCAAATTGGGTTCTTCAGCTCCATCACAAACTAAAGCATTTTAGCCACTCATTAGTATTAAATTTTTTAAATACACATATATTATCATGCTTTTTATATACTCTGCAATTAAATACGAATATACCTTTCAAATTATGAATATGAAAGTAATAGTTTTATGGTTAAATATGTAAATTTAATGTATAGCGGGGACCGGTATGCAGGTATATAAGCGATTAATTTCCCCGACAGGTTAGCGGAGACAGGTATGCGGGTATATAACTAATATAAGCGGTTAATCTCCCCGACAGGTAAGCGGGGATGGTGAATATTTTGTCCCCATCCCTGCCCCGTCCCCGCGCCGGTATTAAATATCTGTCCCCATGCCATACCCGTCCCTGTCCCCATTGGGTGTGAGGATTTTTCCCCTGAGGGGGGCGGGCCCCTAGCAAGGTTGGGAGTCCCCGCCCAACTGTCATCACTATTCTTGACCGTTGAGTTAGCTCGAAAAATTATTGGTTTTGAACATGATTTTTCAATTTATACCTAAAAATTTTGACGTGACAGAATTTGACCTTACTCGAACATCAACTCAAACATACAAAAAGGCTTTTTAATACGATTTCTAAACCCGATAGCTAAATAAATTCAAAACCGAACCGTACCCCAAACCGTCCACCCACCCCCTAATAGGTCTTCGTTTCACATCACCGTCGCATTTGTACACTCTCATGCCTCTTCTTCGTCTTTTTCCCCCTGTTTTTTTGGTTACTGAATGCACACTTCCAAATTAAAAATTTTTTAAACCATGAAAATTATTAATAAAATATACTACAATAAATAAAAAATCATACTAAGAACAAAAAAGGAAAGGAGAGACAAAGATAGAGGCAAATAGCAAGTTTTTTTTTTTTTTTTTTTTTTTTTTTTTTTTTTTTGGCCCTCCGACCACCACTCAATAAATAAATAAATATACAAGGCTCTCCTCTTTCTGTATGGCGTCAACTCCATTCATCATCGATATATTCTTCAGGTTTCTTCCATTTTCTCAATATATTCTTTAATTCCTCTCTATATTCTTCTAATATTATTGTTGTTTGATCGAGTTAATTTTTAATTTCCCTTCATTTTGTTATTTAGATGTTTGATTATTGTGTTAATTAGCTAGGATTTTCAAAGCAGCATTTTTCATCGAAAGTTGGTGACAAAGCTTTGGAGCTTCCTGGAACACTTGTTTACGTTGATTAATTATTTTTATTGAGGTAAGTCATTTTATGGATTGAACTTTGATTAATTATGTTTCTCCGAGAGATTTTTCATTTTTATTTTTTTTTTGTAAGAAGTTATGTTTATGGGAGCCAAGTGTTTTGATCAGCTAGTTGGTGTAAATTTTACTCTACTTGGGTTTTTTTGATAATTATAATTATTATCATCCTGGACTGAGAGTGAATAAAAGCTTATTCCCATTTTCGGGCTATAAATAATTGAAAAAAGAAAATCAGATATCAAATTCTAATGATCATCATGCTGGATCCAGAGATAAAGAATGATGATACTGGCTTTGTACTCATAACAAAAAAAAAAAGGCCAAAACAAAACCAACAGTACTCCAGATTGAATAGGGCACTTTTTTTTACTCATGTAGTAATTAAAATTTTCTGAATATTTATACACCTACCTAAGATTTTTCTATCTAATTTAACATGAAAATGCAATTGAGTTGTGTTTTTAAATTTAGAAATTGCTTTAAGTACTAAAAGAATGAACAAATTTGGTGCTAATTTAAAAGACAATTAAATTGTGTTTTGAAGTTTAGAAATAAAATGCAATTGAGTTGTGTCTACTCAAGAATTTTCTTCTTTTGTTGGTTAAGGCTGGTAAAATTCATGGGTAAAAATCAATTGGGTAAAAGTTAAATTTTGGTAACTTTTAATAAATTTTGGTAACTTTTGTCAAATTTATCCTAATATATCAAATTTTAATTTTTTGAGTTTTAACTTTGACAAATTTTGACAAATTTTAATAAATTTTAATAAATTTACATAAAAATTAATAAATTTGATTTACCCATAAATTTGACAGGCCTGTGTTAAATCAGTCATAGACTAAACGAGGCATCTCATTGCTAGCCACATGCTTCGTTCAATTTGTGATTCTGAAGCAAGGTTGGTTGATTGCCTCAAATTAATTACCATGTCACTTTCACTTTGACATGTAATATTTATCATTTTATAATTTTAGTGTAATCTTTTCAACTAATTATGTACTTTTTCTATTAATTTTTCTTTCAAAATGTAAAAAAAAAAAAAGAAAAGTGAGAGATCGGCAAAGAAGTGTAATCAATTTAATGGTGATATATCATGATTTTTGCATGCAATATATATATACTACTCAAGTACTCAACTAGACTATTTTCATTTAATTTTGTAAATTTTAGTTAAAAAGTAAAGTAATATGTAAGAGTTATCTATGGATGGGAATACAATGTATTTATGGCTGTTATTATTAAACTATGTGATGGATCTTATTTGGCAACAAGTAGGCTTAAATACAAGATATGTAAATTCACTGTCTTTTTGATAAACATGTACTTTAGGTCGCAATGGTGGTATAAAATACTCCTTCATAATTATTTTATCTTTTATTTAATATTTTGTGACATTTAATGCCTTTTGATAAGTTATTCTGTACATAATATTATTCTGAAAATTGACATGTTATATTTCTATGATAATATAATAAATTATTATATATATTAACAATTAATAAGTAGTTTTCAATATTTAACTTACAAGGAAATAAGAGCAAGGGAATGATAGTGGTAAAATAAAAAATAGATTAATAATCAAGTATTAATTAAGGGAGCGCTTGGTAGCAACTCCAGGGAAATTTTTTTCGGAAAAAAATTTCCCATGAGAAGTTTTCCATAGGAAAAATTTCCCTGAGAAAAATTTTTCTTAGCCCACTTAAGGAAAAATTTTCTCAAGAGAATGGAGAAAATTTTTCCAAGGTCAACCCACACCCAAACATGAAGATAATAAATCAACCTAAAAAAATTGATCATTTCCCAAGGATTATTGACCAACCAAATGCACCCTGACGCATTTGATTCATTATCACCAACATTGCTTTTGATTGTGAACCTAGGAGTTTACGGTGGGGCCTGGTGCCTAGAACTTGTCGTGGAAGTAAAGGTTGAATTTGAGACCTCATCTTTAAGTTCCTTTTATTGTTAGAGCACTTGAAATGTCGATCAAACTTGTGGTTGTCCATCAAAAGAGTCTAGAGTTTGTCTCTCCATTTACTTTGCTCGTTAATAATGAACATGAGTATGACTCATATTACTCCCTCCGTTCCATATTAAGTGTCATAATTTTGACTTTTACGGTCTTCAATATGGTTCTTTGATTGATAATTTCTTGCATAATATGTTATTAACAATTGCAATATTATGTTTTTATGATTGTATTTTTCATTACGAATCTAATGGTGGTAATTTTATATAGCAACTCATTGTATATGTTGAGAAATTTACGGTCAAAATTTTTGAAGTTTGACTGCACAATTTCCAAAGACGACAGTTGATATGGAACGGAGGGAGTAATTAGAAAAATATATGGGGGTACTTTATAATATATAAATTTGGTTGTAGTCTATTGTGGCTTGCCTTAGTAGAAAAATATATGGAACAATAGTTGGAAATTCCAATCACTTTTGCTAAAATGGTTGAAAAATTTTCTCACCATCATTTTTCCTACTATTCAAAAATTGGTTGAAAAAAAATGGCCGATAATATAGATAGTTTTAGTAGTGATTATATACATGGACAACAAAGTTTTCCACAGTTAGGCCCTATCAAATTTATGGGTAAATGCAATTTATCCAAATTTATCAGTTTTTACCTAAATTTATCAAAATTTACCAAAATTTACCAAAAATACCAAACTTAAAAAAATTTTTAAAAAAATAATTTTGACATATCGACATCAGTTTGCCAAAAGTTTCCAGAATTTACCAAAAGTTACCAAAATTTAACTTTTACCCAATTGTTTTTTACCTATGATTTTGATAGGGCCAGGCTACTTGTTTTCCAAGTTATATGCATCAATGCATGTCTACTGTTATTTGGGTCCTCATAAATTTCTCAAATAAGATGGTTAAATTGACTTACATATGTTAACTTAATTGGCAGTTGTAGTTGATGGCCACTGGTGTATATGATTTCCCATGGATGTCACCACCAAATAATTACCTCCATGGATGCTTTCAACTAAGTGAACAAGTTACAGAAACTCCACCAAAAGTTTCCACCTTTTTTCAAGTGCCTCCCTCAACCCTGCAGAAGAACATTCCAGATCCACCTCCTCCTCCACCTAGACTGAGCCTCTCAAAGATATCAAGAAGCTCTTGTGAGAAATCATCACAATGGTGTTGTTGTATCCCCAAAGAAGCAAGAGATTTGTGGGACAAACTTTTCAAGAGTGGATATGGTGCTGATGTTTGCATTCTTACTCAAGATCAACAATCTTTTCTTGCCCATTCCATTGTTCTGGTAACTTCTTTCTTCTGTTTTGTTCACTCGTAAAATTAAGATTGTTCAGTATGGAATGTGTGTTCTGAGTGTATATAATATATATTGCTCTTTCTGAGCTTCTGTACCGGTCATTTTGTCGTCATGTATAGCTATATTTTGGTGAGAATGTGTGCATATTTTAGTGTTAAGGTTTTTCATGCTCAATAATCTCTATTTTTGGGGTCTTGATTAAAAGTTATCTATATTTCTTTAACTAAGCCTGCATCGCCAGCTTTCCATCTTTTATGACACGTTGACATCTTTTTGTCAAAAAGGTGACTTGACCAACTCCAAGTCACCTCCTCCGTAACGAAAAGTGTTGTATGTTTAGTTATAGAAAATATGTTACAAATACAGAGTGGTAATTAAAAATCAAGTTAGATTATTTTCAAATAGGTTGCACGTCGACAGCCTATATTAATTCTAACAACAGTTAGATCATGGTGTGCAACCATCTCAATCAAAAGCTTAAACTGATGGTTGAAGCCCCAGAAACGGTTTTATACTCTAACACGCCCTCTCACGCGAATGCCCTTTGGGCTTGAAGCGTGGATGCTGCAAAGGCCCCCTTTTACCTTGCGTAATTGAATATAGGGGGTGCTAAGATTCGAACCTGAGACCTCTTGTTCAGGTCTGACTCTGATACCATGTAGAACCATCTCAACCAAAAGTTTAAGCTGATGGTTAAAGCCACAGAAATGGTTTTATACTCTAACACATGGTCTCACGACCCCATATTGTAACAATCCCTGTGTCTTTCTACAGAGCGTTGCATCACCTATCCTGAGAAAATGCCTCCAGAATTCAAAACCTGAGAATGGTGTTCGGTATCTCAACATTCCCGGGGTGCCTCACGGAGCTGTTTCTACATTTGTCCGCTTTCTCTACTCATCTTGGTATGTAACTCTGCCCTACATTTTATCCTCTCTATAGCTAGGACTTAACATGAAGTCGATCAACCGTGAATCATGATCATACTGAACAACATACGGTTAATTTCCAATTTTTGGATCTGTGCATGCAGCTATGAAGAAGAAGACATGAAAAAGTTTGTTCTGCACCTGTTGGTTCTGTCACATTGTTATGTTGTGCCCTCACTGAAAAGACTATGTATGCAGTACTTGGAGAACTGCTGGCTGAACACAGAGAATGTAATAGATGTGCTCCAGTTAGCAACCAAATGTGATGCACCCAGGTTGTGTTTTGTATGTGTCAGAATGGTTGTCAAAAACTTCAGAACAGTTTCATCCACAGAGGGATGGAAGGTGATGAAGCGTGTGAATCCTGCACTTGAGCAGCAGCTTTTGGAGGCTCTTGTTGAAGCTGATTCTGTAAGTAATCCTGCTATACTTGCACCATACTTTCTTTCATTGTATTTTGTTTTGGGATTCACCCATGAGTAAAAATGTCTCACATCGAAAAAGTAAAGAGAAAGAACCTGGTATATAAGTCAAGTGAGCTACTCCTCTTAACACTAATTGATTTTAAGATGGAACATCACTTAACTTATTTATCATAGGCCTCAATTGAGGTGGGCTTGTGCCTTGGATCCCCCGACAGTTTGTTTATGCTAAATAACCTTTTAGGATTTGAATAATCAGCTATAATTATTTATCTTTATTTACCTATGGAAAATAGCAGAATTTTATTGGTCCTTCTATATTATTTTTAAAACCTACTTTATTCGAAATATTATATAAATATTAAATATTAATATATTAAAATTATGCCTTTTATTTGCCAGCAATAATCCACAATTACTAAAAATAATGAAGATATTCAAATAGAAATAGTATGTAATAAACTAATGATAGATCCTAGCAATAATGAAAATGAAACTTTTTAGGACATAAATAAACATATACGGAATATTAGCAATATTAATATTAAATACCTTATTTACTGTTATTATTATTATTATTATTATTATTTTATGTTAACGACAGAAAGATTATTAAATTTGCATCAAAATTACAAGCGTCTTTGACAATAAGATGTAAAATATCTTGGGGGTCGTCTCCCACCCATGATCGCACCTTGAGATCGATAGGTTGGAGATGGGCAAGGCAGTGTGCTACTCTATCCCCCGATCTCCTAACATGACAAAAAATGCAGCTATAAAAAACAATAACTAGCTCAAGAATACTGGAAATAAAAGATCCAGCCTCAACGTGACCTAGGTTAGCTTTCTGCGGATTATATATGAGAGACATAGAGTCTCCTTCAAGTGCGTTCTTCTTGTACCCTCCCTGTTGTGCTGTATGGAGCGCGAACAAAGTAGCTCTCGCCTCTTCTACCTCAGGCATGGAGACACCCATTCCTTGGCAAACAACTGCACGCAGTATGTGAAATAATGGACTTGACCCCAATTCAACCCCAAAAGCTAGCTTAGGAGGTTGAGGCACCCAAGTCATTATAAACACCACAATATGGGTGTCAAAGGCCGATGTGGTACAACTCAACACAGTAGAACACTGTTTCTGTTTCTGATGACAGCACCCCACCCATGAGTATTGTTGGGTAGACTTCCCCCATCAAAATTTACTTTCACGAAATCTTCTGGCAGAGGACTCCAATCTGCTATAAGTGACATGGGGGGGAAAGCTTGAAGGCGGGCTTTTGCCGATTGATGTTCACACAAGAGGTCCAAGGTTCACCTTAATTTAAAAAGGATTTCCAACTCTTGCATTGTGAACTAACCTGTTTCGAATGTTCCAGTATGTCCAAAGGCTTAGCAACGTCAGCTCCAGCTCCTTAATATCGTGCTGCATGACCTTCTCTATCAATTCCAGAATTGACCCGGCTCGGTCTTGCCCGTTCAGTGCTCGCATGTTAGCTGTTATCCATACTGGGCGTGCTGCCGGGCTATTGAACATAGCATGGACTTCCGTTTCCGGCTCGTCATGGCATAATGGGCAGTTTGCATCCCCATTGCGAATGCGATTAGCTATCACTTTCCTAGTCGGCAAAGCCCCGACCACAGCTCTCCACACACATGATCGCCCCTTAGGTGTAAGTTCGCCGTCCAGATTGCCCCCCGACGCCCTCGAGGAGACATTGAGCTACTTTGAGGCTGACTGTTTTGATGGTCGGCAATGAGCATGAGGTAGGCCGATTTAACAGTTAAGACTCCTTCTTGGTTGAAGTGCCATATTACCCGATCTTCTGGCCAGCTAGGACATAGGGGAGTGTCCTTAATGATATCAGTGTCCACTGAAGCAAAAATGGCGTAAACTAGATCATGTTGCTAGGTTACTTTCTTGTGATCAATTAAATCACCCACCGTCAGCCATCGAGCTTCCGGTTTTACTGGAGTGACAGGTCGAAACGATGTGGGTTGTGGTATTCGTTTGTCCTCCCATATATTCGACTTCCTACCATCACCAACAACCCATCTTATGCCTTTCTTCACCATCGCAACGGCCTCATGCAATCCCCTCTAAGTATAGCTTGGGAGGTACCCGAGTTTCGCATTGAGAATGGCTTCTTGAGGAAAGTACTTTACTTTAAGCACCTGAAAGACGCGAGAAGTCTCGTCTTGTGCAATATGCCACACTTTCCTGACTAGAAGAGCTTGGTTGAACATCTCAGGGTCCCGGAATCCCAAACCCCTATCAGTCTTTCTCTAGAAAAGCTTCTCTTTCGAGACCCAATGAATTTTCCGCTTCTTACCATCATGCCCCCACCAATATTTCAGGGTAAGAGATTGGAGGTCTATTACGAACCCTGCAAGGAGCTGAAACACACTCATAAGGTAGGTAGGTATTGCTTGAGCTACGACCCTTACTAGCACTTCCCTCCCTTCCCACGATTGGTTTTTACTTAGCCATCCCGTTGTCCTCTTCAATACCAGGTCTTTAATAGGGACAAAAGCTTTTGTGGTTACTCTCCCCACTCTCGTAGGGAGTCCTAGCTATTTGTCGTGGGATAGGACTTCCTTGATGTCCAAAGTCAATACAATGTCATTCCTCCTCCCCTGGGCCACTCTGCCTCCAAAAACCACTTGTGACTCGTGTAAGTTGATCTTCTCTGCCCCAAGGCCATCTCGTATTGCTGCAGGATAGACTTTACAGCTATAGCATCTTAGTTTATGGCCTCACAAAAAATAATTTAATCGGCGGCAAACAACAGGTGCGAGATCGATGGAGCTGATCTTGCAGCCTTGATACGGCGGATTTGGCCATACTGGGTGGCGTAGTGTAGCATGTATGATAATCCCTCCGTGCAAAACGGGAAGAGATAGGGTGAAACTGGTTCTCCCTGGCGGATACCTCTAGAAGGTCGTAAGAACTCTCTTGGTTCGTTGTTGATAACAAACATGAGGGTAGTCATTTGAGCAAACATCATCACCATATCCACCCAATTCTCCCGGAACCCCAACTTCAGCATTATGTTCCTCAGAAAAGGCATTCTACTCTGTCATATGCCTTCACTATGTCCAGCTTGACCGCCATCGAGTTTTCCTTATAGTTGCCTACATTCATAACACGGATAAGCTCGAAGCAACAAAAATATTATCCCTAATATACCTGCCCGGCGTGAAAGCGCTCTGATTGAGTGAGATCACCTGAGGCAAGATCTTCTTTAATCTGTGGGTCACCACTTTTGTAATCAATTTATAAAGAACATTGCATAACCCAATTGCCCAGAAATTTGCCACTTCTTCCGCCTTTTGCTTCTTAGGAATCAATACAATATGTGTGTAGTTAAGGTGCTTTAGCATTGGGGCACCGTTCAGAATACTCAACACCGCTTCCGTGACATCTCGGCCCACAACCGGCCAGAACTTTTGATAAAAGAATGGATTGAACCCGTCCAAACCTAGTGCCTTATCCGGCTTCATCACCTTGAGCGCTTTCCAAATCTCTTCTTCATGGTAAAGTTAGTTCAGCTTGTTGTTCATCTCTTCGATAACTCTAGTGGGAACACAATCCAAAACCTGCTTCATGTTATGACAGCCACTGCTTGAGAATAACCCAGAGTAGTAGTTGAGGATAATATGCTTGATCTCATTCAGGTTCGCTATCATCTTTCCCTCCCCATTCTTTAGCAGCTCGATGGTATTAGTGGTTCTTCTGGCATCAGCATGCTTGTGGAACCAAGAAGTATTAGCGTCACCAAGCTGGACATAATCGATTCGCAATCTTTGCCACCAAAGTACTTCCTCCTATCGCCTGAGTTCCCCGATGCGCTCAAAAATAGGTTGGCAGCTCTGAGCATCTGATACTAGGGCCACCGTTCCATGAAGCTCACGGATTTTCGATTGTACATGGCCAAAGTGGGTCATGTTCCAGCTATTAAGATCAGTCATGCATGCAACGATCAACCAGGTCTGCTGTGTCAGATAGAGCCCAAGCCTCTTTCACCACCCCTTCGCACCCTTCATCCAAGGTCAACATATTCTCAAACCGCGATCTCCGAGCTTTCCTAAGATCTCCCCGATTTTCAAAGCAATGCAAAATTGTAACACCCCGGGTATGTGGTTAAAGTGTGGCTTAAAAGGATTGAAATGACTACTTACATCACCAAGGTGCACCTTCTTTTATGGTAGCTCATCCGTTGGGAACTCCTCAGTTAAGCGTGCTTGGCTGGGAGTAGTCCAAGGATGGGTGACCTCCTGGGAAGTTTTTCCGGGCAGCGTGTGAGCGAGGACGAAGCACGCTGGAAAGACTCGTGGTGATTTGTGGGGTCAGTCATCGATCCTTGAAGCAGTTATCGGTAATGTCTGCGGCCCAGGAGGGGTCGGGGCGTTACAAAAACAATTGGGAGGTTATCCGAAAAGTCATCATCAATATGTTTAACCTTAGCACAAGGGAAGTAGAGTCTCCACTCAATGCTCGCTAGGAATCTATAGAGTCTTTCCTCTACTAATTGCTCGTCATCTCTACGGTTCCACCATGTAAAGTCATACCCACTGTAACCCATGTCCGATAGTTCACAATCCTCTAGAAGATCTTGAAAGGCATTGAGAATGGTCTAGGACTTCCTGGGCTCCCTCATTTCTCAAAGTTGAAAAAAATTTCATTTAGCCCCCCGCCCCCCCCCCCCCCCCAACAAGCCAAGGGAGGTTCAAATGGCTCTTCAGATCACGTACTAGCTCGCAGGTTTTGGTTTTATCTTGTCCATCGCCATACTCATATATCCCTGTGAACCGCCACCTCTCTCCCCTCCCCCCCCCCCCCAAATCTTCCCAGCGCAATGTTGTGTCAATGTGGTGTGTCGACCAGCTGACAATCGCTACATCAATATTCTATCGCCAGAGAACCCCCAATCCCCTTAAGCATCCACTACAGCTGACTCCGAACAAATTGAACTCATTAAATGTGCTTAACACGCGATTGAACTGCACATCAACCAATTTAGTCTCCGATGGGAAGACTATGTTCACCCTACTTGAACTCAGGACACGTGTAACGCCCTGGCCCCTCCCGGACTGCGGGCATTACCGATAATTGCTTCAAGGGTCGCTGACTGGCCTCACAAATCACCATGAGTCTTTCCAGCGTGCTTCGTCCTCGCTCACACGCTGCCTGGAAAAACTTCCTAGGAGGTCACCCATCTTGAGACTACTCCCAGCCAAGCATGCTTAACTGAGGAGTTCCCAATGGATGAGCTACCATAAAAGAAGGTGCACCTTGATGATATAAGTAGTCATTTCAATCCCTTTAAACCATACTTTAACCATATACCCGGGGTGTTACAGTCACCCCCACTTAAGCACACAACGTCCTCGTTGTGCCACAGTGCACTCCAGAATTTTTGCCCCGCTAGGTGACTGCCCATGGCTCTCCCGTCCACTAGCGCAGCTCACGGTTGCGAGTCGGCTCTGATACCATCTGTAACGCCTCGGTCCCTCCCGGACTGCGGACATACCGATAATTGCTTCAAGGATCGCTGACTGGCCCCACAAATCACCGTGAGTCTTTCCAGCGTGCTTCGTCCTCGCTCACACGCTGCTTGGGAAAACTTCCCAGGAGGTCACCCATCCTGAGACTACTCCCAGCCAAGCACGCTTAACTGAGAAGTTCCCAATGGATGAGCTACCATAAAAGAAGGTGCACCTTGATGATATAAGTAGTCATTTCAATCCCTTTAAGCCATACTTTAACCATATACCCAGGGTGTTACAACACGCCTGAGACCTTTCAATGCCTGAGGGTCGCCAAGCCCTCGGTAGTTTAAACAAAGGATACTTATTGGGCTAGGCAGGACCGGCCTACGCCTATCTCTGACTCTTCTTCTTCTCCTCCTTGAGCGTCTACTAGTATCCTGACTTTATGTTCCCCTTTGAATACTCCTATGATGTCCATGCTTTTTATTTACTGTTATTATTATTTTTAAATTATATTATTATTATTATTATTATTATTATTATTATTATTATTATTATTATTTCACCTTACCATTCACACATAATAAAAGCAAAAGGAAAACTTGATTAAAATTTCAAAAAAAAAAAACCTATTTAAAGATTTTACTGTTAGAGTAATGCTTTTATGATACAAAACCATAGTTATGCATATGTTGTTGATCATAATAGAATATTTAATGTACATCCATACTATGCACGAGTATTATGCTAGCTTTGATTATAACTTAGGAGCATTTTATTGCAGAGAAAGCAAGAGAGGGCACGGAGAATGGAAGAGAGGAAGATATACTTGCAACTCCTTGAGGCAATCGAAGCTCTGAATCATATATGCAAGGATGGTTGTAGTACAATTGGCCCACGGGACAAGACGCTGAAAGGAAGCCAAGTTAGTTGCGGTTTTCCAGCATGCAAAGGGGTTGAGATGTTGGTTCGACACTTCTTTAGTTGTAAGGCTAGGGTTCTAGGAGGATGCGTCCAATGTAAACGAATGTGGCAACTTCTTGAACTACATTCACGCATTTGCACTCATCCTGAGTGTTGCAACGTTCCCTTGTGCAGGTAAGCCTAACTAGTACTTGATTACTTGTGATTGAGTATGGTGAATTTGTATCTCGATGTTGCAAATGTTTTTGTAACAGTATAAAACCACATGTTTAAAAATTGTTGAGGATCCAATGATAGTTTTATATTCTATAGCTTGAAGCTGCAAAGACTCCTCTCATCTTACATAAACCTCTAACTCGGTCAAACTCTGATACTACGTGAAACCATCTCAACCAAAAATTTAATTAAGTTGATAGTTGAAGGTTTGATGATGATTTTATACTCTAGCAAAATTGTGCCTTCAACGATCAGATTATGCTAAGTTTTTGTTTGAAGTGGTTTTATATGGTATTAGAGTCTTTCTAAGCTGGAGATTTCATAAGATCAACTCATAGGGGTCACGTTTATTTGATCGAGCATAGATAGTTTAAACTTTTGCATCATCCACAATTCAAGTTTAATGTTATTCATATGAGGGAACATGTTAAAGTATAAAATCATTCTTGAGTCTTCAACCTATTAATTTAAGATTTGACCGAGATTGTTCCATAATTTTTACTAGTGAATCATCATAAATCTAGTTGTCAAGTATGGTGTCTTGATACCTTGGTTACATAGAGAAATTTTGTTTTGAAAATTGAGTAATGTGGAACAGTGTGGCATTATTAAATATTTGCGTCCTTTCCCCCCAATTTGCAGGCACTTTAAGGAAAAAATGAGGCAACAAAGCAAGAAAGATGAGGCCAAGTGGAAATTGTTGGTTAGAAAAGTTGTTGAAGCAAAGAAAAGAATGAATCCATTTTCAGCTCCATACTCATGTTCATCATGCCCTCCTTAACAATCTATTGGTATATGTTTAGATTATGGTTACCCAAGGATTTTAATTTGTATGTAAATTAAACCAATAGCATTGGATATATATTGTGAATATAAAGAAGGAGTCACCAAATTAATTATTTGAAGGCATCTCCATACAAATCTACGTGTTTGCATGAATTTAAATATCTTCCCTATTATCTTATATTTGCATCCTTTTGATAGCCCTAACAATGTCCTTGTAAGTGAATTGCAATGATGAATGTTTTGGACATTGGAGACAGACCTTTAAAATTACTTTAATTTCTATGAACAAAATTAGTTTTGTCTTCGGTTCTTGTGGTCGACCTATTAATGTCCCATATGTTCTTCAATGGGAATGGTGCGATAAAATTGTATAATCTTGGCTAATGAATGTTGTTATTTCTGATATCGCTCAAAGTATTCTATTTTCTACTACATCTAGAGAAGTAGCGTTCAGTTAGAACAAAGGTCTGGACAAGATGATGGCACTAAAATTTTACGTGTGCCACGTGATTTGGTGAATATTTTCAAGGTCATCTTTTTATGTATGATTATTTCACTAATATAAAGAAAATATGAGATGATTGCAACAATCTTATTACCATCCCTAATAGTACTTGTGGTATGGATTATGCTAAGTCTTTTAGGTGCTTAAAATCTGACTAAGAATCAATAGCTCATGCAATTCTTAATAGGTCTTGATGAAAGTCATCATGTTACTTGTGAACGTGTTCCCATGATTGAGCCTCTTCCCAATAGTGATCAAGTATATCAAATTGTTTTCTAAGTAGAGAAACTAAGAACTCTCTTTGAAAATTCTCAAATTAAATTGAATTCAGTTGGTTTCCATGTTCAAGCCAATGAATCTGCTATGGCTTTTCACCATAAATTTTTTCATCAAACTGCATACCAAATTCATATTCTTCGGGCTTTTCTAAGCCTTCATATTCTGGGTCCCATCCTCAACACATTCAAAATTCTAATTCTTCCATTACCATTATGCTTCAAATCAAAGGGGTTCTCTGAAGTCTACTCTAAATGAAGATAGAAGATCAACAACGTTTTGTGATTTTTGTAAGAATGTTGTGCATATTGTACAAAGGTTTTACAAGCTACATGGATATCCACTATGTCATAATAATTTCATAAGGAAGAAAGTAGCAATTGTGGCTCAATCTGACAGAAACAATCTCAGCACTGATCAAGTACCCTTGCTAGTTTCTGCTTTTGCTCTAATTGCAGAAGAGTACAACCATTGAACCACATAGTGGAGCTGATTTACAATCAACATGATTAATCAATCAAGAACTCATATGAAAGAGGTTCCACTAGTTTCTTTGCATGTGCAAGCTTTGTAGGTAGCACTAAGTGCTTCTTAATCAAAGATAATATTTCTTGAACAGTAACATCAGTATAAGTAATCATGTTATTCTTTATTTATTTCTTCTTCATAATATAAAAGTTCTTTCTAAATCATGTTTCATTATTAGGCCTAATCGTAAAATAGCTCTCATTACTCACACTAGTTATCTTCTTCTTAGACCTTACATTGTTTTACTCAATGTTCTTCATGTCCAAGAATTTTGACTCAACTTATTATCTGTGCATAAATTAGTGCATAAACTAAAAGAATTTTTTGTTTTAACTCCCTATGATTGCTTCCTTTAGGGCCTTACCACACCGAGTCTAATCAACCTAGTAAGCAAGGCAACGGTCTTTATCTATTACACCAACAGCAGCAATTATCAAAGTAGCTGCAACATATTGCAAATCAGTCTAATAGGAAGGATATTACTTGTTTCACCAATATTGAACTATAGCATTTTCATTTACGACCTTTGCCTTTCAATCAACTTAGATATACTAGCATATTTTCTCATTTTTCTAATATAAATACGGAAACTGTCATATTTGTCCTCTAGCCAAATTACATAGGAAACCTTTTCCTTGGGGCACTTCTAGATTAACAAAATGTTTTGAGAAGCTTCACACATACATATGGGTCCCTGCCCTTATAAAGCTCATGATGGATATGCTAATATTCTTTCCATTATTGATGATTGTCTCGTTGTACTTGGGTGCATTTGATGGCTAATAAAAGCAATGTAATTTCTCTTCTTAAATCCTTAATTATTTTTAATGCAAAGTACTATGATGTCAATGTTAGAATTACTATAATTAAGTGACAGTGGAATAGAATTCAAAGATTTGCTTGATAATTTTATGAGCAAGAAGACATTATACATCAAACTATGTGTGTTGACGTAATTTACAAAATGGTATTGTTGAAAGAAAACACCAACATTTGCTTCAAATTGTTAGAGCTTTATCAATCTAAATTGCCTAACAATATTGGGGTGAAGTTCTGTTTAGTGCATCTTACTTAATTAACAAAATGTCTTCTGCTATACTTGAGCACAAGAGTCTTTTTGAAGTTCTTTTCAACACCAAGCCTTCATATGATTACTTAAAGGCTTTTGGTTGTCTTAAACATCCACCTTGAAAAGCTATAGAAGATTCAACCCGAAGCTCATCCTTGCATTTTTCTTGGATACCCCTTTAATAAAGAGGGATACAAGTTGTTAGATCTAGTTACCAAACAATTTACCTTTTCTAGAGATGTTACCTTTCATGAAAATGTCTTCCCTTACCACTTTCTCAACTGAATCGGACAAACCTCTACCTATAATAAGTTTGTAATCGAGTTCATTCCTGAAACTAGCAATTTTCAACAACCTAACATTGGTCATTAGACGAAGACCCTGATGTTAGTACATCATTGGACATCAATACTTCTTCTGATACTTCCACCTCTAAGGCACTTCTTTAGACTCCACTGTTGTTCACCAATCATCCCAGCAACCTCAACATTCTCTGCTAATAAGAAGACCGACCAAAGCTTCTATTAAGCTTCAATATCTCAAGGATTTTGTTTGTGCTTTAACAAATACAAACATTTTATTGAATATTTTTTACAGTTTTCAGGCATCATTGGAACTATGTAAAGAACCTCAATCTTATGAAGAAGAAGCACAAAATCTAGATTGGGTAAAATCAGCAACAACACTTTGGAAACTATTGACCTCCCTCCAAACAAAAAGGCAATCGGTAGCAAGTGGGATTACAAGGTTAAGTTAAAGGCATATGACTCATTATAAAGGTTCAAAGCAAGGCTTGTCATTCGTGGGTTCACTCAGCAATATGGAATTAATTACCATGAAGCATTCTCACCGGTTGTCAAAACGTCTACCATAAGAATTAGTATAACTCTTATTGCCTTAAAAAGATTGTATCTTTCATAGCTTGATTTGAATAATGTGTTCCTCCATGGTGATTATGGATGAAGAAGTTTATATGCAACAGGGTTTGCACGTTCAATAAATCACCATATGGTCTTAAGCAAGTAACTAAAACAAGCAGACAATGGTTTGCTAAGCTTAGTCAGACCTTCATTCTTTGGGCTATCAACAATCCAAACATAATTATTCCCCCTTTATCAATAAATCTTCCATTGACATTACAGTTGTTGTTGTTTATGTAGGTGACATCTTACTCACAAGCTCCAATCAAGCTGAGCTCAACAACTTCAAAGCAAAACTTGTCGCACTTTTTAATATAATAGACTTTGGGATGCTCAATTACTTCCTTATACTGGAAGTTTTACATGTACATGAAGGAGTAATTTTGTCCCAACGCAAGTTTACAAAGGAGGTTTTGTAAGAGTATTGATCATTACATCTAGACCTAACCTTCACTGTTCTCCCTCAGAACATCAAATTGAGTTCACAAGCAGGGGAGCTACTCAAGGATCCTCTAATATATAAGTCTTTAGTTGGCAAAATCAACTTTCTTACGATCATTAGAATAGACCTTAGTTTCAAAGCTCAAACACTTCGTCAGTTCATACAGCAACCCAGATCAACACATTTCAATGCTCTCTAGCACACCCTAAGGTACATCAAAGATACATATGGTCATGGCATTTTACTCAAAGGATCAAATCAACTTAGTTTCAAGGCCTTCTCAAATTCAGACTGGGGAGCAAGTCCTAATCACAGGTTACCTAATTCTATTCGGTAACTCCTCTGTTAGCAGGAAAAACAAGAAGCAAACTACAATCTCCAAGTCTTCTTCCGAGGCAAAATATAGAGCACTATGACAAACATATTTATAAATTACGTGTGTTGTCAAATTATTGTGAGAAATTGGAGTTCAATCACTGGATTCAGTTACTCTTTTCTGATAATTAAACAGCAACACTTATCACTAAAAACTCTATCTTCCACGAATGAACCAAACACATTGATACAGATTGTCATTTCACCGAAAAAGGTTCTTAAAGGGTTATTGCAACTGGTTTACATGCTTTCTAAAGATCAACTTGCGAATGTTCTTACCAAAATCTCACCATATTCCAACAAGCTCATATTTGATCCAAACTTGACATAGTCTCTCACCCATCCAAGCTTGGTATGATCTCTCACCCATCTAAGCTTGACGAGAGTGACAAGTTTATATGTATTTTATGATTATAGTTAGAAAAGTTAGTTGCTAGAAGAATAATTTGCTATAGCCCTTTCCTCTCCCCTCAACTATATACTCTTATATCCTTTTCTAATTCATTCAATACAATATAATAGCAAATACTCATTTCTCTCATTGATTCTCTTTCTCTCTCTCACTTTCTTTCATTTATGATGTTATTCCCAACTATGGATGTTGGTAACAATCTCCAACGATGACTCTAATTAATAATCGAGGTAAAATTGTCCTCCAACTCCAAAAAATCGGAGTCAACTTGAAGCTTGGACTCCAATTATTACCGAGACAACAAATCAGAACCTGATTGAATTTTTGTTTTGTTTTTTTAGGGAATATTTTGGTTGTATTTTGTCATCTCACGATTGTAAAGTTATAATGTTGACAATAACCTATTAAAAAATGATCCTTCCATCTATCAAAATATTTCCACAAATTTCAAAATATACCTAAAAAAAGGTAATCACAAGCTTCTACAATAATGAGATTAGAGTGTTCACTCTCAGTCTCCACTGCGGCACGAATATATATATTTTCAAAAAAAAAACAATTTTTCTTATTTTTATACTATAGTCATATTTAATCAAACTTAATCAAGTTCAAGGTGGGCAACTTTAATTCCGCTCCAAATATATTTTGAATCAGAGTGTTTTAATCTGATTCAAATGGGGGATTTTTTTTTTCTCGGACTTTTAGCCTCTAATTTGAATCAGCTTTTTTTAGCCTTGGATCGTGTCGGATTTGCTTTGGACTCAGATATAACTGTCATCCCTACTCAGTCTAATAATTCAGCCACCAATTAACGCCCACAAATTCAACCGTCACTAACAATGATTTATTCAATGACCACAAATTCAACCAGCTTAAGAATTTGGATTTTTCATAACTTCATTCAGACATGGGGGAAACTGGGCTCGGATACAAGAAGTGCAAAAATAAATTACAAATGAAATTGATATCATCCTTTGAACATGGAATGCAAGTTGAAAAGAGAAACAAAATCTTAAAACATTTTCTTCTACTCATTTATTCTTTCTCCCCAAAAAACCAAGGGCAGAGTGTTTTGCTGTCAGCTAACGAGGAATCATTTGTTACAGTCCCAAAACATTCCTCTATTTTCCTGATTTCATTTAGTATTCCAGTCAAACCAGTTTGGAGGCTTCCCACAAGTGCCAAAACTATGCTCCATCTGCAAGTGTTCTCTTTGTTGTGCTGATATAGAGCACTGCAAAAAAAAACAAACCACATTGAGTTGCCACAACATTAGTTAATCACGAGTACAATACTACTACGAGAAGAAAGTTAACAGAGAATTATTTTTATCAGGAGCTAAGTCCACTTTTTTTTTTCTTTTTTTGGTTTTGGACAATTACCATTGTTCCCTCGGATAAATGCATCACCATATTTATTTTTCAGCTGGCCATTAACATACTCTTCTGTTTGCTCCATTGCGATGTTCATGTATCCATCAAGGCAAGCTAAGATACCTACATGATTGGAATGAAACATTAACAAAAACCATATCCAACCAATATGCCCATTGCATTCCCATGTCAACAAGTTTAAACAACCGCACCAGTATCCTGAGCAGCACATAGGTTTCTTATTGTGTTTCATCACCTTTTCCCCTTTTCTGGGTTGGGGACGCAGGGCCTCACATATAATCTAAAACGCACAAATTTCATCTCCACCACCCATGAACTTAATTACCATCAGCAAACTTAAATGAATATCAGGTGTGCATCTCAAATGGTTGGGAGCCCTCTGAAAACGCCACAGGTTCAAATCCTAGCAACTCAAGACAATGAAGACATACATGATACATCATGACACACTGAGTCACAAAGGGTCCTGATGCTGGAGGAGCAGGCCTTGACGTGTGGGCGCACACCTAAAGGACACAAGGTGCTGATCTAAAATACCCTTGAGGATTGATTTGATAGAAACTTTGGTCAAACACAGGCTAACTTGATTAGCTTCTTATGCTATAGCCCTCACGACCCAGACCCAAGTGCGAGCAACTGAACTTCTAAATAACAGATTCAGGGCCTTCAATCAAAACCACCAACTTAAAAATGAGGGCGATAGGTTGATTATGCAAGGCAATTAGCATTGCATTCATGATTTCTTATTCTTATACAAGTAGCTTCACTCAAATTCATGATTTTGAGTCCAATTCCATGAGATGCATGCCTGTAGGTTTGTAGAATACTGGAATTCAAAATCGACGCAGCATATAATTCAAAGCCCGTGAAACAATTAATTTGTATGATACAAATTAATTTATTCTTCCACCTATTCTACAAGTTGAGAGTGTTGAGTGAAAATTATGTTTTTTTAGTATTGGTATCGTGAGACCTTATTGTATCTCTCCCTATGTTTCATGGTGGATTTGTCGTGCTCGTCATTGTCTGTGATTTTTTCCTGTATTGGATTTCCACATAAATTCAGGAGTGTTGATATTCCTTTCTTTTATCATTCTTCAATTTATGTTTATCATTGTTGCATCCAACTTCTTCCACCAAACCATTATAAATAAGGATACCACTCCATACATCATCTCCATCATAATTTTGTATTGCATTATCATCCATATTTATTGTGTTGTACTTAGTGTTGAGATGTTATATCTTTCTTACCCCTCTATCAATTCCTAATGAGTAGGACTTTAAAATACTGTGAAATAATCTTGACTTCAAGGTATTGGATTTAAATCGCATGCCACTAAGTTTTTCTAACAAAACATAGCAAAGTTCAGATTATTCAAATCCAAAAATCCTCTATATATATCACAATGATCCAAGAACCTTGAAGTCTAGATTATTCCACGGTATTTTTAAAATTCAGATTATTGAGACTTTCATAGACCAAAGTTCAGATTATTTAAATCCAAAAACCCTACTTAATCCCAGGGACTTCTTGTTCAAATTATTGATTCAGAATTTTTCCATTTAAACCCACCTCTACATATCCGATGTCACACCACCCCCCCCCCCCCCCCCCAAAAAAAACAAAACAAAAAAAAAAAGAAAAAAGAAAGAAACCATATTTCCGCTTTCGGAAACAAAATTGTATTTCCTTGAACAAACTCGAGGAAAATGAACTAGCTGATTTTGTTTGTCTCATTATAATTGTAATCCTAAATTTATCCTATTTTCATGGTAAGGCTTTCCACTTTCTCAAGAAAACACAGTATTGATGTCAAATGCCTTAGGCCACAGTGTAATTGTAATGACTTAATCCAGTATGAACGCTCTGGTTCAATTTTATGAAAGAATGTGGATATTTCCATCCACACCACTTAGAAAAGAATCTCACTTTTCCTAACAACCTTTTCCACAGCCACTAGCTACAATTGGGAAACAATTCACTACTTATCTCACAAAAATATGCTTCATTTAGGATTTTGGACAGTTAGCTTGAGAACATGGATTGCAAAGCAGCCAGAGTATAGAAGCATGGACTCGGACATGGGAAACTTATACAACACAATATGGTCCTAGAGACATGCAATTTTTAATAAACACAAGGATATGACATGTTGGACACGTTTACTATGCATTACTTACTTTTTCATGTTAAATATATCTCTTGATTGTCAGATTAGGAAAAGAAATACATTAGTTACATAGTAGCCAAAAGGACAGAAAAATTGAATAGTTAATGCGGATAATACTAGTGGTAGTCTAGGTAGGTTAGCGGAGAAAAGAAAAACAAGAGATGTGTTTTCAGCTTTGGAGGTGGATTGCACTTAATCTTCCATCGGTCACTACCTTTTGCGTTGGTACTTGGTGCCTCTCCCACATCTCACTTATCTCTACACTTCCCAACAAAATCAAAACAAGTTCATTTTTCAAATTTTGAAGGCTGGGTGAGGACAAGAAAAGAGCACTGCACAAATATCCACCCTCAAACCTACATTAGAAGGAGAAAGGGGTGGAGAGACACGTAAAGATGAATGGATGACGGTGCACAAGCAGCCAAGCAGACACCAAACGCTCCAACAACAAATCTAAACTCATGAAATGGGGCAATGAAGGTGTTTTAGACACCAGAGATGCGTACACTGCCGGAAAAGGTGGTTTTACCTGGTGCCTTGTCATGTCAAACAACTATTTTGGCTCTTCTTCTGAGGACATGTTTCTAAACATGTTGGACAAGACAATGTCTCACTGTTTTCACATCAGATATAACATTTGTGTCCGTGCTTCATAGAGTGCACTTATCATTCCTAGCAACTACTGATAGAAATCCGTCCACCCCAAGCCCAACAAAGGAGATCCAATTCATCTACTAGGAGGTAGAATGGGCCATAAAGGAAGGATCTATTGTGGAGGCCCAAAGACCAACCCATATGGTGTGCTCATTGTTCCAAGAGGACGTTCAAACGTCATAGAGGCCCAAGTACAAGTCTAAGATGAATTTTACAGTTTTGGCACTTTCAAGATGAAGTTCACAGTTTTGGCCTTTTCAAGTTGAAGTTTACAGTTTTAGTGTTTTCTTTATTATTAGCAAGTTTGTTGATGTAATTTTATTATTTTTAGTTGTCTGAGATGCCAAGTAATATCTAAAAGCTTGGACATCAAGTTAGGAGAGTCTAGAATAGTCTAGAAGGGTCTAGAAGAGTCTAGAGTGGTTTTTGAGGAATCCAATTCGGATACTCCTCCTTGCTTTGGCGCCAAACTTAAATAATCCTAGATAAGATTGGCTAATTTTGTAACTAATCCATCTTGGATTAGAAAAGCCAAGTCCTAGAAGGATTCATACTATTGTAACTAATTCCCTTAGGATTAGGAAACCAATTCCTAGGAGGAATGGGTTGATTAGGCGTCAAGGTAGATAGCCCTAGAAGGACTTAGTCTAGTATAAATAGCATAGGTTTGTACTCGTTCAAACAACCAACTTTGATCATGAATACAAACAAGCTTTTGCTGATCCTTGAGTGTTTCCAACTCTCTCGTTTGATCTCTTCTATTGTATCTTGATTTGGCAAATCAAGTGGAGAGGAAGAGCTTGTTTCCTACTCTTAGAAGGTGTTTCTGTAACTAAGAGGAAGAGCAAGTAGCCCTAGGGTTTCTACTTGTGGTGTTTCTGTATCAAATTTGATTCTCTTGAACTATCCAGTTCTCCTATCTATCTTGTTGATTTCCTAAGGCTATTTTCAAATCCCTCAAATCTCTCAACCTTCATGTCATACTCTCTCAAATTTCCCTCATATTCACATGAAATTCCCTCCATTCTTAGCCTTCACGTGAGAAACCCTAAACCCTAGATTGGTTGCACGTCACCCCTTGATGTGTAATTGATCAAAACCCTAGCCTTTGATCCAGTTATACATCAACTACATGCCTATATCCAAGTACCAAACCAACTCAACCAGCCACGATTGCCACTAATCCACTTATATACATATAGAGTACAACAGTCCAACTGGAGGGAGCATTTCCAGGGATATTCTCCACGTTTCACCCATGACCAACATGGACAAAAACAGCAATAACATCAATAAAGTGTTAAGTCTTATTCTGGCTGTGAAACAAACTGAGCAAAAGAAGTCCCATAATGCCTGTTTCTACAAGCCAATAATGTTTTCAAAAATGACACTCAAATGCAATCAAATTTCCAAAAGACTAAACATGCCCAATTCTTGATGAAGAATATGTAAGCAACACCACCCAGACAGTACAATCACATATGTGTTAAGTAGCATACAATTAAATTAAGCAAGAGAAATCCAAAAAGAACTTACACAAATTTGAAACCAATTCAGTCTACAGTGACACCGACACCACAAACACCCATTCACGAAACAGAATGTGAATCAAGACAAGAACAATTATCACAAAAACCCTAATTATGCCGTTCCAATAACAAGAAGCCATTCCCAAGGGACTTACCACGGTAATCGACACCGGAATTAAGCTTGACGACGACAGGGCGACCGCGAATGGATTTAAGAAAATCAGCGGGCGTCTTGGTGTTGCCAGACGCTTTCTCTCCTGCAGTACTCATGTTCTTCTCTCAGCAACTATCTGAGCTCCATTGAAAGCGCAAAGAAAAGGCATAGTTAGGGTTTGAAGAAATCATCCCCCATTTAATCTTGGAGATGGTAAGCATGAATTGATGATCCGCGAATAGTGAGTGATTGGAGAACTTACACGTTTGATAGATTCTGCGTGGAGCGAAACTAGGAGAGGAGTAGAGGACGAAGGCAGAGAGATTTGACAGTGTGCAGAGAAAACCAAAACCCCAAACAAACCCTAGCAGGAGAACGCAAAAAGTCAGGGAAAAGGCACCACAATTTCAAATTACTGATTTTTTCGAATTCAAGATACTCGAACAAGAAAATAGGATAGAGGGCATAGATCCGAGGTTTATTAAGTTTTAAAATTGGTTTTTTTCGCACAAAATAATCCGAAGTCGGATGTCATTAGTTGAAAATAATCCAAATTCATTTTTTTTGGTTAAAAATAATTCAAATTTGTAATTAAATGGGTAGCCGGAGCACGTGTTTCTTTAATTGATTTTGGTTTTGAATTTATGCTGACTAGGGTCTACATAAGCTGATCGGTCAGCATTCTGACATCGGAAATCGATTTCGGTTTACTCCGAGTAAATAGGTTAAAAGTTTGAATTATTTTCAGCCAAAAAGTGAGTTTGGATTATTTTCAGCCAATGACCTCCGACTTCGGATTATTTTGAACCAAAAATCCTTTAAAATTTTCAACTTTGGACATTATTTATTGGAATACTTTAAATTTTATTTTTGAATTGAATGTCTCAAATTTTAAGGGTAGAATTTATCAATAGTCCAACAATGAATTAAAGTTATTTAAAGTCGGGTTTTCTTATATAATGTAGTGGTTGTTTTTTTTGGTTTAGACATACTTTCATTCTACATATCTTCCCAAAAAAATATCGCTACATAACACAAAAACTTGAATTTAATTGAAGTTAATTCGATGTTGGACTGCTGACAAATACAACCCCTAAAATATGGGATATTCATTTTAAAAATGAAATTCGGGATATTATGATTAACAATCCTCAAAGTTGAGGATTTTAAAACCTAATAAACCTAATTTTTATTCCAAAAATTGTTGGGTGGTGTCATACATCTTTGAAAACTGACTCGCGGAACACCACTTTTTTTTAATGTATTCCCAATTGATATTATCTTTAACTAAATGACTGGTAGGTGATATTTAGGAGTATTTTCGCTGAAAGTTTCAAAATTCCATTTTGCCCTTGAAATATTGATTGAACTGCTCATTTTACCCTTAATTTGCTAGCTCAAAACTATGGGTATACTTCTCTCTCCTCTTAATTCCTAACTACTCAGCTACTAGTGGTGTATTTCGAAATTTTTCATTCGAAACAGGGGCAGATGCAGCTCATTACTAGTGGAGTCAAGGGACTCCACTGGAATTTTGGGGGAAAAAATTTGTTTCTAAAAAAGATACATATAAAGAATATATACTGATTATGTATATGAAAAAGCATTAAGTGAATTGTAGTCAAGTAGTTTGCGTGTAAGTGAATCAACAATGAGGGGTGAGTTCTAGTCCGGCTAGACATGTAAATAAAATTTTATGTTCGGTTCCTAGCAAAATCAATAAGCAAATAGTAGCTTAGTGGTTAGTACTTTTACTTATCATCAACAACCTAAGGTGCGAGTTCGAGACCCATTACATGTAAGTTTTGGATTGTTTTTTCTTCTTTTTTTAGCTTCTATTCATCGGATTGTTGCTATCCTTCATTCTCAACCACAATTGAATTCCGAAACTCCACTACTGTCTACTCTAGTCTCTGGATTCCAAAGTCCCATCTCCAATCCTCCTTCTCAAACCCACCGTTGCTTAATGCATGACCACCACCTTCGTAAGTTCGCAGCCGCCAACCAACCCTCTTCCATTCAGTCTTTTTGTCTTTCTATTTCTCTTCTCTCAAGTCTCAATTCAACCTCATGTGATTTTTATTATAAATTACTCTCTAAGTTCTAAATTTCTATTATCATTCATGGTTCTTTCATATTCCATTCTCAATTCATTTTCGATTCTCTAAGCATTTTAGTATTCTCAATTCTCTAGTGGTTAAATTAGGGCTTTTATTTTAAATTAATTTGTTTTTTTTATAAGTAGCGGTCAAAACGCCCTTTTATTCAATCACAATAAAGGTGCCAAAGAGCATACTAAGGAGAATACATCTCATAATGATCTTACTGTTGTAAGTAACAAACAATCACAACCAAGAAATCATTTGAAGAGCACTAGCCACACCACCAACCTGATACATTACATCACGATTGCAATCCAAAGTTGCTTAAGAAATTTAGGAGAACATGGTTGGGATTTGTTGAAAGAATATTGCCAATTATTCAATCCAGTAAGTGTGTGATCATCTGACCAAAGACCAACCCACCATTTGACACTTTAAAACACAAGTTGCTTGCAGCACTTCACTTAATCACAATGGACAGCAGTAACTGCAACACCATCCTAATTACCAAGAGCAACATCATTAGCCACCAAAATGACGACAAAAATGAGACTCTCCAAACCACTAACTGCAACACCATCCTAATTACCAAGAACAATTAGATCCCTCATCATACTACTAAAGAACTTTCAAGTTCATGAACTACTAGGATCAGAATCAAACCCAGACAGCCAACACCCTGCTTACCTAGCCTTTTAGAAGAATTCAAATTTATTTTGATCTCAGTATCTCAAATCACCACTGCATGAGACCATAGTCAGATCAAACTAACCCTTTCAGCAACTTCAATCCCAACTCATAACAAGATAACCTTGCTACTTCTGACTCACAGGATCAGTAGATGTCCCAGAGATTGTATGCACAAGTAATATGGGAGAGAGCAGAAACCATCTAACAAAAAACTAGAGGCACAAGGAACAACAGCTTCAGAGTAATCCATAATCTAATTTAGCTGGTTAGGATTCTCAAGGCGTGGTTAGCAAACAAACAATAAATAGGGCGAAAAATAAATAAAGATTCGACACAAGGAATTAACGTGGAAAAACCCAAATCGGAAAAAAAAACCACGAACGATGCACTATCAGAGGATTACACGGTGTTTCAGAGATTCCCAGATTTCCACAATCTCTTACAGCCTTCCTAGAGTTACAATCTGAGAACTCAACACTCACAGTTGAGCCTCACACAACTCCCTCAGGAACAAAGAGATTATAGGTCAATCTCTTGTGGTATAAGATGAAACACTCTCAATTGTTGTACAAATAAACCTAACACCTAGGTCATATTTATAGTCAAGACTACAACATAATATTGCGGTTAATAATAATATTAACTTTCCAAAAACATGTGTTTCCTAATAATTTGATACTATATTCCAAAGTAATATTATATTTCCATGTGATTGCCCCATCACAATTTGGTAACAAATATAATCTTTTTCACTTTATATAATAGCTTTCCTCAATGAACAGGAAGATCTTCAATATTATATGAAACTTGCCCACCAAGCATAATTTTGGCTTTCCAAAATTCATCCCACCAAAATAATAATTTGGGCTCCACACAATTAACCCAACATAGCTCATCCAAAATCAAGAAACAACCAACACCCAAACAGCACATAACATGGGGTCAAAAAAACATTACCCACCTTTGCCCCCACTTAACATCACTCTCAACAAAAACAAGAAAAACCATTAATAGCAGATGCTTTCATAGGGTGTCACATTCCCAATCACATCAAAGCCCTCTTTTCCTCATTTTTCAGATTCACCTTATGAATATCATACTACCCCATCTTGCTCATAGATAAATCTAAACTGTAAACTGCTAAAATCAAAAGAATAAGACCAGAGAACAACACCAGACACAGGACCAAAACCAATTATCATCTCTACTGCACACTCTCAGAAGGAGACAGACACATGCACCCCTAGAAGATAGGGGAGCAGCTCAGATACAGTGAGCATTAACGCACCAAAATGACAACACAAATGTCTACACATCTACTACCACCAACAGAATCGAACCCACATTTTCTGCAGATCAATTGACTACTACAGCAACACCACAACAAAACCCCAACCTTTAAGCTCAAAAACAACCTTCAGATAATTGAAGGCCCAATCCTGACAGCTTCAAATCAGAATTGTAAACTGCCAGCAGTAGAAGATGACAGGGTAATTCTACCAACATTTCTTCTTCTAAGACTCTCCTTGATCTTCTTTTTTGTCTTCTTTGTTGTTGTTTTGGTCCCACTGAGCTTTTTGAAATTGACACTTTTCTTCACTCTCATGAAACTAGATTTCTCCCCAAATGAGATTACCTTGCGCGTTATGTATTCTCTGGCTTTCACTATTGAATCATCCCCAGAAGAAATGGCACAATCATTCTCAATACTACAATCATTAATGGGAACGTTTTTCGGTTGATCAATAATACTCTCAGAGTTTGTCTTGTCATTTCCAAGAATCAGAGAATTAGATATAGCCTCAACCGACTTCTCTAATCCAAATACTGCACCTTCTCCCAATGCAGCCGTCGCTTTAATGAGAGGCTGATCATACTCTACTAGAACCAATTCCTGAGAAACTTCATTAACTGAGGCAACTCTCTCTTCCAGCAGAGGTTTATTCAGCCCCTCATTATGAAATGACGAAGTGGCTCTTGAACTACTATTTCCGTTGCATGACTGTAGGTCCTTGTTGTTCGGTTGATTCTTTGATTGCCCACGGTTCGAGTCTGAAGCCTCATTGTGTGCAAGTTGAACATTCTCATCACATTCTTCATCATGATCATCTTCACTTAAAAACCCAGATGAATCCTCCTTTTCATTACAATGATCATAAGCTATCGAAGGTGGGATGAAGTGAGAGCAGAATTCTCTAACAAAAATCCTGAAAGAACAGTTTTGAATGTCCAGTAGGATTTCACCATCAATCTAATGAAACACATCAGTTTGAATAAGACCTCTCGTGATCTCGAACTGATTAGTCGAAGAGATGCACCTAGCGAGCGACAATAACTTTCCCCAAGGCTGTGTACACCTCTGAAAATTCTCCCATGTCCATCCTTGAGGAGGGACTCCAATGATTTCTACCCATACTTTTTCGGACTCTGTAATTTTTAGTAACTACTCACTTCATCCACAAATAATTGTCTTTCACGCTTTTCAATGTTCATTTTTATTTAATAATTTCTCTTATAACATTTTATCTTAAAGTTTAATTTTTATACTTCTTTAATAGTATTTTTTTATTATGAATCTAATGATATTAATTTAGTATGATAAATTATTGTACATATCAAAAAATTAACGTCAAAATTGTCGACACGGAAAAGGGGCCACAAAAAGATCGGAGGGACTATCTTTCTAACGACAATAACTTAATAGTATAACTTATTATAATTTATAACTAAACAACAATTAAAACTTAGTCAAATGGATAAATATTTTAAGATGGAGGTGGTAATATAATAAAGTAAAGCAACCGTGCAAGTCACATGTGTGAAATGCCTTAGCCGTTAAGATGGTAGGATGAATTTCCCGGCGCCTTTACCGTTGATTTCCGTGCCTGCAGCAATGACTCATCATCTCCTCAAACGTTCCTCCATCTTTCTCTCAATTGCAACTCCCCATCAACCATTTACTTCATCGTCATCATCATCATCATCATCATCATCCTTCCAAAAATCCCTCTTATCTCTCCTTCTCTCCCCTCATTCTTCCTCAATCAGACCTTTTTGCACTGCCCAATCAGACCCGAGGAATTCCTCCGAGAATTCATCCCGACCGATCGATGCGGGGACTTCGATCCGAAAGCCGGTGAGTTTGTGGCCTGGGGTTTACCATTCCCCAGTGACGAATGCGTTGTGGGAAGCCAGATCGAGTATTTTTGAAAAGGGGGTTGATATTGATGTTGATGGGGTTCAGAATTTCGGATCTTCGGAAGATGTGTTGGTGTCGAAAACCCCGTCGCAGAGTAGAACATGTATCGAGTATAAATTCTCGAGTGATTATGTGTTGAGAGAGCAGTACAGGAATCCATGGAACCGGATTCGGATGGGGAAGTTGGTTGAGGATCTTGATGCCCTTGCTGGTACCATTTCTTACAAGGTAGTTTCCTCATATGAATGATTTTTTTGGTTGAGTTGATTGTAGCTCGATTAGGGTTCATGTGTATGGATATTAGTTTGCACTTAGCAGCTTGGTTCAAATGGAAAGTTCTGTGCGAATTCGTTTGCATTAAAATGGATGGTTGTTTGATCATTTATGAATGACAATCAGAGATCCTACTAGAGTCCTGCTTGATCAATTACCAATAACAAGATGTTTGATTCACCAGCTAGTTCTCAGTAAAAGAAGCAGAGAACAGTTTTGTGCTATATTTGAGGCTAAACAAATGGCCATTTTTGTCACGGTGTGACATTTTCAGCTCTTGTCAAATTGGATAAACTCCTGTAAAAAATGACTAAAGGGGCTTTATATTTTGGTGTAATAATTTTAAGGGCTCTATATTATGAAAAATAATTCTAAGGTGACATTATTTTTGATGTAAATATTTAGGGGATACATTACGGCAAAAAATGGCACGAAATAGTTGGTTTTAGGTTTAGGTGTGTTTATCAT
This sequence comes from Portulaca oleracea, assembly GCA_029582165.1. NCBI lineage: Eukaryota > Viridiplantae > Streptophyta > Magnoliopsida > Caryophyllales > Portulacaceae > Portulaca > Portulaca oleracea. The sequence goes on along the minus strand of CM055872.1, from coordinate 44,376,103 downwards.
GTCAAATGATTTACTTGTATATGTTAGAGTTAACTATAGACTTCAATTAGATTTTAATTTAAAACACGCCTAAACATAAAACCCACCGCTTAGTCGTTTTTTGTAAACTCGTGTAATGCTAGATTTGTGCTACACATATTTGATTCACCATCTGGAATGAAATTTTCGGCGTCCTTTTTATGTGCCTTCTAATTTGGGGCAAATATTTGTCTGCGTGATTCGTGTCGAGACACTATTGCAATGCAGAGATCCTTTTGATTGCGTTAACTAGTTTCTTCAGTTTTGAGCCAAATATCTGTCAAGGCCTTCTTTGTAGATCGGTATTGAAACAGAATTAACAGGGCAGTGAAATTCTGCTTGATAATTGTTGGAAGTAGTCTTGTTAATGACACATTTGTAATGCTCTGTTCCATTTGTGCTGGTTTCTCGTCTTACTTATGTTTGATTCTTGCTAGTGGAAAAAAAATTAATATTCAGTTGCACAGCAATAGCATGCTTACCAAAGAGTTTTTTTATTACTCTGGTTGCTTACGAGGAACATTTCAGAATGTTGCTGATTGACTTGGTTATTTACTGTTGACCAGCATTGTTGCACTGATGGTAGAATGCAAAGACCCCTTATTTTGGTCACTGCTTCTGTAGACAAGATTCTCCTCAAAAAGCCAATCCATATTGACACTGATTTGAGCATAGTTGGTGCTGTAACATGGGTAGGCAGATCGTCCATGGAGATACAGCTAGAAGTTTTGCAGTCTTCAGAAGGTATTCTGTTTCACAATTTTCTGATAGTCTTATGAGCCATTTTAAAAACATTTATCGTCGAGATACCTGTGTGTTCTTTTGAGGGGTATATTTAGGTTGAATAGATTTTGGTAAATTTTGGTAGGTAAAGCTATGTTACTCCTACTCTTCATATTCCATGCCGTACCATGTCGGACCGTCAATATCCGGACAAGGGTATGACACTCCACACTTCAAATTACAATAAAAATATGCAAATTTTCATAAAAATAGCTGAGTCCGACACCCATATCTGTGCCCAATATGGACACGTGTACCCGAGTCTGAGTAACATAGTGGTAAAGTATTGGCAGAGCGACTAAAGTTTTGGAAATTTTACTAAACATATTACAAATACTCATATTACACATTACCCTAATCATTTAACTTTTTCAAAATTGTACTCATTTCCCCAATACTTTGCCAACTAATATTTACCAAAATCTATGCAACCTAAATCTACCCTCAAAAGAACACAGAACGATGGTACAGGGGTAATTGGATATCTATAAGTGTATAATATTTATGCTTGGTACAACTGTCAAAAGTAGATATGCTAAGTGTTTGGCTCATCTATTTGAGAACATTTATCTTATTCTATCTCACTCACACCCTGTCCTTGGATGTTGGATTCAGTGGCTCTTGTGGCAAACTTCACATTTGTCGCACGTGATGCGGGGACTGGAAAATCAGCGCCTATAAACCAAATTTCGCCCGAGACGGAGCAGGAAAAACGGCTGTGGGAACAATCAGAATCAAAGAACAAAATGAGGAAAATAAAGAGAGCGGAACAGAAGAATGGAATTAACAGCCAAAAGACAGCAAGAATCAGTGAGCTGTTGGCAGAAGGAAGGATATTTGAAGACCTGCCTGCTTTGGCTGATAGGGACAGTATTCTCATAAGGGATACTTGCCTCCAGAGCTCTATTGTTTGCCAGCCACAGCAGAGAAACATCCATGGCCGTATCTTTGGAGGTTTTCTGATGCGCAAAGCTTTTGAACTTGCATTCTCAACTGTTTATACCTTTGCGGGAGCAGCCCCTCGTTTTTTGGAAGTTGATCATGTTGATTTCGTGAGACCGGTAAGTGGGTATCTTCAGTCCACACTCGAGTAACTTGTGATATTTGTTCTTATTTGAAGATGGCAATTTTTATTTTAATTAGGTTTATATTGCTAAGAAACGGCTTACATGTGTCACAGAAAAATATTAGTCTGATAGATTTTCTTCTTAGGAAGAATTGTGAGGTGATTTTTGAAGTCTGAGGAATAATTTGATTTATGTCAATAATCTCGATAGCTGAAATAGATTATTTTTTCAACTTAGATTGTAATGGACTAAAGTACAATGCCTCATGAAACCTTCTCTGTTTCTTTTCCATGGCGTAGTAGGTTGCAATTGATATAAATCTTAGGTCAATTGGAATCACTCTCTCTAAATTGCAAAATTTAGGGGTAAGGCTGCTACATCCGAACCTTCCGTACCTCTGAGCGGCATTTCATAGTATTGGTTTTGGCTTTGGAGGAATGATTTGATCCTGACTATAAGTTTCAACTTTCAACAGACATTCTGACTAGATTGTTTAGCCGTAACCTACTCTTTGTCTGTATCTTCAACAACATGCTAAGAGATTCTAGTGCAGGAAATGATGACGTACTCTTTGTCTGTATCTTCCACTGTATTCCCCTGTATTTCATTTGATAGCTGGAAAATTTATCTGACTATTAAGTTTGAATAAATATAAAAAATAGAGGAGTATGTGATATAACATCTAAATCTTAATTAAGCTAATAGATGAAGTTGAAGAGCATAGGCCCTAAGCTGAGGATTTTCTTCGGTTTACCAAGTACTTCTGAATTCATCATCCGTTCTGCCTGTTGGATTTTCTCCACATTGTTTTGGATATTCTGAGTCATATTTAGCTGTTACCAACAGTGAAAACTCTCTTGTGCACAGGTGGATGTTGGAAATTTTCTTCGTATGAAATCTTCTGTTTTATATACTGAGCTGCAAGATCCAGTTCGGCCTCTTATCAATGTCGAAGTGGTTGCTCATGTTACTCGTCCTGAGCTTAGAACCAGCGAGGTAAACTTTTTGCCCATTTCAAATCTTTTGCATGGAAGATATATATGTTAGGGCAATGACATAGGTGATATAGAACATGAATACTCAGGATTTAAGCGTATGTGTGAGTCAAACAACTCAAAACCAGACCATATAAAAAGTATAAAACTCAGTTCAGTCTAACATTATATTCTCAGTTCATCTGACAAATCATAGATGGCCTTTGAGTTTTCAGTTATTTGATGCCCATCTTTCTCGATTATTGGACAGGTGTCAAATAGATTCTACTTCACATTCACCGTTGACGAGGAGGCTGTGAAGACAGGGCTGAAGATTCGCAGTGTTTTCCCAACCACAGAGGAGGAAGCAAGGCGGGTAATCGAGCGTATGGATGCAGAACGTTCAGACAGTGATTCATGACACATCTGAACCTGCCAAAAACAAAAAATCTGATTCATATCGAACATTGCCTTACACAAGTCTTCAATCCCTCCATCTCAGCTGACATCGAAAATGCTGGTTCATCTGAGGCTGATGAGTGATGGCAATCAAGACAACATGCAAATGGTTCTATTTTCTTTTCTCCTCTCTTTGAGTACAAAATTTGTATGCTGTATGTTGGGCATTTCGGAGAACAAGCTTATTTTACAGAATGGCTGGATGAATGTAATTTGTTGTCTGAGATTGACTTTTCGATATTTTCCTCAATTATTGTCATTCATGAGAGTGAAATTGCTGTCCACATTTATGGTATCAACCCCAAATAACGTACCTTCGGAAGAGATGGCTAAGCAGGAGAACGCATTTGCAGGGCTTAGCATGGGTATGATATATATATATATATATTCCTTAAATATTAAAAATTATGAATGCACATTTACTATTCAAATTGCATTTTGGTAATTTTGTTAAACTTTTTGGGGTCTTTTTCTTAGAATTTTGTTATTTTGTTTTCATTTTATTTCAATCCTTAAATAAAAATTTTACATATACTTTTACTATCCAAAATACAAAGAATACTACTATTCAAACTAGGCTTCAACCCGTGCGATACACGGAGCGAACTCAATTAGTTACTTTTAAAATTTTATAAAAGTCATGCATAACTAATTGTCCATACAAATAAACCAAACGAAATATTAATGAAATTGTTATATGAAAAAAATAATGATAAATTGTTCTGACAAAACATGTAATTCAATAATAGAAAATTTCAGAATGTATATATATATATGTTTTTTGAGAATCAGTTTAATCTTTAACTTCTTTTTGAGATTTATTTCAGAGTGTATTTTTTTAAGAAAATCATTTTTTGGTTCTATTTAACTTCTTTTTGGGATTATTTGCATTGATCGGTTTTGGGATTAATTTCAGAATATATTTTTCTTTAGGGTATGGAGCAGTTGTAAGGATGATGTTGGTTGTGAACGTATTGTATTTATATATTCTAAAATCCCAAAGACAATCTTTAACTTCTTTTTGGGTTTAATTTCAGGATGTATATATATTTTTTTGAGAATCAGTTTAATCTTTAACTTCTTTTTGGGATTTATTTCAGTATGTATTTTTTTATAAAAAAAAAAATCAGTCTTTGGTTCTATTTAACTTCTTCTTAGGATTATGTGCTTTGGTCGATTTTGGTTATTGATGTTAAATTTTTACAGGTTTAGTTTTTTCTTGTCTTTATCTCAGTAATCGTAATTAACATAGGCATTTAAAAGTATATAAAGTACACAAAATTGGATACGTTTTTTAAGGAAAAATGTTAGAAAAACTTGATCTGTTTTTAGTTTTAAAAACAGTTTTTTAATTATTTTGTTAGAATTTTAATGAGAATTAGTTTGCAAATTCTAATAAAAAAAATAAGTTTTTACTTATTCATAGTTATCCATCAATGAATCTTTTAGAGTATATTTTGTTTTTGGGATTAATTTTAGAATATATATTTTTTTGGGTTATTGAACTGTTGTAATGATGATGATCGTTGTGAATGTATTGTATTAATAAATTCAAAAATCTCAAAAAAAATCTTTAACTTCCTTTTGGAATTAATTTTAGAATGTATATATATATATATATATATATATATATATATATATATATATATATATATATATTTTGAAAATCAATTTAATCTTCAACTTTTTTTGGTATTTATTTCAGAATGTATTTTTTTTTTAAAATCAGTTTTTGCTTCTATTTAATTTCTATTTGGGATTAGTTGCATTGGTTGGTTTTGGTTATTGATGTTAAATCTATACAGATTTAAATTTTTTTCTTGCCTTTATCTCGGTAATTGTGATCAACATAGACATCTTATCTAAAAGCTAAAATTTGATTAATATCCCTAAACCATAAAAACCCCACAGGTTTTATTTGTGATTATATAGTTTTTAGTTGTGCATTAAGAAGTGTATAAAGTATACATTGTCTTTATCTCAGTAATTGTAATTAACATAGACATCTTATCTAAAAGCTAAAATTTGATTAATATCCCTAAACCATAAAAATCTCACATGTTTTATTTGTGATTATATCGTTTTTAGTTGTGCATTAAGAAGTGTACAAAGTACACATTGTCTTTATCTCAGTAATTGTAATTAACATAAACATCTTATCTAAAAGTTAAAATTTGATTGATATCCCTAAACCATAAAAATCCCACAGGTTTAATTTGTGATTATATAGTTTTAACCCTAAGGATTTAGAAGTGTATAAAGTACACAGAATTGGATACTTTTCTAAGGAAAAAATATTAGACATAAAATTGAAGGCTTTGTTTTTGCATATATATATTTTGTTTATCAAAAGTCATTGTTAAGATTTGTAATTAATTGTGTTCGTTGATGTTTGCAAACTTAGTATGTTTTTAGTTTTAAATTAGTTTTTTAATTATTGTGTTAGAAGTTTAATGAGAAATAGTTTGTAACTTTTAATTAGAAAATCAATTTTTTACTTATTCAAAATTTGCTTGCTAGAAATTGTGAACTCTATATAATATCCCTAAACCCTAAAAATCAGTTTTATCTTTATCTTCTTTTTGGGATTTATTTCAGAATGTATTTTTTTAAAAATCAGTTTTAGGTTTTATTTAACTTCTTTAAGTTTATTTGCATTGGTCGGTTTTTGTTATTGATGTTAAGTAGTCTTTATCTCAGTAATTGTAATTAACATAGATATCTTATATAAAAGCTAAAATTTTATTAATATCCCTGAACCCTAAAAATCGATCTGGTTTAATTTGCGATTATATATATTTAAGCCAAATTTTAAGCAACTAATGACTTATTATTATTTGAGATTAAAAGTAGACTTTCTAAGATGAGCATAGTCTTGTATGTTATTGTCTGTATATGCAACTAAAACAATCTAAGTTTGATATAGATGTGTTTTCCTTGTTTTTTTAATATGGTAACCATTTGTTACTGGTATTTTCATGTATTTTCATGCCTTTGGATTCAATGGTTTCTGTTTTTGGAGGCTATAAAGTTGGTGGACACGATAGAGGTTTAGACAGTTTGGTTTGTGTAAGTAATTTTAATGATGTAACAATTGTGTAATGTATGTATTTTCTTATGTAATTCTATTGTAATATGGGGAGTGGACTTGTGAATAATGGTGTGGTGGGTAAGGGGGTCACAGATTGGGGGGAGGACCATTTGGGTTCTACGCTAATGGTTCAAGCATTCTGCTGTTAACTTCAAATTAGAGCTACATCAGAAACGTTTGGCAATTGTGAAGGTAAGTATGTCTATCTAATTTACTTGGGAAGGTACAATGCAATGAAATTAATAACGGGACAATGTAATGAAATAACAAAGAAGAATAAAAAGTGGAGATTAAAAATAAAATGAAATAGTCAAAGGAGAAAGCAAGTATAGTGAATGCGATTAAACAAAGGTATATGTGACTTACTTTAATGACGATAACTTGACCGTATGAAGTCAATTGAATCTGCAGAATTCAAAATATTTTTTGAATATGTGAATTACAATGAATGCAATCAATGTAGAACCCAATAGGTTTGAATATCTATATAAAATTGACTTGAAACTTACCTTAAAGAGAGTATGAAAAGTGTATGTGAATAATCAATTGAGACGAATTTGGTGTAGATCAATTGTGATTCTGTCTTGCTTGTGAAAGTATTGTATTTATATGTTTTGAAAAAAGTAATGAACATGATTGACTTAGCCGTAGTTGCGCAGGATTTTTTAGTGATTAATTGATATATGGAACAGTTGTAAACGTGATCAAAGTCCAAAGCTGTATGGGATTCGTAATAGTTTTTTTTTCTAATTCTAAAATAAAATTGAATCCAAAACAGTTGTGGAACAGCTGTAATTGGTGTCAGAGTCCAATGCAGCTTAAGTTTATAATAAAATCCGGATGAAAGAAAAATAAAAAATTATTAAAAATGGGGTCGTTTTTTTCTTAATTATGATTGGCTGACACTCCTTGAAACGCTCTCGTTGCAGTATTTGCTGGGCTCCACATAGATTGTCATTATAAGTATATCGTGATATTTTAGCAAGTACTCCCAAGTTAAGATTTTATTTTATGGCTTAATTATTTTAATTATATCCTTCCTTTTAGTTGCTTAATGTCTATGTTAGAACTTTGCACTTACTTTGCTTTAGGCCCTGTTCTTTTCAGCGGTTGGCAAACCGCAGTTTGCCACAATTCACCACACATTACCACAAATCATTACTTTTCTCTCTCCTCACTTTTCTCCTCTACTCTTTACATTCTCTCTCCTCACCTACTCCACATACCAATAACCTACCACAATTTCACAACACCATACCGCAAAATACCACAGAAAAGAACAGACCTTAGCTGTTGTTGTTGGTATTGTTCATATGACATTTAATGAATTTACCCACTTGAATGTTTATTCTATAATTTTATTATTTTATTTACTTTATTCTTTGGATGGTTGATTTAGGTTAGGTAAGTTTTTCACAAATATTGATTGGCAAGTTGTTAGGAAGATGTGAAATTTTGAAAATTTTCCAAAATGTATAGTAAATACTCGTATTACACATTACCAAATTTAGCCAATTTTTTCAAAAATTTACACACTTTTAAATTGAAGTTGATATAGGAATACTTTCTTATTTTAAGTCCTTTCTCTAATAATATTCTATCATATAATATACTTACAGCGCGCTGTCTACTTTATATATATATATATATATATATATATATATATATATATATATATATATATTCAGGAAATTTCAAGGATTTAGGGCACATATGAAGGGTAAGCAAAGCAACTTACTGGTGTTTGTAGCATAAACTTGCTTGGGTTGAAAGAAGTGGATAAACCTATGCAAGAACTCCTTCAATGTCAACAACTCTGAACCAATGTTCAAATACAACAGTCTGCCTTAGCTCATATTATACACACTTCAATTTTTAATCACTAATTTAGTTATTGTAGATTCAATAATTAAGTCAATCAATCCTAATTAATTATTTTTTCTAATTTTAAATTAATAATTTAATAATGATTAGTATAATAACTAAGTTTAATAATTTTTAAAAACAATCTTAATTAAGCTTAATTTAAGTTAAATTGTAAAATTATCTTTCAACATGTATTTGGGATCAACTTGTAAATGGAAAAAGTGTATTTGAGATTGAAACTTATGATACAAATAGGAAAAAGAGGGGATATTGTTAGATGCAATTTATTAGGTGCACCTGGAGCAATTGTCTATTTCTTTGAAAAAGTGTGTTTAGTACTTTTTTCACTCACATTTGGGATTGTATTTAGGCTCCGTTCTTTTATACGGTGCAATGCGGTGTGGTAATGGTGTGGTGCAGTGCAGTGCAGTGAAATTTGAAAAAGTGTGGTGGGTTATGGTGAGTTGTGGTTGGTGGGGTAGGTGAGGAGAGAAAATGTAAAAAGTTGAGAAGAAAAGTGAGGAGAAAGAAAAGTAAGAAGATATTTTGGTAATAATTGTCATAAAGTATGGTGAAGTGTGGTAGAATATTAAGTAGTGCGGTGTGGTGCGGTACCGCACCGCAAGTTACCACATAAAAGAATAGGGCCTTAGATTTTAAATAATTTTTGACATCTAACATAATGAGTGGGAGTCAATTATAAACTTACATTTGAAATTGGCACCTTATTAAACTGTTGTAAAGCTGAAGGTTACTTTTCTCATTTTAATTTCCTATGCGTTCTCCCATACACATACCCACGTAAAGGTAATTATTATGAGATACAAATTTTATACTACGTACATTGGATTCTTTATCGGAAAATTTTTCCAGTTGAAACATTTTTCTTGGAAGGAATAATTCACTGTATTTGGCTTTCATTTGAAAATATGAGAATGTTTGTGGGAATGTTTACTTGAAATGTCCAAACTACTCTTATAAATTAATTTATATAGTAGTTTTAAAAGACATTTTAAGAAATGAAGTTCTAAACACGTTCCCTTTCACATGAGGGAAAAAAAAACCGTTCCCAGAAAATAAGCCTAATCTACGGAAAATGACTCTCTCTGACTCCCGAGGTCCACGCACTGCACCTCTTCCCCTTCTCCGCCGCTAAATCCGTCGTTCTTGGCCAATTCCACCGCTGCCTTTCATCTTTTCCGACCCCATCTTCTTCCTTCCTTTCCTGAGTTGCTGTGGTGGGTGTGGTTGTCCATCCAACGTTCTGATTTTTGGGCTCCACTTCGATTGCCGCCTGCCTCCCCTCTTCTCGGCCTTCGGTGGTTTGCTTACTTCCTTTGGCGGGTAGGTCTCCAGGTGCCGACAGCTTGGGATGCGGTTCCGTTCGGTGGTTATCGGCGTGTTTCATTTTCTGCACTCTGAGGTGTGTTTCTCCTTCTTTCCTTGGAGCCTTGTTGTTCTTACTGATGACAGTTGTGGTCATGGGATGCTGGTACTCTAACCATGGAGAATAATAGGCCTATGTACACTCTTTCTGTGGATAACTTGTCTTGGAGTATGACCAATAATTGGTTGAGAACTCTATTTGGGTATTTTGGTAGAGTTATTGATGCTTTTGTGCCAAGGAAAGTAAGCGAGGCTCTATTGGTAGTTTTGCATTTGTGAGATTTGGGTCTAGAAAGGAGGTTGAGGAAACTATCTTTTGGAAAAATGGAGCTTGGTTGGGTAATTTGAAGTTGTATGTCAATTTCGCTAGATTTAGAAGGGTCCCACCTCAGAGATCATATGACAAATGTGATGTGGTAAAGTCAAATGAGATGATGAGGCCTTTGATGAATGATATAGGCAATGGTTTTATGTCCCTTGGTAAGGGGCATCTGTTGAGACTTGAGGCAACAAGAGTCAAGTGTAGCTCAAATTTGGATTGGCTTGATAGAAGCCTTATGGGTATTAGTATTGATTATAATCTTTTTGCCTTTGATTTAAACAAAGTTGTCCTGTCTAATGGTCTGAAAGGGGTCTCTATTAGACCCATGGGAGGGGCTCTATTTCTCTTAACCTTTGAGTCTATTGATCTCCTAGATGTTGCGCTCAATGAATACTCGGATTGGCTTGGAAAATGGTTCATGAACATAACGACATGGAGTGATTGTTGTGTTTCTGAATGGCGCAAGGCTTGGTTATCCTGCGTTGGTCTTCCACTTCACTTGTGGTTCCAAGAGAATTTCTTGAAGATTGGTGGTTGTTGGGGTGATGTGTTGGCTATTGATTCTTCTGCTTTAAACTTGGATGCTTTTGATTCCTTCAAGGTCTACATTCTTACGAGACATCGGTCTAGGATCGATGGGGAAGTCCTTCTCGAGGTTGACCAAGTAACATTTTGTGTTAGTGTCTTTGAGGACAACGTGGGTGTACAAGATGTTCAGTTTGTCTCGACCTTTCTTGAACTGGCTCCATCCTCTAGTAACTCAGGTAATAACCATGATATCGATGTTCCTAGGGATGGTGGTGGGGTTGGCCAGTGCGCCCCTAGTGCTGGCCTTGATTACCCTGTTATTGCCATTGTTCCCGACTGTGGAGAGGTGGAGAGGGGTATGACCTCACAGGGTGAGGTTGATTACAAACATGGGGCATTGATATGTGATTATGATTCTAATGAAGTTCTACAGTTCATGAGGAGAGAGATGAGATTCAGTAGGAGCCTTTTGGGCCTGACCTTTCTCTTTCAATTTCGAGCCTTGAATTTCCTCCCGGGTTTGAAGATTTTATCCCTAAAGAGTTGAAGGTCTTAGCTAGGGCCAAGAGAAAAGAGAAGGCCAAAGTCTAAGGCATTCAGGGGAGGATCATAGAAGGTTGAACAAGTGTTATGTCATGCAATCCAAATCTTCAAACCGACCAAGTAAGAGTACAAGAAGATTCAGAGACGTCAAGCATCTGAAAGGTGGTTCAACAGTGTTGAAAGCCAAATATTCTTCTATTGCTGGGAGGAACTTCGCATCTTTTGATGATTTGGTGGACCGGTTAACGGTTGATATCAGCAATAAAGGCGACTTGAAAATCTTACAAGACCGGGAGACAGCTATAAAACGGCTAAAGAAGAAGAGGTTGGATGAAGGCAAGACCTAAATGCGTGATTTTCCCTGACGTGTGGGTTGAGCTTCAAGGATGGTTTTGAGTGTTTGTGTTTCGAGCACAGGCAGTTTTTTTTAAAGGTTTGGTGCGGGTGTTTTTTTTGCTGTTCTTGGGCTGTTTTTGGTAGTGTCTTGGTTTAGTTTGTTGAGTCGGTTTTGATGGTTGGTCCTGTTGTGGTCCTGTTGTGGTTTTCTTGTTCCTTTTCCTGCTTGGTGTTGTTTGGCGTCAACTTTGTGTGGGTGTTGTTGGTGCTGCAAACCTTGTTGTCGTTTTGGCTTTGGCTTCCACCTCAATAAAAAATAAAAATAAAAATAACTTTCCCAACCCCCTAGCACAAATGGGAAAGTTTTTCCCATCAACTTTGAAAAAATAGTGTGATTTCCTTCAAAAAAGGTCTCCTCTCAATTTACAATCAAACATAGAAAAACTTGATCAATTTAAAAAGTTAAACAATTTTTTCAAAGATAATTCTAACCCAACACTTTCTTAGGCAATGCTCTTTAAAATGGTAAGTTAGGTTTATCTTATCATTTTCTTACCTTATCCCAATCCTTAAAAGATTCTCAAATTAATGTCATTTTATTTTTTTTCCTTACTTTACCTAAATAACATAGCCACAACTCACTACACGTTACCACAAATCATTACTTTTCTTTCTCCTCACTTTTCTCCTTTACTTTTTACATTCTCTCCCCTCACCTATCTCACATACCAATAACCTATCACAATTTCACCACACCCATCACAATTCCATCACACCACACCACACCACACTACACCACACCATATCACAAAATACCGCAGAAAAGAACATGGCCTAAGTGCCTACCCAGGAATTTATTTATTTTTTTCCATTTGAAACTTTAGACGCCTGATCATGCAGAAAACCTGTTGCATAATATCATGCATTAATGGTATGGCATTCAAGGACCCGGATCCTCTGTCTTTCATTGAACAATGGAGTTGAAACCAGCTCCTACTGTACTGGCTACTGCTAGCCAGCTACGTTCCCACATTTAACAACTTTATGGGGCTGCCTGTTCAGGTTTTGGTCACAAATTAACTCACTATCTGTATTTTCTGCCATTACCTTTTTGACAATATATCAACAACGTACTCAATAACAACATTATCCCAAATAATTTCAATACTTATTGGTCCAAGCCCAAAAGAAAAGTTTCCCGCTTTTTCATGCAAAATTAAACAAAGATACCCAGTTATGAACAAGACACATCCCCACTAGTTTTGGCTTTTTTCATGCTTTTCAAAAAAGTATTTAAAAACACACCCAAAATCATCATTCCTGTTGATTCAAAGTGTCATTTTCATTGGTTTGAAAAATTAGGCCAAAAGCCTGGCTATCACATTAGTCACTACTCACTAATAAGTAATGATTTTCTGAGGGAATCTATCTATATATCTAACCCATCCCCACCATGCAAAAGAAAAGGGTAGCTTCATGCAATTATGTGAGACATCTTTCAGCTTATTAATCCTCGTCCTCATCTTGTTTCAGCTTCCCCCATATATATTTAGGATTGTGTTTATATTTTATAGTACCTCGTTCGATGTCATTGTCTCATAATATTTGACTATTTGTGCTCATAATTTGTTTCTTGTCCCAAAATATTTGTTAGTTTTACAATTTTAATAATGGAAAATTGAATTTTAATAATCCCTATTTTCGTCAGTTGTATAGCAATAACCCTACATTCATTTTGAATTCTGGTGGTAAAAAAAATAAATAAAATAATTGGATTCTAGTGGGACACCACCGAGAGTATATCCCACTGACTAGAAGACGACCACTTTTTTTAATTCACTCGAAGGGGCCCACATCTTCAAAGAAATGGATGTTGGGTGATTTTCCGATCGGTTTGACTAAATTATGGCGATAGATTTATGAAAAGATGAAAATACCCATATATTTTATTAAACAAATGTTGGGAGATGTCATACATTATTTCTAAAAACTGACTCAAAGTGGACAACTTTTTCACACATCTTCTCTGCACTTTATCTCATCTCCCTTATATATCAGTGCAACTCAACCTATCAAAACCATAAACAAACCAATCTATTTCTTCTTCACTCGTCCACCACCCGATCACCACCACCACCAGTCTAACCGCCACCAACACCCCCACCACACCACATAGAAGAGCCATGACCATTTTAAACCAAACCCCAATCTAAATTTGACAAAATCAAGCACAAATCTCTCTCCTTATTCCATCAGCATGTCAATTTCTCGATCTCTTTTTTGTTTTTGGGTCCTTTATTCCATCAAAATGTCAATTTTGTACAATTGTCACGAAAAGTTTCCTCCAATTCCCCCAACTATCCTACTTCTAAGCCATCAATCGTTAATCACCATTCTTAATCCATCTTACAAATATAATCCACCGAGACAAAGATGGGAAAAGGTTGGGAAACCATCGGCAGTAGTCATGGCGACCCGATAGAGATGGGCGACGCAAAGACATGGGAGGAAAAGGGTGGTTTTGTGGCGGTTTGGGGGTGTTTTTTGGTGGTTTCTTGATCGAAAACAGTAATTTATAGCCCAAATTAATGAATCGTAGATGTGGTGAGAATTTAGTTTTGATTTTCGGATGGGTTCGATAGAAACCGAGTGGGGTGGCAATTGCATGAGAAAGAAGACCTAATATCAAGCAAGCAAAGAGAAAGGAGCAAGGGCAATAGAGGAGGCGCTTGGTTGTCGTAGGTTTAGGTGTCGGCCAACATAGCTCGCTGGCAGCGGCGGGTCTAGCCGTGCAAAACAGAGGAGAGATAGGGGTGGTTTAGGGATGAGTTCGGGTGTTTTGGGTGGTTGGAGTAGTTTTTTCTAACGATATTTAGGTTGTTAAAATGGAGTTTGATTGATGGTTATAGTGTGGGTGTTAAATTCAGTTTGAATTAGGGAATGAGGAGAGAGATTTGTGATTGGTTGTGTCAAACTTAGATTGAGGTTTGATTTAAAATGGTCATGGCGGTTCTCGGTGGTGGCTGATGGCGGAAGTGACGGTGGTGTTGGTGGTCGGGTGGTGGATGAATGAAGAAAAAGAAGATGAGTTTGTTTATGACTTTGATGGGTTGAGTTGTATTGATATTTGGGGGAGAAGAGATAAAGTATAGAAAAGAGATGTGAAAAAATTGTCCCTTCCAGTCAGTTTTTTAGAAATGTATGGTACCTCCCGACAATTTTTTTTGACAAAATATATCAATTCCTTGAATATGTGATCCCCTTGAGTGGATTAAAAAAAAGTGGTTCCCTTACGGTCAATTATTAGAAATGTATATCAGCATATGTACGACATCTCCTAACAATTTTTTGAAATTCAAGGGTCCGTGCGAAAATTTAGAGTTTCCCTCGAATATCCATCTACTTTTAGACGAATACTTCATACCAAGATAGCTGAGCAATTTAAGTGCCCAAAAATAAAAAGGGATTCAACAAATATTTAATCACATGAACTGAAAATCTTTCCTACGAGCTCCGTTTTAAAACAAAAAGAAAAGAAAAAGAAAGAAGATAGTAATTCAAAAGTACTAGTGACAACGACATGTACCAACTGTGGCAACTTAAGTTGAGGTCTGATTAATTTTCCATGCTTTTCTGAGCAAACAAAGATACAGTTCAAACTCTAAACTGGTTTGTCCCACAATTCTGAATTCTGTAGTCCTGCATGCATTCATTGATTTTTTTCCAAAACATACAATGATTGGTCCTACTGTTATAAACCCACCAAAAAGATTGTCATTAATAACAATAACAAAAATTGATTCAAGTGCTTCAATACATGTTCTGAAGTATACTCTCAATTTTTATGGATGACTGAAAGTTATGATCAATTATTGGTGTGGAATCATCTTAATAAAAAGCTTAAGCTGATGGTTGAAGCTCCAGGAATGATTTTATACTCTAACACACTCCTTCACGCAAATGTCCTTTGGACTTGAAGCGTGGATGATGCAAAAGTCCTCTTCATCTTGCGCAAATGAATATAGGGGGTGTTGAGATTCGAATCTGAGACCTCTTGCTTAGGTCTGGCTCTGATACCATGTAAAATCATCTCAACCAAAAGCTTAAACTGATGGTTGAAGTCCCAGAAATAGTTTTATACTCTAAAAATTGGCACTTATGAATCTAAACTTCACAAGGCATGCATGCATTTTCACACAAGGGTAATCACTAATCAACAATTGCACACCCACATACAAAGGTTACAATAATATAGCATTATTCACCAGTCGTCACCACCTTCACATCCCAAAAGAGATCATTAGACATGATCTAGCATGCACCAAAATCTTCCTTCCAAGGATATTTCATATTTATACACAAAATATATAAACCATTACTTACGCGATGCGCTACGTTAGGGCAGTGCCTTCGTCATCTGACAGACTCCCTCTTGTCGGTCCATGCAGTTCAGGAAATGGAGGCGGCGTGGTTTGATTTACAGGCACAAAAAACTGCCGGCTCGAGCTAACAAAAGTTCTCTCATTGATCTTCCCAACTTCCTTGCAAACTTGATCGAGAACAGTAAGAAAATCTCGAACGACTGTAAAAATCCTGAGAGGATGCGCCTCTTCTCTGGCCGAGTTACCATGGAAATACTCGGTCAGCTCTTTGACCCTACAGAAAGCACAGCTCTCCTGGGACTGAATTCTCACTATCTCCCCCTCGGCCTTGCTCAAGAACGCGTCCATTGACTCCAGGAACCTCTTGTTAGTCTCGTTCATTGCAGCGACGTCTTTGTTCAGCTGCACGACTTCATTGACTTTTATGATTCCTCGAGCCAGCTTTGCCACGTCAGCACTTAAGGCTTCTGAGTCCATGGTGGCCGCCTTCTTCACGTTTGCGAGCTCGCCTCCCAGGCCCGAGACGACCTCCAGGCCCCGCTTTCTCAGCGCCACGTCATCCAGCAGCGGGGATGGATGATGATCGTGGGTTGGTTTTGAGGAGGATGTGGTGGGGGGAATGCGGGAGCCCTCGGATTTTATGATCTCCTGCACGACGAAGTGCAGGAGTGTGGTTTTGCCGTCGGTGCCCTTGACGTCCGCGAGTTTGAGGAGAGTGTCGAGCTTGAATGCCTGGGCGTCGCCGCGGGCGGTCCCCACATTCATGCGGTTTCCGGTCTTCAGGACTGCTTCCAGAAGTTTTAAGAACATTCTGCTGTTTCTGAGTTCCTCGCAAGCCGCCTATGGGATGAGATTTTTAGGTTAGAATGTGCATGGCAGATTAAAAGTTGAAATTGTTCTCTCTTCCAAATTGCCTTTCTTTTTGGGGGGTGGGGGGGGGGGGGTAGGGTGTTTAGTTTTGAAGAAAAAAATTAAACTTGAATTTACCCATTTGAGCGGGCTATTACCCACTTTACCCAATCCAAATTTTTACCCATTTCTTCTCATGTTTTCAATACTCAATTTTTCTAACATTACCTAAACTTAGCCAACCTTAGCTTACCTCTCTAAAGAACAAACTATAACACTTGAAATTCCTTGAGGTGAAGACTAGACTTATTCATAGCAAAGGTGGAAGTTTGATTTTCTCCACATTCCACATGCATGCTTTACCAAACAATGGAAAATATCACAAAAAATACCAATTGCTCCATGGAAAAGTAGAGGAGGTTTAGTTAACATTTTGATTTATTCCACATTACTATCTTAAGTGAACCTATTATTTTTCAGCAATCCATATCATGCACACATATCACAACTGTCACTGAAAAATATCTTCCAAAATTGCGCCAAATGCATTAACTTGAATAAAGGACTCAATTATCATGTGAAACTAACTTCAAATTCAGTGCGCATCAACATAAAGGGAAGCGAAATCAAGAACAAAGGCAGATAAGCGTACCTCCAATGTGTCGAAAGATCTTCTAAGATACTCCACTTCAGAATCGAAAGTGGCCATATAGAGCATTGCATCCACCCTCTTAAATGCAAAAGGTACATCAAGTACTGCCTTGAGGAACTTCTCGGCCGGACCAAGCTTCAAAGGTGATTCGTCTTTGTACTCTTTGAGATTTCTTTCTTCTTCCTTTGTAGGAGCCATCTTTAGTAAACTCTCGAGAAGCTCTGCCCCAAGGTTATCTGCATTACCTGTTTGGATACAAAGGAAGATAAACTATAATAGATGGAACATGAACAAAAAAACTAAGACACAGATGAGAACCAGCCTAGAGGGTTGGGGGCATACAGAAAATGAAAAAGAAAAGGCAATAAGTAGCTTAGTACGACACATAGTTACCAGGAACACTACATATGCCCGTGACCCGCGTTCCGGGAACAAGCGTTCCGAAGTCAAAACTAAACTATTGTAAAAATTAGCGACCTGCGTTCCAAGACAAACGACCAGGAAGCGTCCCTGGTAACTATGGTACGACAACAAAACAAACAATCTTTAGTGTGCTCTTTTGAGGGGTAGATTTAGGTTGGGTAAATTTTGGTAAATATTAGTTACTAAAGTATTGAGAAAACGTGTAAAATTTTACAAAATATGTACTAACAAATACTCATGTCACACATTAGCTAAATTACCCAAATTTTCTGAAATTTTACTTGTTTTCTAAATACTTTGTTAATCAATATTTACAACAAAAAAAAAAAAACTACCAAACAAATACTAGGGTTTTCTCAAACATCTAAATGCAAAAGCATAACTATAAGAAGTGGTTTTGTGCTTTGAGCCTTGAGGAAATGGTAAATCAAAGAAGAAACTGTCTTGGATATGCTTTCAGGCTCCCATTAAGCTTAAGAGTTAAGACTAGTCATTAGAACTACTGCCTCTTTTGACATTCCTTTTCTGACCCACCAACCAATATCTCAAAAGACTCAAAAATAAAAGCTAAAGAGAGAAAAAGGGTGTAAAAGGAGATAGTAATTAATCAATGGCAAGTTACAGAAATCTCACTAAAAGGATACTCATATTGCAAAGTATATGACAAATACTCATATTACAAATTCCAACTTTTCATAAATTTTGCCCTTTTTTAAATAATTTTGCGACCAATATTTACCAAAATTCATCTAACCTAAATCTATCTCTAGTTCTCTACAAGAACACACCCGTTTATTGCCAAAGTCACAGGCTTTCGCATCGGCAAGGTCTTCTTTTTTTTCCCCTTTTTTTTTTGGGAAAGGTAGGAGGGGGGTTTCGATATTTCTCCGACAAGTGCATGGTTGTTGGTTGAGGCTACCAATGAGGCCAATTATGTCTTCGGTCCTCACATACGCACTTTGTCAACATCTTTATCCCTTAAGATTTTCACAATGCTAGTCTCCTCTATTGAACTCTCTCAATCTCGACGTCCAACACCAATGCTGACCGTCTTCTTTAATCTATTTCTCTTCTTTATTCTGTTTCTTTTGGGACTCCCAAGCCAACACAGATGATGTCAGACAATCGCCATCTTCACTCTTATCAAATGGTAAACAGAGTTTTATAAAGAGATTCGATATCCAGCGTGAAGTTTTATGAAATTGAAATGATTTTGATACGTGACAGACAAGGTTGATCTTGTGGAATGTGAGGCTATATGTTTTCTTGGGGAGTTAAAGAAAGCCGTGTATCGATTACTGGAACCCAAAAGATAGACAGACACTACACTTCAATATTGTATCAAACAAGCACATCTTCCCTGCATGCAAGACAAATACGTAGTCTAATATAAAACCAAACCACACCAATGTCATCGTGTAGCGGGGAAAAAAAAAAGAAATTATACCTTCCAAAAGAGCTTCACAAACCTCTTCCTCTGTCACATTGAGAGCCTTCAGCAAAATGGCAATGTTTTGAGACTTCTTCGGATCAAGTACTCGCGTTTCTTCATTCAACAATGGCATTATAGACCTTCGAGCACCATCCTTGCCCCCCATATTCGGGCCGTTTGCCTTAAACAATGTCTCTATCATCTCCTCGTTCAATCTACACGATTAAAGCCGAAGTTTTTCCACTCAAAATTCGAACCATAAATGAAAATTTCACAACCTTCATATTAGACTCCATTTTCATATCATCATCTGAGATAATGCCAATTAAACATGTCTGTTACATCATTCATTTTCGAATAATCGGGACCGTTTTGGATGGAAACTTCTCAAGATACTAGTGAAACAAACAACCAAAATCATTGATAATATCACATTGACATCCAAACTGCACCTCATTCAGCCAAACAAAGAACACATCATTCAACATTACTAAGATCCTCTGAAAATGAGGTGAAAAAACAGAGGAAGTGAATGAAATGAAAAGAAAGGGTATGTAAAGTAGCTTACTGGAAAGAGCCAGGATGAAGCTGATCCCACACCATAACTCTGTCAGAACTTGCTCTCACCTTGTCCCAATGCAAAGCCTTCAACTTTGGTTTTCCAAGCATTTCCTCCTTTCTCTCTCTACTTTCCCTCTCCCCCACCGGCCCGCTCTTCCGGAACACCACCGGCTTCGACGGCGGCACCAGCGCCGGCGGACCTCCCGACCTCGAACCCGACCTCGCCAGCGCCGGCGGAGGCGGCGGCGGAGGAGGAGGATGAGGATGAGGATGAGTTTGTCTCGCCGGAAAGTGTCCTGTTCTCTGCGCCAGCTCTATGATCTCGACGGAGACATCGGAGTCTCGGGACGGAGAGCTCTCGAAGCTTCTAGATCCTGCGTTTTCCGGCGAGTTCGTATCTGGGTAGGATGAGATGCACGATTTCATCGCGAAATTCTCGGATTCTTCTCCGTCGAACATGCGTTTGGAGCTGGAGTTGAACCCGCCTTTGGGAGAGTAGAACTCTTCTTCGTCGAAATTCGCTTCAAAGCTTCTGCTGCCATGGAAGCTCTGCTTGGGTAGAGGCGGAAGGGGGTTAAGCTCCGGAGAACCCCCGCAGAGTTTGAGATAAACCTCCGGGACTGAAGAAGGTCCTTCAATGGCGGACTCGTGCTCGACGAATTCGCACGATTTCGCGACCGTGCCGAGGTACAGAAACTCCGAGCTCGTATTTGACACCACATTTTGGGGTGGGTTAGGCGCTTTAGGATGGATTTCCGACGCGGGTTCGCTGGAGGAGTAAAGCTCGGCGTCTTCGGAGGAGTCCTGGAGCTTCTTCCGGCGACATTTCCGGCGGGTGATGACGGCGAGGGAGATGAGAAGGGCGACGGCGATGGAGGAGAGTAGGACTAGCACGACGACGAGTTTCGGGGAAACAGAGGAATGGGAGGAGTGTGAAGCGGAGGAGCTGGGGAGAGCGAGGGAGGAGATGTTGGCCGGAAAAGTGGGGAGCGGGGTGGACGGCGGAGGAGGCGGCGGCTGAGAGGGGTAAGTTGGGAAGAAGGGGCTGCCGTCGTCGGTGGTGGGGGTGGAAGTTCCGGCGTCGGAGAAGGGGAATTTGGTGGTGGTGGTGGTGGTGGTGGTGGGAGGAGATAGAGGGGAAGGAGATGGGGGGAGGGAGGAGGAGGGAGTGAAGAATGGGTGGTGGAGGAGGCGGCGGATGTGGTGGTCACCACCATCCACGGCGGCGGAGAAGGCGGAGGAGAGTAGAAGTAAGAAGAGAGTGAGGAGTGTCGGCATTGTTGTACGGAAGGAGTAGAAAACTCTCACATAATTGTAACACTCAAAAACAGAGTTGTGATTATATGAGTGAGATTTAGAGGGAATGATTGGTGTACTACACTACTACAGTTTGAAATTAGGGAGTGAAGTGGGGAAACATGGAGAGGAGAAACAGGAGCAGTGTAGACTGAAGAAAGAATTGTTGGAGGCTTGTTTGCAGCTGTGTTCAACTTTGGTTGAAAAGAGGGGGTGTGCATACTGCATAATAGGCTATGCATAGCACTATAGTAGCATAGTGCATAGACAGCATCGGTACAAGTGACGAGGTGACAATAAGGTCATGCTGCAGCTAAAAGCTTTCATACCTGAGGATTTTTAAGGATTTACCGATTTAGGCTCCATACCATGACAAAATCACAACACTTGTTTAGTGCTAATCTGCTAATCCACTAATGATATAAATTAATATTCTATTCTATTTTTTAAAATTTTATTTGTTGCAAAAGTCAAACAATGCTAGTGACCATGCTGTGCCTTTTAATTTTTTTTAATCCAATGCATTTTTAAATATCTTTCTTTTCTTGTGCTTTTTTTCTAATATATATTGTTCAAGCCTAACAAAAATCCCGGTCCGGATAATTTAAGGTTCGGTCAATTCAGTCATTCGATCAAAATCCTATTACCTAGACTTTGTTCGATAAGCGATTTGGATAGTAAGGTCATACCTGTTCGTGGGCCCATACTAAGTATCCGATGTCGGAGGCTAGATGTCAAGTGTCCGCATTATATATATATATATATATATATATATATATATATATATATATATATATATATGGGAATAGATATAATGAGAAGAGAGTTTTTGTGAGAAGAGAAGAAGGGGCAATCATAGCCCTTGGTTCAAAGATCTAGGGTGGATGTAATTATTTGTTTTATCTTTATTTCTAATGGAAAAGAATAATAATTATGGAATTGTTTTTTTTTTGTTGATGTCCTCACGTGATGTTGAGCAGTCTAAGAATTCATCAGCAGCCAAACTTTCGCACGCTTGCTCCAATTTTGCACGCCATTCATCCCCCCAAGTCATTCCCAATGTTTCTCATTTATTTCAGCTGATCAATTTTGCACGTCATTCATCCAAGTTCAATTGATTTCTCTTCTGAAATTTCTGGTGAGAAGAGGGGTGTCATAACCGAATAGCAAGAGGTGAAGTTGTGAAGAAAATCGAACTCGATTTCCGGTGAATTGTAAGAGTACAACTTGCGATTTTCCGGCAGACAGTGACGGTTCCGGCGACAAATTTTCCGGTGAAGTATGTTAGAAGTGAAATCCAGGTACGACGGTGAATCGGTAAAGGGTGTTTTTCAGATTTCTAGGGTTTGTGTTTCGTTTTTTTTTTTTGAAATTGGGGATATCCAGTGTGTTTTTTATGTTCATTCTAACAATTGAGGGTGTTTTTTTCAAGATTATGTATTCCAGCAGACAGTGACGGTTCCGGCGACGACTTTTCCGGTGAAGTTTGTTTGAAGTGAAACTCAGGTACGGCGGTGAATCGATAAAGGGTGTTTTCCGGATTTCTAGGGTTTGTGTTCCGATTTTTTTTCCTTTGAAATTGGGGATATTCGGTGTGTTTTTTATGTTCATTCTAACAATTGAGGGTGTTTTTTGGTCAGAGTAAGAAGGGAATTGTACAAATGGTCATGGCGTCAAAAGGTGTGATCGAACCAGAGGGTGAAGAATGGAGGGGGGAGATGGAAGTCCTTGTATATGTGGCATTTGTTGTTCATTTCAGCGTCAGATGTTCATATTATACAGTGTTGATGTTTATTGTTGAATGTTCTTTGGATTTATTGTTCATCTTATCAGTTCATTGTATGTGGATGTGCATTTTTTACTTGATGTTAGTTGGTGTTCATAACAGAACAAATTGAAGAACCCCTGCTGAGAACAGAGCAAAGGCCATTCACTCAATGAACATCAAGGACATCTATGCCAAATGATCTGAAGGACATTGGCACTGCTCAGAGGATTTTGAAGTGAAAGACAAATGACGACACCAACTCAGGGAAGTTTTCCGTTTAGGCAAGAATCTCTCCCTCTCCTTTTTACTGCATAAATCAGACTAATTCTATATGCTATTTTGCAGACAAAATCGAGGATGAAACTTGGAAGGAACTCCCAGAAAATCTCGCCAAAAAGGAAAGGATATTTCGATATCACAGTGAAGAAAAATTGGAGCAAAAAATAGGATCCTTTCCAACGGATACAAAGCGCAGCAAAATCGGCTTAAATAGAAGCATTCAAGACAAAGAAAGGCAACGATTCCACGGAAGAAATCGGGTGTTAAAAATAGAAATAGAGTTTTCTGTTTTGGTGTTTTTGTGAGAACTTGTGTTGCGAAAAGTTTGAGTGAAATCAATCCTTCACGGATCTTGGATTGATTGTTGCTTGTGTAGTCGATTTCTAGACGGAATTAGGGTCGACTGAGTTTAGGCACCAAAGATTGATCTTGGTGCGTGTTGTTTTCAGAAAATAAGAAGCGTCCTTGTAAGGCGCTTGGTTCTTTGTAAAACCTAAGGTCATTCACCCTAGGTTCATCACGATCTGTTCACAATAAAGGAGGCTATTCAATTCATATATTTGGTCCTTTATCTATTCTGTTTATACTCTATGTTAAGGAGATTCTTAGTCCATTGTGACTGAGAACCTAACGTCCTTTATTAAGTTGTGAATTGTGCAGAAAATTCAGTAACCCTATTCACCCCCCTCTAGGGTTCTTTCACAAATCATTCGATTATTGACTTGATGTTCATTTTAGTTTATCTTGATGTTCTTATGGGTGTACCGTGATGCTCATTTCAATTTTAGTTTATCTTCATGTTCTTTTTGGGTATACCCTGATCCTAGAAGTACTTGTTGTTCATGTCATTTTCATTTTGTTATTCATTGTAATTGTGATTTGATATTCATCTCAGAATGTTTGATGTTCATCCCATAACTTGTTGGGGTTCATTGTGATTTATAATCGCGACACACTCACTATGTGGGTGGTGATTATCATCCAAATGCTTGATGTTCATTTTTGCAATCACTTTTTATTTTGTTATCCATGGTAATTGTGATTTGATGTTCATCTTATAACGTTTGATGTTCGTGACAGAATACTAGATGTTTATGACATTTTTATTTCATGTTTTGTTTCTTTTCGTTTGTAGATATTAATGGCCGAATACTTGATGTTCATCATCGATGTTTTATTATCTTAGATTATTTGATGTTCATCTAAGAATGCTTGATGATCACCCCAGAACAACTTGTTGCTCATGGCATTTTTATTTTGTCATTCATTGTAATTGTGATTTGATGTTCATAACAGAATGTTTTATGTTCATCCCAAAACTAGTTGGTGTTCATTGTGATTTGATGATCACGACACACTCACTACGTGGGTGGAGGGCATTTTATAAGTGTATGGACGTTGGCGATGGGGATGAAGCTAAGCTAAGCTTGATTATTGAACAGATAAACGCCATTTTTCAAAACTTGAGGCGTTAGCGTTGGAGAACAGTCGAGCAGTGTGTCTTCCGACTTTGAAACATATTCTGGAACTTCTGTTCTTATAGAGGTAATCATTCATCCACCCCCCAGCTTCGGTCACAAAGGGAAGAGGCAGGAGGACGAAGACACCAGTGGAGGTTGCCACCGAGAAGACAGAAAGTGCAAGAAGGTGCAAGTGTTGCGACCAAATAGCAACACACGATAGCATGAATTGTCCACAGCGTTATGGATGAACTCATCAAGTTGTTTTGAACATTAGTTGACTATACTTTTTGATTCATGATTGAACGATTGGAGTTTGTGTTTGTTTTGTTTTTTAACATAAAATATTCATTTTGCTTTAGGTTTGAGTTGATGAATTTTGGTTAGATTCAGTTGAAGTGCTTTCCATGAATGAACATGCGAAACTGATTTTCAATATATATAAATACTCATAGGAACAAAATGACTTGATGTTCGACTGATGTTCATATTAATTACATGTGATATTCATTTTGGGTACCCTTGAAAATCATTTACATATAAATGATGTTCATTTCATTACCAAATCCTTTCCCAATTGATGGGCAAAAAATGTCTACCTGATATGCTTTTCAATACATATATATATTCATCTCAGTATGGGTTGATGTATTTTCATCTCAATAAGATGCCCACTTTCGTTACTAGATGTTCTGTTCATTATAACTTGATGTTCATTTCATGGTTAGCTGATGTCTTTTTGCAAATTACATATATGTTCCACGTAGTGTGATGTTCAATTTAATTATAACTTGATGTTCATTTCACAATACATTGATGTTCATACAACTAACAATTGAAGTTCATGTCAATTTCATATAGATGTTTATTTCATTTTGAAGCGATCATTGTAATCTGAAAATGATTTTCATGACATTACCCTAATGTTAACATCAATTCATAGAATGAGTATCATCAATTGAAGGTGAAATGAAAATAAAAGGAATACAAAATTGAATATGATGTTCATTCCAATATGACATGATGTTCATTTCATGTCAACAGTTGATGTTCATTCCAATAGAACTTGATGTTCAAATCATCAAGTTTATGCAAAGACCATCTATTGAAGGTGGAATGAAAGTCAAAGGGACATAAAACTGAATATGATGTTCATTCCAATATAATTTGATATTCATTTCATCAAGTTTATGTAAGTTCATCTCAATATGATGTCCACTTTTCATTGCCATTTGATGTTCATTCCAGTGCAATTTGATGTTCATTTCCCAATAGCTTGATGTTCATACATCGAACACTTGATGTTCATTTCATGCCCACCTGACATAAAATATAATTTCATGTTTATTTCATTATAACTTGATGTTCTTTTCACAATATCTAAATGACCATACAACTAACTCTTGATGTTCATTTATGCGACACGCTGCAACCAGGCGTATCTTGAGACTTAAACTCTATTCTTCTAGCCCTGCGCTTTGTCTTTGTAGACGTTGCATTTGTACAACAGGGGAAGATGCCTCAATACGCTGGCTGGACCAATGGCGATTTACGCGTCAGCTGTGGCGTTTCAAATGAGGACGCGAGCAGTGTTGTCGTCCGTCATGTTCAGCACACACCTGAATTGGAAAATATTAATTGATGAAATGAACATCAACTCAACTGTCGCAATGTTAAAATGAAATTAAGATCACGTTGGAACATAATGAACATCATGGGTATACTGGACAAACATTGAATCACATACACAAAATCCACAATACCGACATGAAATGAACATTAAGTTGTTACCAAATGATCTTTTAGTATATAGATGATCAGTTTGTGGAAATGAACTTCTGTGTACATGAAAATGAGCATCAAATTGTACCTAAATGAACATAAGTATTTTAGCTGTGAATATCAACTATTCTATTATGAACATCACATGTATTCCTGATAATGAACATCTATAAACATGAAAATGAGCATCAAGTTGTAGCTAAATGAACATCAAGTTTTCATTTGTGAATATCACATGTATTCTTGATAATGAACATATATACAATTAAAATGAACATTACAGTGTATCCAAATGTACATCATGTATAGTTGCCTCATGAACATCAAACATTATGAGATGAACATCAAATCACAATTACAATGGATAACAAAATAAAAAGTAATTGCGAAAGTGAACATCAAGCATTTGGGTGATGGTCACCACCCACATAGTGAGTGTGTGGTGATTATAAATCACAATAAACACTAAGTAGTTATGGGATGAACATCAAACATTCTAAGATGAACATCAAATCACAATTACAATGAATAACAAAATGAAAATGACATGTACAACAAGTACTTATGGGATCAGGGTGCACCCAAAAAGAACATGGAGATAAACTAAAATTGAAATGAGCATCAGGGTGCACCCAAAAGAACATCAAGATAAACTAAAATGAACATCAAGTCAATAATTAAATGATTTGTTCTATTATGAACACCAACTAACATCAAGTAAAAAATGCA
Organism: Portulaca oleracea; assembly: GCA_029582165.1. Lineage (NCBI taxonomy): Eukaryota > Viridiplantae > Streptophyta > Magnoliopsida > Caryophyllales > Portulacaceae > Portulaca > Portulaca oleracea. The sequence goes on along the minus strand of CM055872.1, from coordinate 44,349,117 downwards.
CATCCACATACAATGAACTGATAAGATGAACAACAAACCCGAAGAACATTCAACAATAAACATCAACACTGTATAATATGAACATCTGACGCTGAAATGAACAACAAACGCCATATATACAAGGACTTCCATCTCCCCCTTCCTTTCTTCACCCTCTGGTTCGATCACACTTTTCGACGCCATCACCAATTGTACAATTCCCTTCTTACTCTGACAAAAAACACCCTCAATTGTTAGAATGAACATAAAAAACACACCGGATATCTCCAATTTCAAAGGAAAAAAAAAACGGAACACAAACCCTAGAAATCTGGAAAACACCCTTTACCGAATCACCGTCGTACCTGGGTTTCACTTCAAACAAACTTCACCGGAAAAGTCGTCGCCAGAACCGTCACTGTCTGCCGGAATACATAAACTTGAAAAAAAAACACCCTCAATTTTTAGAATGAACATCAAAAACACACCGGATATCCCCAATTTCAAAAAAAAAAAAATCGAAACACAAACCCTAGAAATCTGGAAAACACCCTTTACCAATTCACTATCGTACCTGGGTTTCACTTCAAACATACTTCACTGGAAAATTCGTCGCCGGAATCGTCACTATTTGCCGGAAAATCGCAAGTAGTACTCTTACAATTCACCGGGAAATCGAGTTCGATTTTCTTCAGAACTTCACCTCTTGCTATTCGGTTATGGCACCCCTCTTCTCAGCAGAATTTTCAGAAGAGAAATCAATTGAACTTGATGAATGGCGTGCAAAATTGATCAGCTTAAATGAATGAGAAACATTGGGAATGACTTGGGGATGAATGGCGTGCAAAATTGGAGCAAGCGTGCGAAAGTTTGGCTGCTGATGGATTCTTGGACTACTCAACATCACGTGAGGACATCAACCAAAAAAAACCAATTCCATAATTATTATTCTTTCCCATTAAAAATAAAGATAAAACAAATAATTACATCCACCCTAGATCTTTGAACCAAGGGTTAGGATTGCCCCTTCTTCTCTTCTCACAAAAACTCTCTTCTCATTATATATATATATATATATATATATATATATATATATATATATATATATATATATATATATATATATATATATATATATATAGGGTTTTTGGATGCTAATATACTGGACTTTTGGAGTATTGGATAATAATGCACTAAACTTTGACATTGGACAATAATACACTGTACTTTGGGGGGTGTTGAACAATAATGCACTCAGTATGATTTTGACCTTGGTGGCAATCCTATGTAGCAGGTGGAGGAGATGAATTGGTCCGAAAATATTTGTCTTCTCGGTCTGTTATGTAAGATTGTCACCAAGTTCGCCACTGTCAAAATTGTCTCGAGTGCATTATTGTCCAACACCCCCAAAGTTCAGTGCATTATTGTCCACGGTCAAAGTTCAGTACATTATTGTCCAATACCCCAAAAGTTCAGTATATTAGCGTCCAAAATTCCTATTTATAAAGGTAAGTTCATAATTTTGGTATTAAACTTACATAATATTGTCCAACTATCCAATGTTCAAATTGACATAAAGTTAATTTAAAAGTCCATCCAACTTCGCTGATAAATCATATCTGGACATTGTTCGAAATGATTGAACCCTATTTTTCCCAAGAATTCGGACAACCCAGACCTTGTTTACATACCCAAACCCGACCCAACTTTACATTGGACTATGATTGGCTGACCAATTTTAAAATTCGGAGGGATTATTGGTGATCGTACTCGAATTTTCTGGATCAGACGAAATTGGGTTTTCGGGTTTGTACAAATTTTGTCAGCTTTAAATTATCGATGTTTGGAAATGTCGGACAATAACGTACCGAACTTTTTTTTGTGACAATAATATATTGTATTTTGGGTATGTTGCACAATAATGTACCTGAAATAATTCTGAAAGTGACTGACTCGATAACGGTCTCACATGACAAGATGTGCAACAAAAAAAATAATTTTTTTGCTAAATTTATGTCATGTTAGCAAATGCAAATAAGTAAAAATGAATTTTACTTTTTCTATAAAAAAACATCGTTGGATCATATCAAATGTAGAGTAATGAGGTTTTATTTTGAAAAGTATTAATAAATTCATTTGTATTCGCTGACGTGACATTAGTTTTGTCAAGATTTTAATTTTTTTCTGTCAGGTAGAACTGTCTATGAGTCTACTACTGTCATAATTTTTTCCAGTGCATCATTGTCTAACATCCCTGAAATACATTATATTATTATCTAAAAAAACTGATATATTATTAGCGTTCAAAAATCTTTTATCAAACTAATATTTTTCTTTTCAATTGTTACCTACTATAAGACTCCGTTCTTTTGTGCGTTGCGTTTGCGTTGCGTTGCTAAGTTGCGGTGGAAATAGTTAAAAAGTAATGGTAATTTGCGTTATGTTGCGGTAAGTTGCGTTGCGTTTGGGCGCGTTAACGCATAAAAGAATGGGGCCTAAATTTCTTACGAAAAAGTAAATTAAACGTATTATGCAAAAAAGGTTCATGTTAGAGGCTCTTCACTTATGATGTGTCTGGTTCTTTCACAGGAAAATATTTTTTGGGAAAGTTTTAACTGGGAAAGTTTTTCATGAGAAAGAATATTTCACAGTGTTTCATTTACATTTAAAATCATAGGAAAGTTTGTAGAAAAGCTTGAAGGAATGTCTAAATTACCCTCATTTTTTTATTTACAAAATAGTTTTTGGGGGTATTTTGGGAAGTTTGATTAATTACTTTCCCTTTCCCATAGGAAACAAACTTTCCCAACCCCTCTCATGGGAAACATTTTCCCATCTAACATGGGAAAAGATTTGGACCCACCACAAAACTTTCCTATTCTTATCTTGCAACCAAACATGAGAAATTTTTATGAATTTGGGAAAGTTGACAAATTTTCCTAGGAAACTCCATTAACCAAACACTCCATTATATAAAATTTCTAGTTTCCTACCTGTTTGCATCGGGAAATTGGATTCTAATAATCTTTACTTTTACGAATTGTATAGCAATAATCCCTACTTTCATTTTGTATTCTGGTGGTCCAAAAAAAATTAAAATTGTATTATGGTGGGACGCCACCGAGTTAAATGATAGTGACTCGGTGGTTTGCTAACGTGTACTAGCGAGAGTGTGTTTGACCAAGAATTCGGACCACCAGAATATAATCAACAATGAAATAGGACCACTAAAATACAATAAATATGTCAATGAGACTACTAGAATACAATAACAATTTAAATGGGACCACTAGAATACAACTAAAATAATAATTTCTTAGTTAAACACACTCTCGCCGGTACATGTCAACAACCGAGTCACCACCACTTGACTCGGCGACGTCCCACCATAATACAATTTTAATTTTTTTTGGACCACTAGAATACAAAATGAAAGTAGGGATAATTGCTATACAATTTGTAAAACTAGGGATTATTAGAATCCAATTTCCCTATTTGCATCTCTTGTCCAATATCATTAATTTTTTTGAAAATGTTAAGTTGAGTAAATATTTGTATGATTGTATCTCTTGTCCAATAACATCATATCTTAGTCAAAGTTGGTCAAATGGGCCATCTAATTTTCCAAATTTGTTTGACATGTGATGCAAGCCATCCGATTTCCTGAATTTGTTTTTATTAAATTTGGTCTCAAATTCATACAACATATAACAAATGCTCAAAGACTCGTTCTTTCATACGGTTAGTTGTGGTATAGTAATTATATAGTGCGGTGAAATTTGAAAAAGTGTGGTGAGTTGTGGTGAAAGTTGTGGTAGGTGTGATAGGTTAAGAGAGAAAATGTGAAAACTAGAAGAGAAAAGTGAGAAGAGAGAAAAATAAAAATATATATAAATAATGATTGGTGCGATGTGGTGAAATGTAGTGAAAAATTAAAGAGTGAACTGCGATGTAATACCGGATCGCAACCTACTGCATAAGAGAACAGGGCATAAGTAGGGATGACAACGGGGCGGATCGGGGATGGTGGAGTATACCCCCATCCCCATCCCCATCCCCATCCCCGCTCCCAAAACTCATCCCCATCCCCGTCCCCATCCCCGCTTCGGGGAATGATTCTTGCCCCATCCCCATCCCCGCGGATCCCCCATCCCCAACGGGGATCCAACGGGGATTTTTTAAAACTATCCTAAATTTAACTAAATTTTAATCGGATCCAGATTTTAATCTAACCCGGTTTTTAACATGTTTAAAATATAACGTATTTAACTTGTTCAAGTAATAATACATCAAAATCAAACAATAATACATCAACAAGTGAGAATAAATTGGAAAATTACTACTTTGTCCTTCCCATTAACATATATATTAAATTAGAATAAATGTTATTTGGTAATTTTAACATTTTCGGGGATGGAGATTCGGGGATGGGGACGGGGAATTCACCCCGGCAGGGAAAATGGGGACGGGGATGGGGAAAATTTTGTCCCCATCCCCGCTCCGTCCCCGAGCGGATTTTGGAAAATCGTCCCCGTCCCCGTCCCCGTCCCCATCCCCAATGGGCACGGGGATTTTTCCCCAGAGCGGGGCGGGGCCCCGACGGGTTCGGAGATTCCCCGCCCCATTGCCATCCCTAGGCATAAGTTCAAATCCAACACATGTTTGAATTTGAATCTGACTGGCTGTTCAAATTTTAAATTTGTATGAAAAGTTTGCATCCATATCCAGATTTTAATCGAACAATTAATATAGAATTTTTGTTAAGCTCTTAATCTTTACAACTTATTATTAGTCTTATGAACGACAGTCGCCGGTCAATATTGATTAGCACCAAAATAATTTTTAAGGATTATTGGACGCTAGTATACTAAACTATTGGGGTATTGGACAATAATATACCGAACTTTGACCTTGAACAATAATATATCGAACTTTGGGGGGTGTTGGACAATATTGCACCCGGAACTATTCCGGCGATGGTTGACTCGGTGGATATCATACGTGGCAGGTGGAGGTGCTGAGTTGGCAAAGAAAATTTAAATTTTTTGACAGATCAGATTAGCTAATATACTGAACTATTGGGGTATTGGACAATAATATACCAAACTTTGACCTTCGACAATAATATATCGAATTTTGGGGGGGGGGGGGAGGTGTTGGACAATATTGCACCCGAAACTATTCCGGCGATGGTTGACTTAGTGGAGATTATTAAATTATTTTGGTCTAAATAGCAGTAATTATTTTGGTGTTGCCTATAATAATAATAATAATAATATGGGAGCAATTCGAAGCGACCCACATGAAGCAGGGCACCAATCAGTAGGTGCACGACAGGTTCCGCCAGCTTGGGGTAAGTACCTTCATCATCCAATATTTAAGTTATTATAATCGTACGTACACGTATGAACATTAACTTTAATTCACTTATTCCAACTACTCTTTCTTTGTATCGACCAGGAGACGATGCATAGTGATTATGAATCATACAGAAGAGAGATGGAGGCAAAGCAACGGGAGGACGGTCAACCAGAAACTCCCATTATGTCTGGAGACGAGTTCTGGTTGGACAAACAACTACAAAGTCGGGGACACGTCGTGGGCATGGGGGTTGTGGGGGAAGCTATGAAGACGCAGTTCCCCCACATCTCATCGAGGAGACGTCCACAACGTCGTAATAACACAGATAGCGTCGACGTCCGAGCCTCTATTACGGAGCTGAACAGAGAGCTTCAGCGTCAACTCGAGGAAGAGAGGCAACAACGCGAACAAGATAAGCGCATGCTGCAGGAACAATTCCAGAGAGAATTAGAGGAACAACGGCGCCAATCTGACGCAGCCTTGGAAGAGAAGGTGAGGCAACAAGTAATGCAACAAATGTTGCAAATGCAAAGAATGTTGCAGCAGCAAACAAGTCAGAGCTGGCAAGCCCCTTTCCTCGCTGGATCTTCCTCTGGAAGTCAAGTGCTATAAACAGGACAGCCTCCTCCACCGCCGCCCCGCCGCTGCAGTAATTCTCGTCGGACCCCCGTCTCTCAAACCCCACAACCTCAGCCCACCGTTCCTCCCGAGGACTCGTTATATGCTTACCCAGGTAAGCATATTTTTTTACATAAACACAAAATTAAATTATTAATTACACGTTCCAATAATTACTTAATTCATTTTGATTGTATTTCATACCTTTAATTGTCGTTGTATCCCAGGAGGCCAATACCTATTCCATAGCCTCGAAGAATTGACACAACGCCAGAATCAGGGTGATCATGACGACGATGAGGAGGAGAGCGAAAGTGATGATGACGATACCGCCGCCGTGTGACGACATTAATCGATCATTTTAATTGTGTTTATATTTTACATTGTACGAACAAAATATTTAAACTCTTTCTTAATTACATTTATACTTATTAGATAGTACATTATTTAATCCAAACATCGAAATATCGAAATATTTTTCATTATGTTTGCGCACATACGTACAAATTAATTAACTTAATTAACATATATATATATATATATATATATATATATATATATAATAACACGTTCGTACACATGAGAATAATTATAATTAACAACATAATCGAGAGTGAAACATATATATATAAATTAAATTATCTACCTAGAAAAAATTATAATATAACTTACAATAATAATAACTAATAATTAACTATACCTAAAAAATATACACATATATACATCATAATTAGTTATAACTAAAATTAAGAATATATAACAGTAATAATATCAATAATAATAATAATAATAATAACAATAATAATAATAATAATAATAATAATAATAATAATAATAATAATAATAATAATAATAATTGCGCGCGCCCAGCCAGCAGCGAAAAATTTTCAAAAATTTACCCAATTTAGGCGTCTGTTTTCCCGCCAAACAGACGCCCAAATTATTGAAATTGAAAATGGCGTCTGTTTGGCGGGAAAACAGATGCCATTTTGCCAGCACCAATATAAACCTTAAGCCCTCATACTTCCCTCCGAATTTTTCCCACCCATCTCCATTTCATTTCTCTCATGTTCTCTCATCAATTCTCTCATTTCCCCTAACCTTCAAAACACCTCAAATCCATCCAAGATTGATAAATTAAAAAATTTACAATTGAAGATTGAACATTGAAGAGTGAAGATTGAAGATACAAGATTGAAGATTGAAGATACAAGATTGAAGATTGAAAAATCAAGATTGAAAAATATTGAAGTCATATATTAATTGTAATTTAGGTTTTTATTTTGTTTGTATCATTTAATTTAGTAAAAAATATCATTAATAAAGTTGTATTATATTTTTTTTATTTGTTAAAATATATATTCATTAACATTTTATTGTTGTTATTTCTATAAAATTTATATATATATATATATATATATATATATATATATATATATATATATATATATATATATGAAATTGTACATACATGAATATTTGCAAATATATATCATTTATTATTATATAAAATGTATTTATTTTCATTATTAATGTCTCCACAATTCTTATTAAACAATTTAATTACAAATACAAAAATTTAATTTTTACGCTTTATTTTATAATTAGAACACTCAAAATATACTATTTATTCTAATTATTTTCATTATTGAATTCACGTTATTTTATAATTACAAATGCAAATATATATCATTTAAGTTTTTTTTTTTGTTTATGGAACCCAAGTTAGTCATGCGGCATGAAACAGACGCCGTTTCTGCATAAAAAACAGCGTCTGTTTCATGCCAGACAGACGCCGAACTTGGTCTGACACAACCCTCGTAGTCTGCAAAATTTTTGGCGTCTGATTGAAACAGATGCCATTTACAGACGCTTTTTTAAAAAAGGCATACTAGGTTTTGGCGTCCGTTTTAATCAGACGCCGAAACCATTTTGGCTTCTGTTTACACCCATATCAGATGCCAATTCCAGACGTTTTTGGGCACCAATTCTACTATTGTCGGTATATTATTGTCCAATACCCTAATAGTTAAGTATATTGTCCAATAACCCTATTTTTAAATTATAGTCTTAATATCAATAAGCACTTAGTCACCATAGCGAGCAATAAAATACTTCAGTTCAAAGATGCAAGCTTGCCAATCATCTAAAAAAAAAAACTTAACAACCAAACATAAAAGATTGCAAATGAGCTCATTCACAAGTTCTAACAAAAGAAGAAGGCATAAAAGCAAAAAAATCATTGAAAAACACAAATTTTCGGGTTTAAAATAAATAAAGACAAGAAATTAATGAACAAATATAATTGTATTAATTTTAAAGGATTTTGGGTACAATCTTTGTGTATTTGTTACAAAAATGGAAATGTAACTCTTCCGACTCGATCTTCTTAAATGAATTTGAATTAGTATGGTTTTGAATGAATATAATCTTGGATGAGTATAGTCTAGAGTGAATATAATCTTTGATGAATTGTGGTCTTGAACGAGGGTCGTGGAGACCTGATCCTGATCAAGAGGAAGCGGTTTGATTTCCCACGAATGAACAACACGAGCTTAAACTTTGTTGTGCTTCTTGTCTTTGAGAGAGAGATAGAATATGTGAGCTTTAGAGTTTCTTTGGATGTTTTTTTTGGAACTCGCTTAAAATGAAGGAGAATGATCTCTATTTATAGATAACTTGGCCAGTATTTGGGCGCATTTAAGTCCTTTAAAAATAAAAAAAGGATAAATATTTATTTGTCATTGATGACACGTGGAATAATTTAATTGGTCAAAATATAATATCAGTTAATTTATAATTAAATGATCAACCATAATTAATTTCGACACATGGCGGACTACAATTAGCCGAATTAAAATTATTTTAATTCCCACGTGGCGAGTTTGAATGACGGACAAAATTTTTGTCTTCGACAAATGTCCCTCGAGAGTTGTCCTCGTCAAGTTGTCCGGGCTTACGACTTGGCAGTAATGATCGTGGTCAAATCTCGAAAGTTGGTCACATACGCAATTTTCGTGTAGACTTGTTATATCATGGTGGCAACACCACTCTCCATGTATGTGAGATGCTTTTCAATTTTATTACCAAATCACATCTATTATGAATGACAGTTTTGCTATGATTTGTAAACAAAGATTGCTCTTGGAAATTTTTGGATATGACCATAATCGCCTTCCAACCTATTATACTGAATCACGATCGTAAAAGATCATATAACTTACTATTAAACTTGGCCCTAGAGCACTCCCTAATATCAATTGTATGCAATAAATATCAAAGATTGGCTTCATTATTATCGTTGCCTCTTGTGTCCCCTTTAGTGAAGAGGCAAGTTTGTCTCTTTTGGCTTGTTCCACCATACTTTGCAAAATATGTGCTCAACACGTACGTCAGCTCCATCAACGATCAATATACCAAGATGATAAATGCATTGGAATTCCTCTTATTTTTCATTGATCTATACCTTCAATTAATTTTCCACCATAAGACCTTCCACTTGGATAGTCATCTTGATCATCACCATAATATGTATTGGGTTGAATATTGAGACCAATTTTGGGTTGGTCTCAATTTCTTAGAGAGCAAGGTAGAAGAGTTTGAGTGGAAATCAAGTTGCTGATTGTTAGCCACTTCTTTTTGTAATTTCTTTGGTGCAAAGACTCTATTAACTCTAAAATTGTGTTAGCCTTGTACTATAAATAAAGCTTAGGTGTTAGGCTTATTGGTATCGCAATTTAGAGTGTTTCATCTAACCACAAAAGATTGATATGTAATCTATGTGTCCCTGAGGTAGTTGTATGAGGCTCATCTGCGAGTGTTGTGTTCTCAAGTTATAACTCTAGGGAGGTTGTGAGAGATTGTTGAGGTCTGAGAATCTTTGAAACACTGTTACAATCCGTTGATAATGCATCGTTCATGGGTTTTTGTCAACCGAAGAACTGTTTGTCCTATTTACTGCCCTATTTATTGTTATTAACGTGGAAAAACCCAAACGGGGAAAAAACCCATGAACGATGCATTATCAACGGATTATCAACGTCAAAGATAAGAAAACAACGAAATAGGACTGTTATTTATTGCCCTATTTACTGCCCTATTTACTGTTTGTCTGTTAACAACGCCCTGCGAATCATAACAACTGGTATCAGAACTTTGGTTGGAGCGTTGTTGATCAGCAGATTGAGAAGCAATAGAGGGCCCAATTATGAAGATTCTAGAGTTCGATGGGAAAGACTATGCATGGTGGAGGATGCGCGTTGAGGATGTGCTCCGCTAGCAAAAGTTGCATCTTGCGATGGATGAAAAGCCAGAACAGATGCAACTGAAGGATTGGAAGAGCTTGATGGCCACACACTCAGTACGGTGAGATTGACATTAGCTCGGAATGTGGCTTTCAACGTCAAAGATAAGAAAACAACGAAATGTCTGCTGGAGGCCTTGCAAAACACATATGAGAAACCTTAGGTGGTGAACAAGGTATATGTGTTGCGTTGTTTGTTTGAATTTAAGATGCATGAATCTGGTGATATACATGATAGTATGAATGAGTTGAAAATGATACTATCAAAGTTAACCTCTGTGGGATTTAATTTTGACGATGAGATAAATGCTAATATACTATTGGCTACCCTATATAAGTCTTGGGATAATTTTGTGACTTTTGCAACTTCTTCGATTAAGAAGGATGACAAACTAAAGTTTGGGGAAATTAGAGACTCTGTCCTGAATGAAAATATTCGTAGGAAAGATTCTTGTGTGTCTGAGTCTTCAGGGAACGTTTTGGCTGTCATAGGCAAAATGAATAGTGGGATCTTGGGTCGGTCTTGATCTAGAGGTTGAAACATGGAACACGTGTTGTGTTCAAACTATGGTGATAGAGGTCATTTTCGTAGGGATTTTCCTAGGCCCAAGAAGAGCAGTTATGATGACCATGACTCGGTAAATTCTGTTGAGGATTTTGGTGATGCCCTAACTGTTAGTATTGATGAGTCAGAAAAGAGTTGGGTGATAGATTCGGGTGCTTCATTTCACTCTTCGTCTAGCAGGGAGGCCTTTAGTAATTTTGTGAGTGGGAGGGTTGGCAGAGTTAGACTTGCAAACGGTCACAACCTAAAGGTCCTAGGAAGAGGTGATGTGAACATTAAAACTTCTAAGGGTGGGACTTAGAGGTTGAGGAATGTTAGGTATATCCTAGGTCTAACCAAAAACCTGGTATCAGTGGTCAACTGGATGACGAGGGGTTCACGACGAGATGTGGGGATGGTCATTGGAGGGTAAGGAAATGATCTTTAGTAATTACAAATGGTAGGAAGGAGGGGAAGTTATATACTACCATTGATATTTCTAACAAGCTTGTTCATGCTCGTTAAACGCGTGTTGGTTTCTCTTATGAGAGAAGGTACCATAAACAAGGAGGTTTACGGTCGAGGCTACGAGAATGGATTGTCAACCGAAGAACGCATCTAACCTGCACAAGAATTTGACAAGTTCAACACGAGGTAAAATTTCAATCCATTATTCCCCTATGTTGTTGATCGAGGATGCGCAAGTCGAAGTTGCAGGGGCGTGATCAGTTCAAGTGGGAGCTAGTTGATAAAAGAGGTGTTGATGGGAAGTCAACTAGGACCTATGTTGATTTTTGTCGAACAAGATCGAGATGGATGCACTAGAGGATTCGAGGGAGGTGTTGAAGTGGTGATTGATGATGATCGTCGAAGGCTATTTTACAATTGGTCTCCAAGTGGGAAATTGTTAGGTTAAATGTAGACGTCAATTTTGGGTTGGTCTTTGTCTTTTCAGGAGCAAGGTAGAAGAGTCTGAGTGAGAATTAAGTTGCTGATTTGTTAGCCACTTCTTTTTGTAATTCCTTTTCTGCAAGGACTCTATTAACCCTAAAATTGTGTTAGCCTTGTACTATAAATAGAGCCTAGGTGTTAGGCTTGTTGGTATCGCAATTGAGAGTGTTTCATCTGATAATAAGAGATTGACTTGTATCTCTGTGTCCCTGAGGGAGTTGTGTGAGGCTCATCTGGGTCCAAAGTGAAGACAACTTGACGTTCGGAACACAAAATGATGACCTATGAGTGTCCCCCCATAGTCAGAAACATCAATTCGGCCCGTTTTGACCATATCATGGCGAGCAGAAGATAAACGGTGACCTTTGATTGTCCTCCTCAGTTGGGGATATCAATTTGGCCCATCTTGAGCATATCTTGGCGATTAAAATTTATAAATATTATTATTATTATTATTATTATTATTATTATTATTATTATTATTATTATTATTATTATTATTATTACTAGGCCTCAACCCGTGCGATGCACGGAGTAAACTAAATTAGTTACTTTTGAAATTTTATAAAAGTCATGGATAGGTAACTGTCCATACAAAGTCAACCAAACGAAATATTAATGAAATTGTTACATGGAAAACATTATAATAAATTGTTACGACAAAACATATAATTTAGCAATAGAAAATTTTCTAAAATAATAAAGTGAAACAATTGAATATTAACTATAAGCAAAATAATATGCATATATATAAACCACATTAACAATAAGGAAAAAAAAAACCTATATATTAATAGGGAAATTGGATTCTAATAATCCCTACTATCCCAAATTGTATGGCAATAATCCCTACTATCATTTTGGATTCTGATAGTCCAAAAAAAAAAAAATTGTATTGTAGTGGTACCAAATCCATCACCACATTCTTTTTATTTTTTCCATGCCTACCACATATTGTTTTTGTTTTTATGGTTCCTACCCCTAGATAGGTAACGAAGTGTAGTTACTAAAACATTTTTTAAATTATTTTTTTGAGATTCCGAGCAATTATTATGATTTTTTAAAAGGAATAAAATTTAAAAAATCATAAAAAATTGAAAAAATTGGGAGAAATGCTGTAAATTCATTAAAAATCGTGGTAAAGTGTTATACAAAGTTTTGAATCAAATGCAACACAAAATCTATGATATTTAGCATATACACTCGATTTTGTCCCACTACAATACAATTTTTTTTTTTGGACCACTAGAATCCAAAATGATAGTAGGGATTATTGCCATACAATTTGTGATAGTAGGGATTATTAGAATCCAATATCCCTATATTAATATCCAATAAGAACAAACAACCTCTGAGGGTTTACCCATTGGAAGTAGCTAATCTAGTAGTCTCTGAGGGTCAACCTACTGTGGTAATATAATCCCCTGCTTTTTGGTTGTGAGAATTCTAAAAAAAAAAGGAACAAATCTAAAATAAATAATCCTAACCCCACATAAACTATGGGTCTATATATGGTCGATTTGAATAAACTGGAATAAACTAATAACGTGACAGTTATTAGTGAGTGGGGGAAATTAGAAATACATGGGGTTGGACGTTGTGCGGATGTTTACATATTGTAACTACATCATTGACAGATTTATTATTATTATTATTATTATTATTATTATTATTATTATTATAGATAGCACAAAATGATTAATGGTATTTGCTCCAAAATAATTTAATTTTGTATTTATCTATTTTCTGATTAGTCAGAAACCCTACAATCAATGTCCTTTCTCCATTCTGCGGGACCCACAAACTTTATTATTAGTATTATATAGATTATTATTATTTATTATTATTATTATTATTATTATTATTATTATTATTATAGATAACAACAAAATAATTAATGATATTTTCCCCAAAATAATTTAAGTTTGTATTTATCTATTTTCTGATTGGTCAGAAACCCTACAATCAATCTCCTTTCTCCATTTTGCGGGACCCACAAACTTTAATATTAATATTATATAGATTAGCATTATAGTAATATTGATATCAATGTTAATATTAATACTAATTATATCAATGTTGATTTGACATTAAATTAACATTGACATTATTATTATTATTATTATTATTATTATTATTATTATTATTCAATCTACATTTAGATCAAACAATAATAATGATATTGATCCAATTCCTTTAGTCAACCAAACACATGATATCAGAAAATCAAGTTTCATTCCATTCTTTCATGTATTAAATTCAATTGCATTCCACCAAAGAGGTGGTAGCCAACGATGTGAAACCATCAATCAAAAGCTTAAGCTGAAAATTGAAGGCTCAATGATCGTTTTATACTTTAACACACCTCCTCACGTGACTGTCCTTGTCTTTCGGGCTTGAAGTGTGAGTGATGCAAAGATCCCTTTCACCTTGCACAAATAAACATGAAGGGTGCTGAGATTCGAACCTAAGACATATTGCTCAATCTGGCTCTAATACCATGTGAAACCATGTCCACCAAAAGTTCAAGTTGATAATTGAATCCTCAATGATCGTTTTATACTCTAACAAACGACCCTCATCATTCAACCTTTCTAGCAAGGTTTAACCTTCCACCAAAAGTATACTGATGATTACCTCTGAAACAAAAGTCCGATAAACGGAACAAATTTACTCGAAATAAAAAACATTAAAAATAATAATAATGTTCAATTGCATTGCATTCCTCTCGTATTGAACCAAAGATGCCTTTTAATATCTATGCAACCCTTGAAAACTGAGGAATGACCAGAGTATACCAGAGGTATACCATGTTGGGTTAGACATTATAAGGGTCTAGTTGCTTTACTAACACTTGCTCTAACTAAATCTACTACTTGCTCTAACTAAATCTACTACTCATTATGTTGGGAAATTACATATGAAAGAACCCTTGAACGAGGGTTGATTGAGGTGATTGGGTAAAATTAAGTCAAGGCTACAAAACTCAGCGCACAAGTCACTCAACGTCCTTGGCAATTGTCAAAGCCAAGGATAAGCTATAAAAACGAATACAAATGACGAAAATAAAAGAAGATAATACACGGGAATTTAGTCGATGTTCACCCTTTCAAATAGGGCTACGTCACCAGACCTAAGCTTCTCTTCACTTATGCTTTCGAACCACTTCACTTCTTGTTCACTTAAGAAAGATCCTCAATCTCGGCTTCCTTGAGTACCTCCAAGGCAAGCTTACAAAAAACTCAATCAAGAAGGCACGATGACACGTCCTTCTTAATCTAACAACTCACTAAGCATTAACAATACTTATTTACCTAAGTGAGTTTCCCAACTCACTTAATTACAAGTCCCATTACAAGATTTATACGTTCAGTCCAAAGACCTTATGACACAAGAGACTAAAGGATGTGAAATTACAAGATACACTGGCGTTTCCCTCACTTTTATTCTCTATATACGTCCTCTTTTTATACCCAAAGGTGAGGTGAATGTTGGACTTGTAAGGCTTTGAAATGAGCCTTCAATTGACAAGATATCGTTGGAGATTTTCACGCAATCAGTTTCTCATTGATTTCTTACTGGAAGGTGTTGGGAAGATCCAAAGCGGGAGCCCACTTTAACCAAGGTCCATGGTATACAAGTTAAGTGAGGTTCCATCTTAAAACCAATTAAGAAAGTGGCCCACTTGACATATATATCATGTCCTTTCTCTTTACTTTTCCGATGTGGGATATTTTTACTCATGGGTGAATCCCAACATAAGGGAAAGGATCCACGTGATACTTGTTGGAATTACAACAATCACCCTTCCTTAAATGGCTTGATACATTCCAAGAGAGATATGCAAATAATTAGTAAACATATTATTAGATTTAGATATTGATTTTGATATCATGGAAGAAGGTAACAAATCTATCAAAACAATCAGAAAAGTATCACTCTTAGATATCTAGATTATATGCCAATAATATTCGAATTTTAATTTTCATTCAAAACCGTTCCAGTCGCCAAGGTCCTTGAGCTAGCCTGAGTCTACCAAGATCCTCGAGGGGTTCTAACAATATGTGTATGGATTAGTTCTACGAGCTGATTTACCCACAAACATTTTTGTTAGAGAAAATAGTAACAAGGTATATGGAAGTGTAGATAACTATATAATAAAGGAGAAGATTTGAGTGGTGATAAAATATGGTAAATTATGATTCATGAAATTATAAAGCTAGCTATGCAGAAATGTAAGAGTGGTGTGGCCCGTGAGGATGTGATGACTGATGAAGGATATGAAAAATAATGAGTCTCGTGAGAATTTTTAGTCCTTTTCTCATTTGTAAGCTTATATATATGGATGCATGTTTTACGTACAAATTTGGCGCACACCAAATACAAGACCCTGCCTTGTCTTGTTTTGTGTCTTTTTTTTTTTTGTTATGGTAGGGTTCAGTACTTGCACTTGGACGATTGTGACGTCTATTTGGCCTTTCAATTGCAAAAAGCCACAATTCTTTAAACTTTAAGAACCAATGCTTCATTGCATTGCCATGCCTTGTTAAATAATTTTTACTATCAGTCAGTCTACTGTAATAAAATGGAATGAGCAATTGGTTGCCCCTCTATTAGATCGTGCAAGCTCGCTTATTTAAAATAGACTATTTAAATAATAAACTCGCGAGTTCTAATATAAAACCGTCTCATATAAACTTATTGTGAGATGAACTCCTCATATGATGACTTTTTTCAATATTTAACTATAACTAATAAGTGATATTAGAATCACCATTTAATATGAAGATAACTAATAATCTACTAAGGGGTGACTTTTATTGTGGAGTCACCCTAAATAAATTATTAATCACCCCTGCATTTATAAATAGTCACCACAACATTATATATCTTACGATAAATTTATGGTGAGACAATCGTATATAAATATTCTTGTAATAAACTAGGTTTATAATTTGTTGGTTCGTTTAAGCATGCTAATGAATTGGATCATTGATCACACATAACATTTTCTAAATCATTTTCACATTATTGTATAACGTTAAAATTTAGTTAACTATAGTCACAACATTCTATATAAACCAATAATTATCATAGCTATTCTTTTATATATGCAAATACACTCAGTTTTATAATTGTGCCAAAAGAAATCTTTCAGTTAATGGCGTATAAATTTATTGATGGTTGACCATTAACAAGGCTCGACATGTTGCACACTCCTTCAATGAACTAATTTAATTTAAAGGAGGCTTATTCACGTACTACAACATGAATACTCACCTTAATCCTGCCAATAATTAATTTTTAAATTTTGACCCCGAAATATAGGGTAATTAATTTTCTAAACTCTTGGTTTTTATTGTTAATCTTTTGAACCTTAAAGTTTAGGAAAACTGGAAAAAATAATCCAAACTTTCAGGCCATTGGAAAAAAATAATCTGAACTTACAACTTTGTTACAGATGAGCTAAACTTTAACTTCTATTATTTTTAGCATCCGTCACCTAGTTAAACTCGTCCAAAAAGTAACGTGTTGGTGGCGATATTATATGTGGAACGTTTGTAACTCTAAAAAAGTAAAAAGTATGGAGTAAATTACATTTACCCTACCTGACATTTGTGGTAATAATTTTTGCACACCCGACATTTGGGAAATAATTTTCACCCTACCTGACATTAAGTGAAAGTGATTTTTAATGACAAAATCCGATCATTTCTCATCAGAAATAAAACGATGAAAGGATCATTTAAGTCATTTCCTTCTAAATATTAATGGACAACATGATACATTCACATAGTCATATAGGAGAATTATTGTATTTCTTCATTTCCGATGAGAAGTGCCAATAATTAATTTTTGCATTTTGACCCCGAAATATAGGGTAATTAATTTTCTAAACCCTTGATTTTTATTGTTAATTTTTTGAACCTTAAAGTTTATGGGCTGAATAAAAAAAAACCTTAATGTTTGTTGGATGAAAAAAAGGCTCGTGTACCGTTTTTTTATTTCCGTATTTGAATTTCTTTTCCGATTGGCGCCAAACTTCAGGACTAATGTCAAAACTGATATTGAAGCAATAATACATCTCTTTTATTCATGTCGGAGCTACTTAGAACCATATGTAGTACTAACCATTTCAAATATGAATCAAATTCAAAATGGTTGTACCTTTGGGACTTGGGAGTAATCCAAAACATACTTTAGGTCCAAGGTTCAAATATGGATCAATTCAAAATGGTTGGATTACTAACCATTTTCCCAACCATTTTCAAATAGTAGGAAAAAGGATGATTGAAAAAATTTCCAACCATTTTAGCAAAAATTGGTTGGAATTTCCAACCCTTTTTTCCCACATAAAATTTTTGAAAATAGTTGGAATATGAAATGGTTGGTTTTTCCAACCATTTTAAATTGATTGTAAAAAAATGGTTGGTAATACACATATTTTTAGTAGTGTTCTGAATAGGGGTGACCACTATACTATTACACTCACATGATAAAATAAAATTCATAATTTTTACCCTTAATTTTACTAATTTTTTTTCTTTTTTTTCTTTAGCCTAGGGTGGCCATGGCCAGACCCATGATAAATGGGGATCCGCCAGTGTTTACTGTATATGTATTTGAGTACCTCACCAAAAAGCTTACCTCAAAGATCAGTTTAAGGCTCGACTGTAGTATTGTTAAGCAGGGGCGGATCTGGGGCTATGGTAGGGGTGTCCATGGACACCCCTGGCCCCAAAAAAAATTTAACTAGCCTATATTACTTGGAAAGGAAAAATATATACACGTGTTAAACAGACACCCCTAAAAAAGCTCAAATATTAACATTACTGAATTTACTGAAAATTGGACACCCCTAATTTGGAAGTTGAGATCCGCCTAAATGTTAAGTTCATAAGAATTTAGCTAAGACTTAGTGTTATCAAGTTGCATTGACATTCTTATTAGCTATCTAATCCAGTGTGTTTCTTATTTCGCTATCTATTTCCTTAAGTCTTATTTTCTTCATTTCCTTTACCATGTTTTAGAAAAACCCAGGAATAAAGAAGCAAGCTTTAGAAAACTGCATGGATAGTATATATGTCTAGTAAGAAGGAAAGTGACTCACATGTGGTGAGCATTCCCCATGGCAATGTCATGCATCCATCAACTCCCACAATAGTTCTACACCATGACTTATGACCACCAGATTAGATGAAATATTGGGTAAGATGCATGAGAAATGATTCTAAGGAGAGAAGAGGCTGCATATATGGGTTCAATCTTCTGGGACCATTAATTCTATTTTCATCTACTAAAAAGGAAAAAGTATAAGAGCTTTGGTTTCATTTTATGGCACTTGGGACGAAAACAGTCGAGAGTAACACATTAGCAAAAACAGAACAAAAAAATAAAAATAAGGTGACATTTGTGATTCAATTTAACAAAAAGGGGTTCAATGACATCTCTTATTTACAAAGGTAAATGCAGTCATTCAAACTAGACCCCTATCTCAAAAACATTCCAATCACACTTACTGGTCTAAGGAGGGGGGAGACCCAAGCCAAAGACTTGGTTCGCGACATCTCCACACAAGGAGATTTACAACTCATGGGAATTAATTACTCGTGTGCTTTGGACATTCTACCATCATTTCTTCCGTCATTAGCTAAGGATAACCTTAGGTAAATCTCCATATTGGCTTAAGACAAGCATTCTTCATTTTTGTACATGTGATTGACCTAAGGGAAGGCCATTGCCAGAAACTCATGGAAGACCACCGTGATGCCAAATGAGCTACCAACTCATTGGCAAGGAGGGTCGACGACATGGACAAGCAAGAACTCTAGTGTTTTGGACATTCTCCTCTCATTTCTTCTGTCATATGTTCGAAAATGGTACCCCATTCACAATTTATTATTTTGAAGGATAAAAGATGGTTTCATTTTCCTATCACAAAAGAAAAACTAATAGCTAATGGACCATGGATGAAAAGCACATAACCTAAGGTTGATTCTCTGAAAAAGTGCAACATTTTCATCAAGAGTCTAGTCAGTAGCTTTTTCTTGCTCAACAAAAATTTGATGCAAAACTGTATTCTTATGCATATGTGAAGGAGAATCAAGGAAATGAAGAGATTGGCAATGGCCAACCTACTGTTTTCATGAAATAAGAGTGCTCTAGAGATTTAAAAATACCCTGATGTGAGCAACATTTCAGTCATATGATGCCCTGAGTTGCACTGAATCAAATGCAGAGATAGACAGGGCATAAAAAATGTACACAGAGGAAAAGAAGACGGGAGCGCAAAAAAAGCATGCCCTGCTAACAGCTATTGACCACTTTGACAGATGTATAGACTTGTTTCACGCCGATTGAAACTCAGGATTGTATGCAAAGGCCTCTCGGTAGATGAGCTCCTTCATCTGATCTTCGCTCAAAGCATGTTGCTCAAAATCAAAGCTAAAAGGAGTCATGCATACTGGTTCATCACTCACATCATGCAGCGAATTCAGGTACGGATGTGCAAGTGCCCCTTCAACTGAAAACAATACAAGTCGAATGTCAAGGCTAGTGTATTACTGTATGATAGCAATCCAACCTGCATGTTACCATAATATACTCTGACCAAATCCAAATTAAGCTTAACAAGATGATCATTTTGCTAATCTAACTAGATTGCCCATAAAAGTCTTATACTTGTACAGAGATAATTCAAGTACCACAAGTAGCTCTTCCATCAGATTGTCTAATCTAAAAGTTGTTATCAAATAATTTTTGTGGTGGGCAGTGACCTTTAATAAATGTGATGGTAACTAATAATTAATTTAGATGTGTTGATTCTTGGTAGATTATTCACCATTGATGAATTAAGTGATTCTAGTACATATATTAATTACCCGAAGTAATCCAATTCACCATAACTGTTGCTTGGAACAGTTTCATACAAGGATTTGTGAAAGTAGGACTGAGTCAGAAAAAATTATGACAATTTTGCAGGAGTGATCAGGACAGTTAGAACCACTGAACCAGTAATCCTTGTCCAGTTCATAGCTCAAAACCAACACAGATGAGGCTAAGCCTCTCTTCCAGCTTCCCTACTGATGACACTTCAGTCAATAGCCTCTAAGCCACTGTAACTGCAAACACAATGCACATATATTACCCGATTAACACCCCCCCCCCCCCCACCCGCCCTGCCCAAAACTTCTTTCAAACACGCACACACGAAATAATAACAATACTAAAATAAAAAAGAAAAAGGAAAGCACTGAGCAATCAAATTTCTGAAGTCTGGACTCATCACACCTCTCAATGGTCAACCTTAATTACTTGCAGTGATACAGGCAATTAGCCATACTAAAGGATGAATCCTGAAAAGGGGTGATCACATTCAAAATTTCAGATGGATAGGCAGCGTCAGTTTAGATTCAAACCTGCAACCTCTTGCTAACAAAGATTCTGACACCGTCTGCAAGAAGGTCATACAACGGTTTTACCTCTAGCACATAACCGTGTCAAGAAGGTCATTCAAACCTTAGCCCTCTCGCCCACAAAAATTCTGACACCGTGTGCAAGGTCATACACAGGTTTACACTCTAGCATATAACCTATCGAAGCAAGAGGTCTTAGGTTTGAATATAACTAACCCTAATAAGCCAATCACTTGATCATCAAGATCAAGAAAGCTGACCAATACCTGATCTGAGTTTGTTAGGGTTGGAGAGGTTATTGAGTTTATTATAGTTAGACATTATTAGGTTTATACCCGCACATCCCCCAAACAAAGGAGGCGCAGTCAATAAATGATATCCATTGAGAACTCCATTCTCCTCTCTTCCAAAATTCAATGTTTCCTATTAATTCTAGCAATTTTAGCCAGCCCGCTCATCATAATTCTTTCTTTTATTAAGTTGTTCATATTCAGATTCTATACATTGTCTTTCTTGTGCCATCTGATTGACCAAATCTTTGTACGTCAATCTATCGCCTTTAAGACTGGTTTCTTTAAAGACAACGATGTTGCATTCATGGGAAATCATGGTAGTTTGGAAGGAATCAAGGTCTAGAGGAAATAATTCTGGTTTGGGGGGTAACTAGGTCCGAAAGAATTATAACCCTAGTTCTGACTCCAATAACTAGGTCCTGGGGAAAGCAACAGTGAAAATCCAAATTTCATGTCCACGAAACAGATATATAGTGATCATTGTATTTGGCCACACTATTCAAAGATGCTATAAAATTTATGCACCTGGCCACAAGCTCTATAAAGGAAAAAGACTTGCAGCTACTACTGTCACACAAGATACTTAAGGCTCTTGGATAGAAGATATTCCATCCTTATCTCACAACAGCGCAACAAACTTCTGTTCCTCTGCTTACCTTAACCACTGAACAACAGAACAACTACTCTGTCTGCTAAGTAAAGAGAGCAATTTAAGTGTTCTTCAATCAGTTGGTGCAATTTTGTGACTACTACCCTCCCCAAAGGCTTGTCTATCTACCATAGAAGAATTTTAGAACCTAGTCATTTTAACAAGCAGCTCCATCCAAGATGCAAGGAAGCCAGGACCAAAATCTAGGCTCTCCAAATCATCAAGACTAGGGAGTTGTGGATCTTCCTAAAGGGAAAACCCCAATTACCTCCAAGTGGTTTTGTAAAACCAAACTCAAATCTCACAGTTCCCTGGAAAGACTAAAACCAAAGCTAGTAAAAAGAGGTTTCACCCAACAATATGAGTTACATAATAAAAAAGTGTTTTCTCTGTTGTCAAATGACAACCATACGAACTGGCATGGCTCTAACAGCATCCAAGCAATAGAATATGCATCACATGGAGAATTAGATGAAGTCTACAAATAAATGCCTGAGGATATCCATATTCCTAATCTCGATAACGATGTAGGCAGACGCAGAAAATCACTCTATAGCTTGGGGGCAAAAAGAAAGAAAAAAGCAGCCAATGATTTAGCAAACTCTAAGATACTTTGTTGTCCCTTGGTTATGATGAGTTCAAGAATGATTATTCATTTATTTATTAATAATACTTCTACTAACATCGCAATATAGTAGTGTTATATGTTGGTGATATATTGATCACATGGTCAGTTTTCGCAGATATGCAATAAAGCAAGCACTGTTTAAATACAAATTTAGAATGAAAGACCTTAGTAAACTTCATTACTTTCTAGGCTTGGAAGTTACTCATTCTGACCAAGGCATTATCTTGTCACAGCAAAAGTTTACTGAGGAACTTCTAGAAGCTATGATCACCCCTTCCGGCAAAATGCTAAAACTCTCTTCCACTCAACTACAAACTGGCTGCCTGAAGAAGGTGATCGTTACCTGATCCAACAATATACATGCCTCTAGTTGGCAAGCTGAAGTTCCTCACGAATACCAGACCAGATCTTAGCTTCACTATCAGGTATTTAAGTTGGTTTCAAAAGACTACTCGTATGTCTCATTGCAAGCTCTTTAAATACCCTAAGCTACATCCATGGAACTTCAACACAAGGACTTCTGTTAAAAGCTTGAAATCATTAAAACTCTAAGCATTCTCTGATTCAGCCTAGGCTGCATGTCCTATTTCATGACGATCTATCACAGGATATTTGGTCATATTAGGATCATCACCTATAAGTTAGAAATCAAAGAAGCACAACAGACTTTGCTCTTTTTGTTTTCCAACTTCTTTTATAGTCCTATCCTCCAGCCCTATTTCGGCATAATGGAAAGAGTTACTAACTTGTAAGGAAAGGGGAAAAGGTGAGTCGTGAGTTATCCCATATTTCCAAAGCAATTACCTAAGTTTGGAAGTTGACTTCACATGCTCATTTCCCAAGTCTCCAGCATTCCATGTAATTCAACTTAGTTAATTGACATTATGCTATATTCAATGCACTTCCCATGTCCATCCCGTAATACAAAAAAGTGAAAAATAAGCTCGACGCTTATGGGAACCAAATAATTTACTTTTGGGTCATCAGCTGTGGGATTCAGTTTACCTGTGATTCTTTGTCTAGGGTCAAATGTCAACATCTTTTCCACAAGATCAATAGCTGCTGGGTTAACATGTGGAAACTTTTGAGTAAATGACTGCCTGCGGTATTGAGGGAGCTGACGAATATATCTTTTTGCATTCTCATTGAGGAACCCCAGTTCAGGCTCTGAAGGAGTACCAATCAGCTGCAGGATTAAAAATCCATAGATGCTTTTAATATGAGAGAATTACATGAATACAAGAAAAATAAAGTAGGGTTAAACACATACTAGGGATTGTTTCTTCAAAAGAACCCTAAAAACCAAAAGCAAAAGAACATAGAACCAAAGAATATAATGGGAGAATTACTATGACATACACTTTTCTTTAGATATTTTCATTTAAAATAACTGCCTAATAGTTTCAGTTGTATGCAATCGTATACAATGTTTAAACTCGTTTTTAGTTCAAATGTATTTCACAGAAGCTCCTTGGATGCCTGTATTTTAATAAAGTGCTATGGTAGTTCACCCTCCCCCCCCCCCCCCCCAACCCAAAAAAAAACAAATTCCCAAAAAGTCACTGATACTATTAATAATTATTCTTTATGTACTAAGCAGTGTTATCGCCAGAAAGTAAACCAGATTATTCAATGAACAGCAACCAAAAGCGTGAATTGCGGTGATAACAGAACAAAATTATTTTTAGCACAGGAAGTATACCTCCATAAGAAGGCGTAACTGGTTTACATGATCTCGGCCTGGGAATAGAGGTCTACGATCCATCAACTCCATAAAAATGCAACCTACGGACCATACATCAATGGCAGCTGTATAATCTGAAGAATTTAACAATAGCTCTGGTGCCCGATACCATCTTGTAACCACATATTCAGTCATAAAATCTGTCTCTGAAGTCACACGAGCTAGTCCAAAATCACAAATTTTCAAATCGCAATTGGCATTTAGCAAAAGATTGCTGGGCTTCAAATCCCTGTGGAGAACATTGGCCGAGTGTATGTACTTCAATCCACGAAGTATCTGGTAGAGGAAATACTGCAGAACAACTTTTTTGTTCAGGACTTATTGTAAAGCAAACATTAATAGCAAGGGTGGCTTTCTTATGAGAAGCTATATATAAAGTGGCACCTTCTGCACTCTTTACTGCTATCAGTTTATACAACCAACATTTCGAGACAGCCATATTGAAGGCATTGACTGAATTACGGGGTATTCAAAAGAAAGAAGTGCTTAATATGGAAGCTTGGGAGCAATCTTTAAGAGTATTTTGCTAGTTTAGGTTTATCAAATTTTGCAAAGGATCACAAATATTAAGTGGGAAACTACATCAACGTGCATACAAGTTCTCAACTAGAAAAAGAAATCCTTTTCCCTTGGAATTTAGCAAATAGTGAATGTAAATGTGTCTAGCATTTTGTACTGGCATTATTCTAAAGCATAAGCAGACTTGTCAATAAAAGTTTCAGTAAGATTGAGACACATACTAGCAAAATTATGGGGAAGGAAAAGCTTCACACACATAATATTGAAGGGGGGAAAAAAGACTGATAGTTCTAGATAAATATGCAGGGCCTAATGCTTGGTACATATTTCAGTCCTCAACAAACAGACAAGTTTAACAGACTGAAAGAAAAAGACACTAATGTGCAGTGTAGTACCTGACAGTGCTCCTCGGACAATGGTTGGTTGGAGCGAATTATTTGATGAAGGTCAGTATCCATCAGCTCATATGCAATATATACATCATTAAAGACTGCCCTGTTTGGAGGTGGTATAATATCTCTTATACAAATAACCTACAAGACAAATGGAAAATGTTTATACCTTAGTATATAAATCCACAGTTACTACAAGAAAACTGTTCTCTTATAATGATAACCATAGTGACTCGCAGAATAGCCACCTTTTTAAGACACAATTAAGTGCAGAAATATACACAAGTTAAATACTGTATAATTACAATACATAACAAGAAAAACAAAACTGCTGCAACAAGCAGCATCTAGAAATCAATCAAGAGATACAAGGACAACATTACTAATATTGTAACTTTTCATTTGGATCAAACAAACTTGTCTAAACTCTAAACTCTAAAGTTCAAACTTCAAACTCATCAGAACTCACTGACAGCTTTTAATAATTTTGAATAGTATTTTGTATTGTTTTTTCCATTTTCATAAACAGGTTTAGTAGACCTAGAAAACTAACCCAAAACCCAAACTTAACAACCCAGATCCATACCTAAACCAACATCCAAAAAGGCTCACCAAAATCGACTCAAACTGAACCGAACCTGATCTCTTTTTTTTCAAATAGGCTTCTTTTTACATGGAAATCTTATTGGACCAAAAATGAGTTGAACTTAACTCAACCTGAACTTGTCGATCTCCATCCATCCAAAACTCGCCTTACCAAAACCAAACCCAATCCATACCTGAAACAGAAGAACCCATTTGCCAGGTTTGAGGTTATTACTTTCACAGGCATACAGCAGTTCAAAAATTGGAGTCTTGTTGGGGTTTTTGGACACGAATAATCCCACATAACCAGGGTTTTGCCGCTGACAATCCTATATTCCTGCCTTTGAAAATACATTGCAATGACCCAACATCAGGGGTACTTATTTTTGGGAGTGCACAGGGATTCTAGCCTTCTTATTAGGTGATTCAAACTTGAAAATGAATGCATACATCTAGAATTTCATATATTTGTGCTCTCTAGAGGCAACAATACAATCCAGAATGACTCTGTACAACCAAAAATAAATAACCAAAGGTTAGAGCATTGGATTATGTTTCTAAAAGTCAGATTATTAGCATCTAACCCCCCCCCCCCCCCAAAAAAAAAGGGTCATTCGCATCCAAAAAATCTTTTGCAATTTCGCTACAAGGCTAATAAAAGCTAATGATGATATGCTAAACGAGCAAGGAATAGGAATAGCTGTACAAATGAAATAAGAATATGAACGGAAACGGAAAGAAGACAACCAGGCCTTACAACAGCTTTATTAGTTTGTTTGGAAGCCAGAAGAAGGGGGGAAGGGTTCTAGAGTCTTTGGGCAGCAGCCCCAAAACCAAAGATGTTTTGTTGTGGCTCTGATTTCATCTAATAATTTCATCCTAATTGTACATGTCCAAAAACAAAGGGAGTGAATGAATATTTGAACACTCTAAAGCAAGAAAACAACAATAAATCTACGGCATCAACATGACGAGGCAAGAGGGTACATTTTGATGGAAAGTGTAATAAAGGAAACAATAGTCAATAGATAAAATCTAACATTAAGTTTCACAAAAAAGAATAAAGTTAAGAGTTGAAGATCTTTCAAATAAAATCATGCAAGTTTGCCTCCTATTTCAATTGCCATTGTGGAACCATCTCAACCAAAAACTTTAGCTCATAGTTGAAGGCCCAATGATGGTTCTCTAACACTCCCCCTTATGCAAATTCCCTTTGGGTTTGAAGCGCGGATGATGCAAAGCCCACACCTAACCTTTGGAAATAAACTTGGGGACTGCTGAGATTCTAACCAGAGACTTCTTAATCAGCACGAACCATGCGGAATTATCCCAACCAAAAGCTTCAGCTGATTGTTGAAGGTCCCATGACGATTTCATACTTTAACACACCCCCTTATGCGAATGTCATGTGCGCCTGAAGCATCATTGCTGTAAAGGCTGCCTTAACCTTGCGCAAATAACATGAGGGCTGCTGAGATTTGAACCTAAGATCTCTCACTCAACTTTGCTCTAAGACCATGAGAAGCCATCTCAACCGAAGCTTTAGTTGATGTCTTCATACTCTAAGAATCATTATTAATAATAGTTTTAATCCCAAATGGAAAATAAGTTGGATAGTGAAGATTTATACTTCTTTAATACATAACTACCTAGGAAAGTCCCTATTCTTTCCCCATTTTGTTTTTGTTGAAACAGTGATAACAAAAACAAACGTAGATATATTCAAATATGAAGCGCATGTAACTATAGGAACGCAACAATTATATGTGTGCATCTCATGCAAGCTATCAGAATGCCTAGGGGAATGCTTCCTTTACCACTAATGAGAATGCAGTGACATGAATATTTATTTCTCCCATCAGAATTATTGAGCTAGGAATTGTTTCTAAGTGTCTCTCAAAACACTTTTCCTAAGGCTTAATTCACTTATATCCATTTGTGTAACCAGGTGATCCTTGAATTAACATTTGAGATACAATACCATTTGCACTTCTAGTATTATGTCATAAACAACTATGTAAAGGTGGAACTAGAAAATTTTAAGCGGGAGTTGAGAATACTTCGACCATTTACCTGTTATAATGATTGCTTTTTTTCGACATTTTCAAGTCAGAATTGCTAACTATGATGCTTCATCTAAAATGTTTTGATTTACAATATGAAATTACCATTGCTACATTTATTGAAAACCTTCCTCCATATGAATTTAATTTTGTAGCTTTTTCTAAGGTACCCCTTATGAAGATTAAGGGTTAAGGGTTGAGTTGAAGACTGCAAATGTCAAACACCCCACATTCTAAAATTCATGATTTTGGATTTAAATCTCTGTTGTCACTCACTCTATGTTGAAGTTAGTGAGGTATCTCTCATACATAGCTGAAGTTAAAATCTGCAGATGCACCAAGTTTGCGGCATTGCTATATACTTGTATGTCCATTTACAGCTAATATGCCTCCACTTGCTGGACAACAGGAGGGCTTTACTTACCCTAACAAACTAGTAGCACCTGACTCTGACCAAATCTTATCAACAATGCACATCATAGTGCAGGATATCAAACATGTTGTAAAGTAAACATACATAGAAGAATTGAGAAGAATAACTTTTCATATTTCAATGAGATAACCTCATTGCAGACTATCTACACATCTATTGATTACTGAACTATCAAAAACAAAAACAAAAAATTGATAGGGTGAGAAGGACGACATCAGGTTTTAACCCGTAGAAGTATAATACTATAATAGAAGCCACATAGATCCTAGTTGTTGAATGCTATGATTCCTATTTGAATATGGTCGAAGTAAATCCCAAGTTCAATAATAACAAAGGAGGGATGATCCTATACCATTGACTCCCAACTTAGTTTCAACAAGACCTGACAAAACTGACCCAACACAGTGACCCACCCAAACATGACTGACCAAGACCTAAAAATGCCAAAATTAATTGACCCCAAATGGACCCGCATTGAAGTGACCCAACCCTGCCCAACCTGAACCGAAAATATTTTTCACCAAAGTTGTTTGTTTTCGGAAGACAATCTTATCTCACCAAAAATAAAGCAACCTGAAATCACCTCAGAGTGGACGCACCCAAACCCGACCCGGCCAACCCAAACCTTGTTGACACAAACTGAACCAACCCAAAAGGGCCCAACCCAAACGACCCAATTGGCAAGTTCACTGTCCTAGTCAAAAAGTTCTATGATTGTACATCATGTCAGGTCTAGAAGATATCTCGAAAATTCAAAACTTTCCAGTTGTAGAAGTTACAACAACAACCCACAGTGTCAGTCCCGCTTTTGTGGGGTCTGGGATGATCCAAATGTGGTCAAGCCTACCTCGACAAATGTCAGTGCTTATTGATAGGTTGATTCCAAGAGACCCACAAAAAATCAAAAAAATAATTTTGAGGCCAAATCCTTACGAAACAAACAAATTAGTCAGCATGACAATCACTAATAAATAACCAATATGAGGTGATTGACACACGCATGCACATGCGAGGAACAAATATATATCTTGAGCCTTGTAGTTATCATATGGCCATGCATGTTAACAATTACTTACAACAAAGCTTTCTTTGAGGAAACATCCATGCTCCAAGAATTTCTAACACCACACTACAGTGATGAAACATTTGCAACCAACATAACTCCTAGTTCTAGAGGATCAAAGAAAACTTGGTCCAAAACCAAAACCAATATTCCGAAATCCCGCCCATGTGGGTATGGAGGGGTCAAATGTAGCATTCTTACCCCTAAACTTGCAATTTAGAGAGATTGGTTCTAATTGATCCAAGATTTAGAAATCGTTCGCTACCTACTAATCCATGGAAAAGAAGCAAAGAAGGTTTAATGAGGCATTTTACTTTAATCCATTACAATCTAATTTAAACACTAGTCTTTTTCAACTATCCAAGTTATGGACACAAAAGAAACATGGTCATACATAAAAATTTCAACTGTGTTACTCCTACCTTCCACTAACTATCGTGTAATCAAGATTTTCAATGGTCTGCAAGTTTTTCCTGGAACAAAGGTCTCCAAGCAGAGCCACCTATATTTTGTGTCTTCTATTGTACATTAATATCCCCAAATTAAATGTCTACATGTCAAATCCTGATCCAAATTAAATGTCTACACGTCCGTAGCTACCTTTACATTCAAAAGAACCCCCTCCCCCCCCCCCCCCCTCCAACAAAAAAAAAAAAAAAAAGCATTTATCTCATTCCTAGGAATAGTAGGAGGCCTTAGGTTATACAGCAATAGACATCATTGACTACTTTGTGTATCGCCAAAACCCCCATTGAATGGGCAATACATGCTAGAACGTCCTTATTGTCATCTCTTCCCACTATATAATCAGCCAAGAGCGTTGACGCATCAAGGATATCGTAGTCATTCAATAGCCTATGGTAGAGGCATTGTTGTGCCACCAACTTTGTCGAATTAATGTACCAGCATTATACAGACTTCTTATTCTGATAGACAATAAAATTAGCCAAGCTCGAGTAACATGCCAACCTTATAGGTCCTTTACGAAACCAGACGTCATTGTAATATTGACCATTAACAAGTATAATGGCTGCTTTTTTACCATTTTTCCAATCAAACAGGTGGTGGTATATAGGCCGAACACTTTGCAATGCAAGTACTAAATTTAAAAGGGAAATTCCATATGGTAGGCTCCAACTTTTGGTTATTCCAAATTATCAACCACTTTACAAACTATTCCATGTGGTAGGCTTATTTCCCAAAATTTTCCATACCATAAGCTTGCCGTTAACATGAGGTTAGGCTATGTAGTTTTCCTACATATGCTGTTGGTGCTCTCTCTCATCCTCCCACTTAACACCAGTATCAATGTGCCCCTCCCTCATCCTTAATCCTCCCTCATCCTTCCTATAGAGAACGAAATTACCTGGCCTAGTTTCCAAGACTTGCGTTCTTGGCTGCAAATGGTCTAAAGTAAATTAAACAATGAAAAATCTTTCTCAGGTATCAGACCACAATTGTGTATATTTATGGCCAAATTAGGTTTATCCCAAAATTAAATGGCTTTGTTTCTAAATCTGGTTTCATGTTTGCAAGCATTGTTTTTGTAATAAATCTGATTGCAATTTTGACAATTATTTTCAAGATTGATTTTTGTTGGTTGAATTTTATTCTTGTTGGGTGAGGTGTAGATGCAGAGAACTCCTTTGTTTGTGTGTGTGGTTGAAGCCTGAGATGGATTTGTTCTCTCTACCTCACTCTCATTGTCTATTCTTTCCAGACCTTTTATTATCCATTGTAGAAGATGTTTTAGTAGAATTTCTATCAAAGGCCATCGAAACTGTTGTTGAGCAGGTCCAAATGTCTGTTGTTTGGTGGCCATTAGTGAGGATGAGGGAGAACTAGAGTTGGAAATGGGTGTGAGGATGAGAGAGAGTAGCAGTTTATGAAGACAAACTACATATCCTAACTAACCTCATGTCAACGGCAAGCTTATGGTATGGAAAATTTTGGGAAATAAGCCTACCACATGGAATAGTTTGTAAAGTGGTTGACAACTTAGAATAACCAAAAGTTGGAGCCTACCATATGGAATTTCCCAATTTAAAAAATGGGGTCCCTATGCTCCAGCTTTCGATATCTAGACATCCCAGAGTCAAGTCTGACCCCGTATGCGCTTGAAGACACTGATTTCTTTAATGAAGGTTCCGTTTCATGTGAAGGCAAGTTAATTACTGAACATGAATTATGCATGCATCTAGTAACAAATAACAAATTTTACAAGTAAGAAACAAAAAGGGAAACCCAAAAAAAAAAATCCAAAAAACAAACAAGTAATCAATCACTCACTGACGTTTTCATGATCCAAGTGCCTGAGAAGCTTAATTTCACGCAATGTCCGCTTAGCATCCACTTTATTATCAAACGCATTGGCAATTTTCTTTATCGCCACTTGCTCATTCGTCTCACAATTCACAGCCGAACTACACACAATCGATCAATCAATCAATCACTCACCATTTCCATTCCAACAAATCAAACCACTCCTCAAGCTCAAAACAAACCATAATCCATCAAAAAACCAGACGATTACCAGACAATTCCATAAGCCCCCTTGCCAATCGGCATAATAGGGGGCTTGTACTTGGCAGTAACCTCGAAAATGTTGCCGAAGATGTTGTACTGAATGTACTTGCCGCCATGGCTGAGAGTGGCCGGAATGGTGACCTGCTGCGGCTGAGATGGATCGGCCGGCGACGACTGGGGTGGTGGAGCGTCAGACATTTCGGGATCAACAGAGGGTTGAATTGATTGGGAACTACATTTTTGTAGCAGTTGATGTTGATCGTGAATGATGAACCCTAGAAAAGTGGGGGTGGAGTAATGCTTCCTAATTTTTCTCACATCTTGCCTGATTTGGGAAACGATGGAATTAAAAATAAACATGAAGCGCAAGTCGCCCGCCTAATGTAACGTCACTTTATGCTACTGTGGCGGGGATTTTATGACTTTTCCCTGGCATTAATTTTTTTTAAAATTATATTTTTAAAAAAGGAGTTTTTGAATTTAAATAAGCAAAATGATACCTATCTTACCGCAAGATGGTTCTTAATCATCCTACATTTTACCTAAATCATTTATAAAATTAAATGGAAATATGTTTAAATCATTATAAATATAAGTTTCATTACTTTGAAGGTTATTACAATTTATAAATAATACAGTATAAAAATAGTTATCTGTTTATATTTTTTCATAATTATAAAATCATGTATAAAATATATATTTTCTACTATGATTAATAAAATTAGGCTATTATTTATAGTTTTAGACCTAGCTAAGTATTAGACTCTTATAGTTGATAAATATATACAATTATTAAAGAAAATATTATTAAAAGTTACAAAAATGTAAAATATGGAGAATTCAAGATTGTTTATTAACCATCTTGTCGCAAGACACGTATCATCGTCCTTTAAATAATATGAATTTTGTGCGGTGAAAGTCTCAATCTGAATTTTAAATAACTTGAATTTTGCCGAGTTTTGTTAGAAAAACGCGATGGTATGCTATTCAAATTCAAGAACCTTGAAGTGTAGATTATTCCACGGTACTTTTAACGTTTAAGTTATGGAGACTTTCACGGCCTAAAATTCATATTAGTTAAATCCAAAAACCCTTTAAAAAATAAATAAGGTTTTGGAAGTTGTTTTACTATGTATCTTGGTCTATAAAATTACATTTACCTTACCTGAGATTTGTGGTAATAATTTTTACACACCCCACATTTGTGAAATAATTTTTACCTTACCTCACAATAGCTCTAAGTGTTTTATATCCAACCTGAAGTTTGACGTAGTAATTATTACACAATCCACTTAAATTGTAAGTGATTTTTCCCTACTTGAGGTTTTTTGTAAGTGTTATTGCAACAATACCACATAACTAGGATGTCACAATTTAACAGAGCGATCTATATCGTATTGGACGCATAATTTTTTCGCGTAACCGATAACTTATATAATGAAGTGTTTAGCTAGGAGTATGGGTATTCTTTATTTATCACTTTTTTTTTACTGTGAATAACTTAAATAACTAGCTATGTATGGGTAGATTCACATTTTGATGGAAATCGACAACTGCAAAAGGGTTCAGGATTGATCTACATGATCGGCAGTGCAGAGGATAGTAAATGAGGAATGAGAGGTTAAGAAAAATTTAATGGAGCATAGATGGTGAAGACTGAGATTTCATTGTAGATTACTTCCTGTTTGGTTCCTAGGATGACATTCATGACATTCAAATGTTGTTTTGGATTTTAGATCTTCAATAGCAAAGGTGGAAATCGAAGATCTAGATTTTCACTAACACTTATTGTCATAACAACTAACAAGTTAAGTAAAAATCAATTACAACTATTGTGAGGTAGGGTAAAAATTATTTCACAAAATTGGTTTGTATAATAATTATTACGACAAACCTCGGGTAGGATAAAAAACACTCAGAGCTTATGTGAGGTAAGGTAAAAAATATTTCACAAATGTGGGGTGTGAAAATTATTACAGCAAATCTCAGGTAGGGTAAATATAATTTACTCGATTATTGATGGTATTCATAGTCCATATTCGCAATCCATATCCTCCTCAAAAGTGGATTAAGGTAGCATGTTTCAAATATACATTTTCATATTATTCTTGTATGTTTTCAAGGAAATTATACACAATAATAATAATAATAATAATAATAATAATAATAATAATAATAATAATATGTAACGCCCCGGAAATTCAATTATAAAAAGTCAAAGTCAAACTAACGTTAACAGACAAAACTTAGCGGAAGACTTCAAATTTAGTTTGGGCGTCACTGCCGTATCCCCGAAGGAATACAAGGCGAGAAAGGAAAACACAACTGTTTGCTAACGGCAACTACTAACAACTCAACAAACTTTAAGAATTCATAACAAAAACAATATAAAAGATTCAAGGACTTCTAGACTCGTCGTCCTCACTTCTAACTCCCGTCCCCAGCATTTAGATCTTCACCTGAAATCAAAACATTTCAGAAAATGAGGGGGAAAACTCAATAATGTCTACCCCTAACGTTTAAAACAGTTTAAGTTCATTTCAATTCTTTTTGGGGAGAGGGATCAAATCAAACGTTTTACAAACCTTTAACCCTTAACTGTTTTCCTCAACCCATCCAATCCATATTTTAATTTGCGGGCGGGATACCAAATCCCTTAAAGTAACATCGCCTACCAAAGGCATCAAGAACATTGCCTACCAAAGGCATAAACATCGCCTACCAAAGGCATCAAGAACATCGCCTACCAAAGGCATAAACATCGCCTACCAAAGGCATCAAGAACATCGCCTACCAAAGGCATCAAAATACTATCCTATATCAGGGAAGGAAGCCCTGATCTCACAGTCCATAACCCTGCAGGTTGTTACACCTGCACAACAGGTTATCCCCCGAAACCCGCTTTAACGTTTCCACTTGAATTATTTATACAATGTTCAAACTCAACTCACGACTCTCAAGTCAACCCATCCCAAGTTATCAAAACCATTAACAAAACTTCGAATAAAAGACCATCCAATTTCTCAACTCAAGTAAACCAAAATCACAAACGAATCAAAAAGAAGATTATCAAAACAGATGGTCGTATTTCCACAAAAGTCCCCTTTCGGGATGCAATTCTCAAAATAGATTATAAAACATCAAAACACATTTAAAGGGCATCCCGGTGGGGATTAGAGCATAGACAATTACCTGATATACTTCACAGCACAGCAAAAGAAGAACACACTTGAGCTCACTAACGTCTCGCACTAACTCGGGCCTAGAATAAAAGTAATTATCTAATCAAAACGCGTTCTAACGAGGTTAGAATTATCTATTAACTACCTAACCCATCCCCTAGGAACACTTAGGTTCCTAACATTTACAAAATTACACTTAACATCTCTAAGATAACACATAACATGATCACACATTAATTTCACTCAACAATTCTTTATAAATACAAGAAAACAGAGGACAGATTATAACATTCACATAAAACGGGTCACAACTCGACTTCCCGACATCCTATGGGTCTGGTTCTGGACTTTTCGGAAACCTCAGGATGTCTACTAAAACTTCTATGTTGATGGTTACACCCAGCTCAGTCCCGAAGGACTCTAAAAATACCCATCTTCCCAATTGGTCCAGATCTGACAGGTTCCGGTAAAACGGTTATAACTCGGACTATACAAATCAAACGTTCGATCCATAAAATTCCTGTGGTTCCTAACATCTAAGGGAACCTCCAGTCTAAAGGGTTTGGCCAAAAGACGACTACACTAACCGTGGAAACCCGATCTTTAGACACTAACAAAACTGTCCCGTTAACGGTTATCAATTAATTTGTTATTTCGGTTCTAACTTTTACCAAACGGTCTCGGGGTTCTAATTTGGGCTCAAAACAGTAACTAGGGTCTAAGATATAAAGCCCAACCTAACTTAGGTCCAACAATTAAACTTGTAGAAGTAAACTTAATTTAGAAAACATAAAAGACCCTTTAATAACTTTAATAAAACCTAAGGTCATAAAAGAAATAAAATTACTTAAAACATAAATTACTTGACCAAGATTTTAAAGATTAAAGCATGGATTATTTACAAGTAAGTTATAACAAGAGGAAAATAATCAAGAATCAAGAATTAATAACAAGAATTGAATTCCTTTTTAGTAACTTAACCAACTCACTTATTTAATCAAGATTACACATGAAATTAACATGAATGAACCCTAAGAGAATTTAAAGAACATATGAATATTTAACTAACGATTCAAGAATTAATCTAGATAATTATACTTTAAAGATTCGTG
This sequence comes from Portulaca oleracea, assembly GCA_029582165.1. Classification (NCBI taxonomy): domain Eukaryota; kingdom Viridiplantae; phylum Streptophyta; class Magnoliopsida; order Caryophyllales; family Portulacaceae; genus Portulaca; species Portulaca oleracea. The sequence continues at coordinate 44,312,756 of CM055872.1, read as the reverse complement.
CATACAATAATATTGTGGTCTAACAATTCATGTAAAGAATACAACGAATATTAAAGAATCACTTTCAACCCTAAATAATCAACTATTACAACCTAAATCTAATTACAATTTATAACATAAAATTTCACATAACAATTTGAAAAAATTACACATAATTACAACAAGAAATAATTACAATTAATTTCCCTAATTACAACACTAACAATACTATAATTATAAAAAAACAGAATATTAATAACAATAATAATTACAATTGTAAAAACAGATTACTAATATTAAAACAAGAAAAAGAAAAGAACAAGAATCAGTTAGGGTTAGGGTTAGGGTTTACGTAGGTTAGGGCAGCGGCGGTTTCTGGCGACGGCGACGGCGGGCGGCGGTCGCAGTGTGGCGTCGACCGTGGGCTCGTCGGAGGGGGGTGGTTGACGTCGATTTTCCGAGCAACAATCGCCAGTGACTCGAGCGGCCTTTTCTTCGACTGGGAGAGGCTCCGGCGACGTTAGGGTGGCGGGGCAGAGGTCGCCTGGTGGTCGGGCAGCGACGGCGACACCAAAGGTCGCGGCGGCCGGCGATGAGGGCGGCGAAACGAGCGGAGTTAGCGCAAGGGAGAAAAAGAGAGAAAAAGAGAGAGAAGAGGGAAGGCACGGTGGTTACCGGCGAGGGTGGCGACGGGTGGTGACGACGGTGCTGGTGGCGTCGGTGGCGGCACGTCCGGTGGCGCGGCTGGGCAGGGGCGAGAGACGGGGAGATCGAGAGGAAGAAAGAAGGAAAAAGAAAGAGAAAGGAAGAGAGGGAGAGTCGGTTGCGGTGGTTTCCGGTGCTCCAGGCGGCGGCGCCGGCGGTGGTGGTCTGGTGGTCGGCTGCTGGGCGAGAGAGCAGGGAGGGAGAGAGAGCTAGGGTTTGAGGGAGGGATTATTAGGGTTTAGGGTTTGAGAGGGGAAAAAGGGGGTTTATATACTACCCACTTAATTAGGCCCAAAAACTAATCCTAATCCAACCCATTTAACAATTAAAACTGATTTTCTTTCAAAAGCCCAATAATTTTAATAATTGTAATAATAATATTAATACTAATAATCATATAATCACATAACAAATAATATTCACGTAATTAATAACACATAATAATATTAACTTACGAGAATACTATTCTACCCTTGTTAGTCCCTCAACGGTCCTACGAGCTCAAGCGTTAGCATAAATAAACACAAACGAATAATACTAAAACACGAAGTCAAACATAATAAACTAACGACGTCACGGTCAACATCGTTGGATTTTTCGGGGTTTTACATCATTACCTTCTTAAAAGAAGTTTCGTCCTCGAAACTTAAACTTAAACTTAACCCTAACGGTCCGGTAAAGAAAACTAACGGTTTCATTCCTCCTAAAACTCGAGGTTTTACAACATTACCTTCTTAAAAGAAGTTTCGTCCCCGAAACTTGACGCGCCTTAGGCTTGGAACAAGTGAGGGTACTTCTTCCTCATCTCGTCTTCTGTTTCCCAGGTTGCTTCCGTTGTGGTATGGTTTGCCCACCGTACCTTTACCAAAGGAACTACTTTCCTCCTAAGCTGCTTTTCCCTACGGTCTAGTATTTCTAGCGGCTGTTCTTCATAGCTCAGATCTTTTTGCAGCTGAAGCGGCTCGGGATCAATCACATGAGTCGGGTCCGGAACATATTTCCTGAGTTGTGACACATGGAAGACATTGTGCACTCTGGGGAGTTCTCCCGGCAGCTGTAACTTGTATGCGACTTCCCCGATGCGTTCCAAAATTGGGTATGGCCCGATAAACCTTGGTGTCAACTTCCCCGACTGGCCGAATCTCATAACTCCCTTTGTAGGTGAGACCCGCAAAAACACGTATTCCCCTACTTCAAACTCTAGAGGTCTTCTCCTTTTGTCAGCATAACTCTTTTGTCGACTTTGTGCTGCCTTCATCTTGTCTTGAATGATTCGAACCTTCTGAGTATTGGCCTGTATTAGGTCCGGTCCAATCGTTAGAGCTTCATCGATGTCCTGCCAACATAGGGGAGTTCTACATCTCCTTCCATACAAGGCTTCGAAGGGTGACATCCCTATACTAGCATGGTAACTGTTGTTGTATGAGAACTCAATGAGAGTCAACTCGTCATCCCACGAGTCCTTGAAATCTAAAGCGCATGCTCGCAGCATATCTTCAAGGGTTTGGATGGTCCTCTGCATCTGTCCATCTCAGTCAGTGAAAAGCGGTGCTGAACTTGAGCTTTGTGCCAAACGCCTCTTGTAACTTTTTCCAAAAACCAGACTGAAATCTGGTATCTCTGTCTGAGACTATAGAACTGGGTACTCCGTGTAACCTTACAATCTCCCTTACATAGGCTTGAGCTAGCTGATCTAGGGACCAATTGTTGGCGATGGCTAGGAAATGAGCTGACTTGGTCAAACGATCTACAATCACCCATATTGCATTGTGTTTCCGCTTGGTCCTTGGTAGTCCTATCACAAAATCCATTGATATCGAATCCCATTTCCACTCAGGGACGTCTAACGGTTGCAGAAGTCCGGCTGGTCGTTGATGCTCTGCCTTGACTCGCTGGCAAGTAAGACACTTGGCCACAAAGTCTGCCACTTCTTGTTTCATATTACTCCACCAGAACATCTGTTTAAGATCCTTGTACAACTTATTTCCCCCTGGATGCACTGAATATGGCGTATTGTGTCCCTCTTCTAGAATCCTCCTTTTCAGCTCCTCCATATTGGGTACACAGATGCGGTTATGAAACCGTAATGTACCGTCTTCGTGGATCACAAAGCCAGGGGCTTTCCCTTGCAACACTTCTTCCCGTATCTTGACAAGCTGTAAGTCCAGTTCTTGGGTTCTCTTGATCTCCTCCATTAGAGTAGGTTGTAATTCCATGGCATCAATACAGCTTTCCTCCCAGGTGTTACCACATTAATCTCCAATCTCCTAAACTCCTCGCACAACTCGTGCGGCATCGTCATCAAGTGGTTTATAGCAGGATACGGTCTTCTACTCAGGGCATCAGCCACCACATTTGCCTTTCCGGGATGATATTGAAAATTCACATCGTAATCCTTCAGGAACTCTAACCATCTTGTCTGCCTGAGGTTGAGCTCCTTCTGTGTGAAAAGATACTTCAAACTCAGATGGTCTGTGAATATCTCGCAGTGCACTCCATACAGATAATGCCTCCAAATCTTAAGCGCAAAAACCACTGCTGCCAACTCCAGGTCATGAGTGGGGTAATTCTTCTCATGCGTCTTCAGTTGCCTGGATGCATATGCAATCACCTTCCCTTCCTGCATGAGCACACAACCTAATCCACCATGTGATGCGTCACTGTAGATGACAAAACCTTTGTTCCCTTGAGGTAGAGCAAGAATAGGGGCCGAGGTAAGCCTCTTCTTCAGCTCCTGGAATGCTTGCTCACATTTTTCCGACCATGCGAACTTTATTGACTTCCGAGTCAAATTGGTTAACGGGGTGGCGATTTTCGAGAAATCTTGCACGAACTTCCTATAATACCCTGCCAAACCCAGAAAACTCCTAATCTCCGTGGCATTCTTCGGTGTCGGCCACTTGGTGATGGCCTCCACCTTTTGAGGGTCGACTGCCACTCCTTCCTTAGACACCACATGTCCTAAGAACGCTACTTGTTCTAACCAAAACTCACACTTCTTAAGCTTCGCATAAAGCTTGTTGCTCCGTAGAGTCGTCAAGACTTCTCTCAGATGATTCGCATGCTCCTCTCGTGTTCCTGAGTATACCAATATGTCGTCGATGAACACCACCACAAACTTATCCAGGAACGGCTCGAACACTCTGTTCATCAAATCCATGAAGGCGGCTGGGGCATTTGTAAGCCCAAAAGGCATTACCACGAACTCATAATGACCATACCGAGTTCGGAATGCGGTTTTAGAGATATCTTCCTCGCGAATTCGTAACTGGTGATAACCTGACCTCAGGTCTATCTTAGAAAACGTTGTCGCTCCCCGCAACTGGTCGAAAAGATCATCAATACGAGGTAAAGGGTAGCGATTTTTGACGGTGATCTTGTTCAACTCCCGGTAATCGATGCACAACCTCATGCTACCATCCTTCTTCTTCACGAACAATACAGGTGCTCCCCATGGTGACGTGCTGGGTTGTATATATCCCTTTTCTAGCAGCTCGTCCAGCTGAGTCTTCAACTCCTTAAGCTCTGCGGGCGCCATGCGATATGGGGCTTTTGAAACAGGTGCGGCCCCGGGCTCCAAATCGATGCAGAAATCTACCTCCCTGATTGGAGGCAAACCAGGAATCTCCTCTGGAAACACATCAGGATACTCCCGCACTACCGGGATATTCTCAATCGTAAGCTCCTCCGCCTTGGTGTCGATTACGTTGCATAGAAACCCTTCACAACCTTGGCCTAACAACTTTTGAGCCTTGAGAGCAGAGATGATCCGTACACTATGAAGGTGTCTATCACTCCAATGCACTACCTTCCTTCCGTTTGGTCCCATTAAGGTCACCTTTTGCTTATAACAATCTATCTGGGCTCTATATTTTGCTAACCAATCCATCCCCAAAATGACGTCGAACTCCATTAAGTCAAACATATAAAGGTCAGCCTCAAACTCCTGTCCTGCTATCACTATAGGGCATCCACCATATAACTCTCCACAACTAATGGTATCCCTGGTAGGTAGGGCTACCGACATAGGCTTACTATTCTCTGAGGGTTTCATCTTAGCCTTCTCTACTATAGCTCGTCCAACAAAAGAATGACTAGCACCAGAATCAAACAAAACAGATATAGTGTAGAGGTGGAGAGAGAAGGTACCCGTCACAACGTCTGCTTCATTCTCAGCCTCTTCTTTCCTCATTACGTATACTGCCCCTCCTCCGTCATGGCGTGTTGCCATGACGAGGCGGGGTTCTTGGCCTCCTTGGTTATTCGACTCCACCGGATCCACCTTGATTTTGCTGATGTGGCCTTTGGTTCCCATCAGAGCCTCCCGGTTTGATATGTTGTCCATGGCTCTCCAATTGCCGTTATTCCCATGCTTTCCATTATTTCCGCTTCCATTGTTCCTCCACTTCGCCCCGTCACGGCCGAGGGCACCGACGCACTGATGTTGGAAACTTCCGCATTGAAACATCCTCCTCGCACGCGTTCCTTACTCTACAATCCCGTGGATAATGGCCAGTCGACCACAAACCTTGCAAATTGGAGTATTCGACGGTCTACGCCCAAGACCGATTTCCGCCATTGCTAGGGCGGAACCTCTTCTCCTGAAAATGTTGAGGTGGGTTAAAGCGGGGTGGTTCTTTCCTCTTTTGCCCTTGTATGCCTAACTGTCGTTCCATGTCATGCATCACCCTTTCTACAGTGAGGGCAACGTTCAGCATATTTTGGTAAGACGTGAACTCCTGTGACGACATGTGATCCTGAATCTTGCAGTTCAATCCATCCCAGAAGCGGTCCATCCTTAGCTGTTCAGTGGCTACCAAAGCGGATGCAAATCGAGATAGCTCGGTGAACTTTGTGGAGTAGGCAAGCACGCTAGTTTCCCCTTGACGCAGATTCATGAACTCCTTTTCTTTCGCCTTCTGGAGAGAAATTGGGTAAAATCGATCCCTTAGCACAATCTTGAAGCGGTTCCAGTCGAAACCCGGTTCAGTCCTTATTTCCTTCACACTGGCCCACCACAAATCGGCCTCTTCCTTCAGGTGGTAAGCAGCAAAGTCCACCCTTAACTCCTCGGGGCGGTGTGTGTCGAAAATCTTCTCAATTTCTCTAACCCAATCTTCAAAGACTTTGGGGTCACTACCCTGTGTAAGTGGGCGGGTTGAAGTGTTGAACATTTGGAGAAGAGCGAAGGGTTATCTTCCTCCCTCCTCCTTGTCGATCCACCACTTTCTCGGAGGTCCTCGTGCTTGCCGAGCATCTCAATCATTAGCATGCTAGCAAGGTCGTTCCCCGGCGTTGCTGTACTCGACCCTGGTATCAAATGAGCCAGGCGTTGGCGCAGTTCAGTTGCAGTTTGAGGGCGCTGCTCGGTCACAGCTGGTGTACGCTCCCGAGTACCATGGTTAGGTTGAGTACCGTTCACGTCCGACATCCTGATTCAAAGGGTCGATTTAGTCTACTTAAAGGGTTTCCAAACCATAGTCTCAACATCATACTAAAGGTAGCTACTTGGTCCGATCTTCTCATAGGGTGCTAAACAATACGAAAACGTAATTCTATTTCACCAAGTAATTTCTTATGTCAACAGTCTATTTCATGAATTCTCATCACATTTGGCAAGGTCACAAAATAATATTTCTATATACCAATGTAATCATGTACAATACTTCCAAATAACAAGTCAATATTCAGATTATACCACAGTTTAACGAAAAAAAATATCAACATAACAACTATACACCAACACTCAACACATAGTAGCCATCCCACTCAGATGATTCTCCTGCATCGTGGGTTCTTCCTCGCTGAGACTAGAGTCCACTCAGGATCACTCGTCTCATCCCCTGAGCCCTCCTCGGGGTCTTCTCCTGTTTCCCGGTCCACCTCATCCTCCTCCTCGGGTGGAATATCATGCCCGGGCTCAACGCCGGATGCAGCCGTGACCCTAGAGGTTACCTCGGGCTCGGGATCCTGGGCGCTGTCCTCGGCGGGGTCCTCCTCCGGATCTTCTTCAGGGTCATCCTCATGATCCTCAGCTGGTGCAGGGGCTGGGTTCACCTGGACCCTCTCTACTCGGCGCATCCCAATCCGGGCGATCCTAGAAAAGACCCCCGGGATTCGGTGCTCCGACTCCACCCTGCACTCGACACCAACAAAGACGGTGGGTACCTCTCCTCCGGAAGCAGGGGTGGCAGCAATGACAGTACAGTATGGCCCCACCAGGGATCGTCTCGTAAGGTGAGTAGAAAGGCATTGGCCTGAGCTTCCTCGTTGTCACGCAAACAGGAGTTCGGGACATCCTTGGTGTATCGTTCGATCTCATCGTAAAAATTCAGCATGTGGGTTCCCAAATACCCACCAGGAGGAATGGGTGTATAACGGTGAAAGCACGGCATGGGGTGCTGGTGACAGTGTGTGCGTTGTACCATCCTACAAGGTTAGAACGCATTACTCATAAAATACTGATGATATAATCAAACAACATATTCAAGGAAAGCATGGAACCATTTTCCCCCATCCTACGCTCGTCACTCCGAACTTAGCTTCCTAGGGTCCATCTAAACCTAAAGGACTCTGAGGAGCTACTAGGTCGCAACCCAGAGCTCTGATAACATTCTGTAACGCCCCGGAAATTCAATTATAAAAAGTCAAAGTCAAACTAACGTTAACAGACAAAACTTAGCGGAAGACTTCAAATTTAGTTTGGGCGTCACTGCCGTATCCCCGAAGGAATACAAGGCGAGAAAGGAAAACACAACTGTCTGCTAACGGCAACTACTAACAACTCAACAAACTTTAAGAATTCATAACAAAAACAATATAAAAGATTCAAGGACTTCTAGACTCGTCGTCCTCACTTCTAACTCCCGTCCCCAGCATTTAGATCTTCACCTGAAATCAAAACATTTCAGAAAATGAGGGGGAAAACTCAATAATGTCTACCCCTAACGTTTAAAACAGTTTAAGTTCATTTCAATTCTTTTTGGGGAGAGGGATCAAATCAAACGTTTTACAAACCTTTAACCCTTAACTGTTTTCCTCAACCCATCCAATCCATATTTTAATTTGTGGGCGGGATACCAAATCCCTTAAAGTAACATCGCCTACCAAAGGCATCAAGAACATTGCCTACCAAAGGCATAAACATCGCCTACCAAAGGCATCAGGAACATCGCCTACCAAAGGCATAAACATCGCCTACCAAAGGCATCAAGAACATCGCCTACCAAAGGCATCAAAATACTATCCTATATCAGGGAAGGAAGCCCTGATCTCCTGGTCCATAACCCTGCAGGTTGTTACACCTGCACAACAGGTTATCCCCCGAAACCCGCTTTAACGTTTCCACTTGAATTATTTATACAATGTTCAAACTCAACTCACGACTCTCAAGTCAACCCATCCCAAGTTATCAAAACCATTAACAAAACTTCGAATAAAAGACCATCCAATTTCTCAACTCAAGTAAACCAAAATCACAAACGAATCAAAAAGAAGATTATCAAAACAGATGGTCGTATTTCCACAAAAGTCCCCTTTCGGGATGCAATTCTCAAAATAGATTATAAAACATCAAAACACATTTAAAGGGCATCCCGGTGGGGATTAGAGCATAGACAATTACCTGATATACTTCACAGCACAGCAAAAGAAGAACACACTTGAGCTCACTAACGTCTCGCACTAACTCGGGCCTAGAATAAAAGTAATTATCTAATCAAAACGCGTTCTAACGAGATTAGAATTATCTATTAACTACCTAACCCATCCCCTAGGAACACTTAGGTTCCTAACATTTACAAAATTACACTTAACATCTCTAAGATAACACATAACATGATCACACATTAATTTCACTCAACAATTCTTTATAAATACAAGAAAACAGAGGACAGATTATAACATTCACATAAAATGGGTCACAACTCGACTTCCCGACATCCTATGGGTCTGGTTCTGGACTTTTCGGAAACCTCAGGATGTCTACTAAAACTTCTATGTTGATGGTTACACCCAGCTCAGTCCCGAAGGACTCTAAAAATACCCATCTTCCCAATTGGTCCAGATCTGACAGGTTCCGGTAAAACGGTTATAACTCGGACTATACAAATCAAACGTTCGATCCGTAAAATTCCTGTGGTTCCTAACATCTAAGGGAACCTCCAGTCTAAAGGGTTTGGCCAAAAGACGACTACACTAACCGTGGCAACCCGATCTTTAGACACTAACAAAACTGTCCCGTTAACGGTTATCAATTAATTTGTTATTTCGGTTCTAACTTTTACCAAACGGTCTCGGGGTTCTAATTTGGGCTCAAAACAGTAACTAGGGTCTAAGATATAAAGCCCAACCTAACTTAGGTCCAACAATTAAACTTGTAGAAGTAAACTTAATTTAGAAAACATAAAAGACCCTTTAATAACTTTAATAAAACCTAAGGTCATAAAAGAAATAAAATTACTTAAAACATAAATTACTTGACCAAGATTTTAAAGATTAAAGCATGGATTATTTACAAGTAAGTTATAACAAGAGGAAAATAATCAAGAATCAAGAATTAATAACAAGAATTGAATTCCTTTTTAGTAACTTAACCAACTCACTTATTTAATCAAGATTACACATGAAATTAACATGAATGAACCCTAAGAGAATTTAAAGAACATATGAATATTTAACTAACGATTCAAGAATTAATCTAGATAATTATACTTTAAAGATTCGTGCATACAATAATATTGTGGTCTAACGATTCATGTAAAGAATACAACGAATATTAAAGAATCACTTTCAACCCTAAATAATCAACTATTACAACCTAAATCTAATTACAATTTATAACATAAAATTTCACATAACAATTTGAAAAAATTACACATAATTACAACAAGAAATAATTACAATTAATTTCCCTAATTACAACACTAACAATACTATAATTATAAAAAAACAGAATATTAATAACAATAATAATTACAATTGTAAAAACAGATTACTAATATTAAAACAAGAAAAAGAAAAGAACAAGAATCAGTTAGGGTTAGGGTTAGGGTTTACGTAGGTTAGGGCAGCGGCGGTTTCTGGCGACGGCGATCGGAGTGCGTCGGTCGCGAGTGGCGGCCGTGGGCTCGTCGGAGGGGGGTGGTTGACGTCGATTTTCCGAGCAACAATCTCCAGTGACTCGAGCGGCTTTTCTTCGACTGGGAGAGGCTCCGGCGACGTTAGGGTGGCGGGGCAGAGGTCGCCTGGTGGTCGGGCAGCGACAGCGACACCAAAGGTCGCGGCGGCCGGCGATGAGGGCGGAGTTAGCGCAAGGGAGAAAAAGAGAGAAAAGAGAGAAGAGGAAGGCACGGTGGTTACCGGCGAGGGTGGCGACGGTGGTGGCAGTCTTTGGTGGCGTCGGTGGCGGCACGTCGATGGTGGGGCGAGAAGGCAGGGAGATCGAGAGGAAGAAAGAAGGAAAAAGAAAGAGAAAGGAAGAGAGGAGAGTCGATTCGGTGGTTTCAGGTGCTCAGTGGCGGCCATGGCGGTGGTGGTCTGGTGGTCGGCTGCTGGGCGAGAGAGCAGGGAGGGAGAGAGAGCTAGGGTTTGAGGGAGGGATTATTAGGGTTTAGGGTTTGAGAGGGGGAAAAAGAGTTTATATACTACCCACTTAATTAGGCCCAAAAACTAATCCTAATCCAACCCATTTAACAATTAAAACTGATTTTCTTTCAAAAGCCCAATAATTTTAATAATTGTAATAATAATATTAATACTAATAATCATATAATCACATAACAAATAATATTCACGTAATTAATAACACATAATAATATTAACTTACGAGAATACTATTCTACCCTTGTTAGTCCCTCAACGGTCCTACGAGCTCAAGCGTTAGCATAAATAAACACAAACGAATAATACTAAAACACGAAGTCAAACATAATAAACTAACGACGTCACGGTCAACATCGTTGGATTTTTCGGGGTTTTACATAATAATAATAATAAAACTATGCTTACATTCAAGGTTATTTTTAATTCATGTGTCAAATGGTATCCCAATGCCAAATGGACATTTCTAGTAGTGACCTCTATTATCCTTTCCTACTTAAGGTCAAGTGTTGTAGTTGTAGGGTTGAAGTCGTCAACTAACCACTTGCACATATCTCTAGTCAATTGCTTCATCCCCAACTTCAAAATTCCGCCAAACGTCATCGCCTTTACATCACTCTTCTGCTCGAGGGTAAGATCGTCTCGTTAATTAATCAACCGCTTAGTTTAGAGACATTCAGGTGGGAAATTTTTATCACCGCCACTTAGGATATCATCCATGGTCAACGGTTGAGACTTTGGTTGCTAACTTGGATTACTTTTGGACCCACATTTACCACCTTACCAAGGTAGATAGAATTGGGTTCCTAGTTAGGGTTGATGGAGTAGTCAGAATCGAAAATGTATAATTGGATCGAAGATCATAAGATTCAAATAAATTAGGCAATAGCAGAAAAAAGCTCTATGATAGTGAAAATCTTAACACTTCATTAAAAATGAAACAACATGTTAAATCGTATTTTAGTCAATAATTTTAATACAAAATCTACATTGTTATGACAAAATTTTAAAATTGATAATGTGCGCAAGCATTATCAAATTCATGTATGATTGTGGATTGAATCGTAGGATCGTATAATCGAATTGCAATTCTAACACATAATATTCAAACTAAGCTAGGATCCTAACTACTTTAATATTCTAATAAGAGTTGAATCGATAAAGGATTTTTGGATTGTAAAATTGTGGGATCGTAGATCCAGATTGGGATTTTAAGAACTATGCACCTTACGTTTCTTATCGCCCTGTATAACCTGGCACATTTCTTCTTGGTGGATTCGGATGACGTTTACTCGTACATGGTTGCACATGATCTTCAAGGGCCATGGTAAGGCTAGTTGGCGCATATGTAGCAATTGCTGCACTTTCATGTTCATATCTATAGACGTCAGCCTCCAAGTAAGTGTATATGTCAACATCAGTTTCAGCATTTGGTGGGCCAAAGTAGAGCCCATTCTACACCAATTTCTTGCAATTCTCATGTTGCTTCAATCTAGGGGTACGTGCTCACCCTCCCAACCTCGCACCCTGCCTCAGTCAATGGCGAAGTGAAAAATGAAGTATTGCACCTCTTTTCACTCATCACTTGGGGGTATGTCTTCTAGTATTGCATTTCCATCATCCCCTAAACATACTATTGGTCATGTTGTGAGCAATTCCTCAATAACCATATTCGAAGCATCACTTTAGGTGGCTACACATGAACATTTTATTAATGAGTTGTGCACCAAGAGGCACGCTCAATTGACCATGAGCAGCAACATCCAATTGCCTGCATGCATGCAAACAAACCAAATTAAATCTTTAATGGTTGTTGCATGCGTTACTGCATGGGATTTTCCACGTAAACTTGTGCATGTAGAGTGCATGCACACAAGTCTTTCGGCTTCGACTCCTCTTATTTTCTTACTTTTTAACTAAAGTACATAAAAAAGAATGATACATCTGTGTCTACATAATGCTATTATTATGCTTAAATACCCGATGTCTACAGATAGCCCCCACTTTGATTGAATCCGAACATGATGAAAATCAAAGTAGTACTGATTATTGGACACTGGTATGGGGATATGACTTTGGAATGCAAAGCCTGGGCGACGCTTGGAAGCTGAGGTCCTGCGCCTAACTGTTGATAGACGTGTGTCATCTTGTGGGTAATCTCAGACGGGGACGACGCCTTATTGAAAACTGGAGGGTGCGATTTGTCGTTGATCTCAAGGAAGAATGATGCTCTAATTGGAATGATGGATTTCATGTGTCGATCTCAGGTGAGAATGACGCCCTATTGAAGTTTTGGTGGAATGTGTGCTTGAAAGCTAATCTTAGGCGAGAATGACGCCCTACTGAAGTTTTTGATGGAATTTGTGTTTAAAAGCTGATCTCAGGCGAGAATGACGCCCTACTGAAGCTCTTGATGGATTTTGTGCTTGAAAGCTGATCTCAGGCAAGAATGACTCCCTACTGAAGTTTTTGATCGAATTTCTGCTTGAAAGCTGATTTCAGGCGAGAATGACGCTCTACTGAAGTTTTTGATGGATTTCATGATTATGGCAATTCAATGCCGAGAGACTTCACCGAGCGCGATGTCGATGGCTCTGATGAAGTTTTAGCCTTTGGTTTTGATGTTGGTGGGAATTCAATTCCGAGAGACTTCACCGGCGCATATTGGAAAAAAATAATCTGAACTTACAACTTTCTTAGGGATGAGCTGAACTTTGAATCCTATTATTATCAGCATCCACCACCAAGTTAAACTCCTCCGAAAAGTGACGTAATTGTGGCGATATTACACGCGGAGCATACTTTTAACTTGCTTTTGAGCTACCAAAAGTTTTAAGTATAATATCGTCACCACATTGTCACTTTTCGGACGAATTTAACTAGGTGATGTATGCTAAAATAATAGAGGTTAAAGTTTAGCTCATTCTTAACAAAGTTACACGTTCGGATTATTTTTTTCCAATACCCCCAAAGTTTGGATTATTTTTTTTCCAATTTTCTTTTTATAAATAATTTTTTTTGTATAAAAATATAATTTTACAAAATTTATGTGTGAGATTATTCCTTTATAATCTAATTATACCTTTCTGCCACTTAACATATAATATAAAATTTTTACATTAAGACAAGAATCATAATAAGTGTTTTTATGCCCGAAGTCATATCACTTTTGTATATTATTAGACATAAATATAAACTAGTTTTTGTGCCCTTATGATGTACGGGTTATTTTTTCTTATTTATTAGTTTTCAATTTAATTGTGTTTATGTTTTTTCCATTGTTTCTTCAATGTTTAGTTCAAGGGGTGAAATGAAATTTACATTGATTTTTATTATTTGTTTTACTTAACATCTTTTGGAAATGTTCAGTAATTGAAAAATGGATTTGTACTAAAACCTTCTATAATATTCTAAGAAGGTTATTGCGTGATGTTCGCGGTTTGTTACTGCTCTTACCGTCCCGAGTGTTCTTGATTTTCCTGTTGTTATAGTATTGCTATTGTCTTTTTTTCTTTCATTGTCAATGAGAATTATTTCGATAATTATATTGTTGTTTCGATAACTATAAGGTTTTACACTTAATTTACTTGTATTCATTTTCATTTTTTAGATCGAGTAGTGATAAAGTATTAATTAAAATATGGGAAACTTGAGGGACCTTAGTTTTGGAGCTTAATTGCGACTCAAAAAATGTTGGAGTTTATTTGCTACATATGAATGTCATGTGGCAATTTGTTACATTTACATACCTTGTTTGTTACTACTGTTGTGCTCTTGACTATTTTCGGTTTTCTTGTAATTGCATCAAATATTGCAATTAGTATTATCATTTTTTTGTTGTTAATGCAAATTATTTCGACAATGATATTGTAATAAGGAATCAATTATGTTATAAAATTTTATGCTTAATTTATTTATAGTTATTTGTATAATTGTTTTGTAATAAAGTATAACTAGTCTTTTGCCCCGTGCTATGCACGGGTTACTTTGTCTTTATTTGTTAGTTTTTGTTTTGATTGTAAGTATGGTCTTCAAACATTTTTTTTCGATGTTGTGTTCATATTTGATCTTGAATGACGGTGAATAAATGCAAGTGTTGTGATTATGAGTTACTCCTATTTGTAATTTTTTGTTTTAATTGATTTTTCCTTTTTTTCAATGTTGGGATAAATGAGTGATATCAAATTTGCAAGGCATTGGATCTTTTTGTTTTTTGCTAAACACTCGTTGGAATTGTTATTATCAATATCTTGGATACAAAATGATAAGCATCTTGCTGCAAGATGATTCTTAACCATCTTGTATCTCACCTAAATCACTTATAAAATTAAATGTAAGTATATTTAAATCGTTATAAAGGTATGTTTCATTAATTTGAGGGTTACTATAACCTATAAACAATATAAAAATATTTATTTGTTATATTTTTTCATAAATATAAAACTATGCATAGAATTTGCATTTTTTTACTATGATTGATAAAATTGGCCATTATTTATATTTTTTTTGACTTAGCAAATAAGTAATATACTCTTGTAGTTGATAAATATACATCATTATTAGAGAAAATATTATGAAAAGTTAACAAAATGTGAAATATAGATAATTCAAGATGTTTATTAACCATCTTGAGGCAAGATGTGTATTATGGTCCATCTTAGATTTATGGTCATCTTATAAGGTATCACTTGTAATTATGTGTGATTAATTTTTTAACATTGTGATTATAAAATTATCAATATATAATATGACGTCTTAATTATAAGATTAGTACTATAAAATAATTCTTCGTATACTTATTATTTAATAAGTGAAAGAGGTTACATTATACTACCTTTCATTCCTTTTTTTTTTAGTTTATCTGTGTTTTTTACTATCATTGTTTGTTTCATATTATCTATTATTTTGCTGTTTCAATAACATATTGATTACTACTTTTCTTATTTTACATTTATCATTCATTGAATCAGTCCGTAATTTTAATTTTAATTAATGTATATTTAATTATTTTTTCTAATAAGTATTTTATAGATTTGTGTGATATTATTTTTTCTATCACTTTTAAAAGACAGATAAACAGAAATAGAACTACCTTTTTTTTAGATAATGAAATAGGACTACGAAATAACAACTTATAACCGTATACGTCTTGTAAGACAATATGATGTACACTCACTATAAAAATATGTTGTTGGTCGATTTGTTGGATTTTACTCGAGTAAAAATTATTCATAAAGCTACCCTAAATGATAATAAGATAAATTGACATAGATAATTAATAATATCATTACCTTGAATACTATTTTATTATCAGCAAAAGTATATATCACTTATAATAAATCGTGGCTAATTTATTTCAACGTGATCTAAAATCTCTAACTATATTGCCTAATATAGTAATCATTCCAAAGGGCGATGCTTATTTATTTAATTAAACAAAGGTAAAATATATTAGCTTTGTATTTGAAGAGGAAGGGAGATTTCTAAAAGAAATGATGGAGCATAGAAGTTTATTTAAAAAAAAAGAAAAAAGAAAAAGTAGAATACATTACCTAGCTATTTGAAAGGGAGGATAAAATTGAGAACTTATGTGGGTGTGAGAATTAGAAATGCATTCTATTTTAACTTGAAAGTGAATATTATAAGAAGTAAATTTAAACTATAAAAAATAGGAGAGTTCAATTACCTTCCAAATGTGCTTTGTGAGTTTTGCTTTGTGAATTGTGGGAAAGTTATGAATATGCTTTGTGAATTGTTGGAAAATGATGAGAGTTTAAGTGATATATGTATAAATAATACTACTATATGACTAATGACTAATTATATTGAAAATTGGATATGTTATTGCATTTAATTGGAATATTTTGGTTTTACAATTGGGTTATTGGATTCTAATAATACGAACTTTGGGCCATATAAGACTTAATAATACAAACTTTCGATTTGATTCTTAATAATACGAACTTTGACCACCTGTTGGATACAGTAATACGCCACCAAGTTAGTGATTATTTGACTCGCTGGAAAGATGAGTTGGCAGGCAAGGCATGTGTCCTTCCTTGTTTGACCTTGCCAACTCATCATTTGACCCTAAAAAAGTGTCATGTCAACCCTCTTCTTCATCTTCCTCCCTCTTTCTCTCTCCTCTATCTCTCTCTCTATCTCGATTTCAACCTGCATAAACTTCCAGAATCCATGACATCAAATGAGAAAGAGCATTACTTACCTCCAACAGATGATGTGTCCTCTTCATATTAAGCCTACAAATATCCTCACACACAATCTTGACAACCTCAAAGCTCCTCCGCCTCTCATGAATTCCATTAACAACCCCCTTAGTAACCCCAACCTTACCAAGCTTCATCTTCTGCTTCATCCTAATCCCAACAGTTGTCAATCTCCTAATCTCAGACGGGGCCAATGTGAGCTCAGCCAAAGTAGGAGCCTCCTCCTTGTGTTTCTCCATCACCTTGACCTCCCTCCTCTCCCTCTTAACCACCAGTCTCAACTCATGAAGCTTCACAATGGCATTCCCCGTGCTGTGGTCGGAACAGGGTTCTGAGGACTAGACCAACTCGGGTCCAGCGTATGACCCACACGGTAACTAGGGATTTGGCGGGAAGTAGGGATGAAAATCTCCCCAATTTTGGGGGTTTCTTCATCTTCAGACAACTGGGCATTGCTTTCGTTCGTTGGATGTTGTTCGACGAAGCCTAGGGTTCGTAGTTTTTTTGGCTATGCGTTGAATTGCAGATTGAAATCGAGATAGAGAGAGACAGAGGAGAGAGAAAGAGGGTGGAAGATGAAGAAGAGGGCCGACATGACATTTTTTTAGGGTCAAATGATGAGTTGGCAAGGTCAAACAAGGAAGAACACATGCCTTGCCTGCCAACTCATCTTTCCGGCGAGTCAAATAATCACTAACTCGGTGGCGTGTTACTGTATCCAACAGGGGGTCAAAGTTCGTATTATTAAGAATCAAATTGAAAGTTCGTATTATTAAGTCTTATATGGCCCAAAATTCGTATTATTAGAATCCAATAACCCTTTACAATTTAGACAATAACTACTCCCTCCGTTCCATATTAATTGTTATATTTTTTACTTTCACGGTCTCCAATATCATTCTTTGATTGATAACTTCTTGCATAATATGTTATTAACAATTACAATATTATACTTTTATGATAATATTTTTCATTACGAATCTAATGTTGGTAATTTTATATAGCAACTCATTGTATATATTGAGAAATTTACGGTCAAATTTTTTGAAGTTTGACTGCACAATTTCCAAATACGACAATTAATATGGAACGGAGGGAGTAATGATTACAATTAAGCTCAGTATTTTATATTGTGTGTTCTTCCTCCAGTTCTTCCCTGCCTTTTTCTTTTTATTTCTTTTTTTTTGGGTAGAATCTTACACGCTTTACAGACATTTTATTTTCATGATGTTGATGGCTCTCATCTAGTTTGGATCTGAAATTTGGAATTTCATATTATGACCTAATCTCATTCTTTTGGGCTCGCTCATGACCAAAAAAAAAACATTTCATTTTTTCGGGCTCGCTCAGCAGCCTCATGATCTGTAAGAGCAAAACCCCACTATTTTTTTTTTATGTGTTAGAGTTGAACTGTTGAAGTGGGTAGGTTAGGGTTTATGCTAATTTTCTTTCATTGATGTAAAAAAATTGTGCTTTTCTAGGTACTCTAGTTGAGTGATTGAATCATTCAAAAGATAGTGGTTCTAAGTGGTTTCTCTTTATCTGTGCTCTTAAATTTGGGTCTTGGGAGGAGAGGGGTATGCTCAAGGGTTACTGATGGCCATGGTACTTGTTTTGGTGTTTTGTCATGAGTTTTCTAATTTTTTTTTTCAAATAAAAGAAGCATATATGTTGTTAAAGAAAAAGAAAGAATATATTACCTGATTAACTGAAGGGATGTTGAAATTTGAGAATTTGTCTGTAGGTGCAATTGGAAATAGCCACTGCCAGAGTCAACATTAAAAAGTATGAATTTGGGGAAAAAATATTGAACATCAAGTAAAAATGTACTATATTTTAACTTGAAAACGAAGATTATAGAGTAATAAGAATAGTAGAATACCATTACCTTATGAATGCGACTTTTAATTTTGAGGAAATTGTGAGGTGTTAAGTGATGTCTTTATATATTACTGATTAAATGAAAAATCATATTAGGTTTGTTGAATAATATAATGAGTTGGTGTTTGCAATTTATATGGTAACTGAAGATTATGATTAAGTTTATAATTTGGAGAATTTGGGGTATTTAGTTATTAATTTTAGAATTGGAAAGGTTGTCTTAAGTGTCTTTTAGGTTTTGATAATTGATGATTATTTAATTATATAATAACTTATATTTAACCAATTTGAAGCCCAAGCATTGAGTAACGTTCACCTATAGTGGGGATATTAATATCAACTAGGCCTCAATCCGTGCGATGCATGGAGTGAACTAAATTAGTTACTTTTGAAATTTTGTAAAAGTCATGGATAAGTAATTGTTTATACAAAGTAAACTAAACGAAATATTAATGAAATTATTGCATGAAAAACATCATAATAAATTAATCCAACAAAACATATAATTTAGCAATAGAAAATTTGCTAAAATGACAATGAACATTGACCAAGGCGAGTTGAATGATCATATTGTCCAATGAAAACGTAACATGACAAATTGTTCAAACACACGGGCCAACAAATTCAGATGCGAAAGACACAAACTGACCCAAACTCGCAAAAAAATAAAATAAAAATAATCAAACTAATGATTACCCACTTAATGGATGACAATAATATATTTATAAATTTGACGATAGCATAAATAATTGCATTTTGAAACATTATTGGTAGTTGAGCAATAATTTTGGACCTGCATGACACATATGTTGCTAAGGTCTTATCATTTTTCATGATAAACAAATGCCTCGTATCCTCTATGCGTTTAATCAATGTAGTGTATACTGATATTGCTACTTGGCTAGTGTTCCCATTTATAAAAGTTGTGACTATAATGATCCTGCAACACATGTAGTAAAATACAATAATTTTATTAAAAGATGTGACTATAATTATGGCAAAGCATTCAAACTATAGTCAATTATGAAGAAAAAAGAAAGAAGACCTTCATATTGCCTTCTCAATGGCTAAATCTCCTAGTCAACAAAGTTTTAAAGTATTAATGGTCCATTCAGTTCAGCCTCAAAAGGGTATTCTTCCAGTGTTGGCAAAAGCTTCCTGAATACAAACAAAATTGAAACTCAAAATGTTGTCCCTGCCCGAATCAGCCTTAAAAATACCTATTAAACATACCTCAAACTTGAGAAATAGTTAGGATACAGATATAAAGATATCAATACAAACAGAGAAAGAGAAGGGCATGCACCATGGAGGAGGACCGGAGGTCAAACACGTGATTGACAATGGTTAAGAGAGGAGTGGCAAATCCATTGCATCAACTGAGGATCTAGTGTCGTCGTCTGCTTGAAAGATGGAAGATAAGGCAGTCAAAGTGTGACCATACTAAAAGGGAGTGGAGATGAGGAAAAGAGAGAGAGAGAGAGAGAGAGGGAGAGGGAGAGAGAGAGAGAGAGATTACTACCTGTCATCACATTGATGACTGAAAAACCCAATTTGCATCCCTTGTTTCACATTAAAGCACCAATGAAAAAGAATGGGGAGCACAAAAAAGGACCAAATACATCAAAATTGGCCTGATGAAGAATCAATAGCCACAAAGATAAAGGTATTAATCTACTCTAATAATCTGAATACATTCCTCAATAACATTTACATCTATGACCACAAATGAAAATTGTATATTAAAAATTTAAAACACCACAAAGGTTCAACATCACACATAAAATAGAAAATATATCAAAATTATGATATCATTTAAGAAAATGAATCTACCTGAACTCAACTTACAAAAATTCCACAAGAATGATGTCTTCCACCGTAGCTAGAATGATTCAAAATGATGATAAATGCCTCCCTTTTATCATCTACCTGAACTCAACTTACAACAGATAACAAAACCATTGCCATAGTTTCCATATTGTGGTCAAGATCATAAAATTCACAATTTGTATCTCTTGTTTACAAAATGGATGCAAAATTGAATCAATAAATGCAAAAGATAAACAAAATTACAAAGATAAGTCTATTGATTAAGTACTCTAATGAATTTAGTCAGAGCTCTTAATCTCATTACAAAAGCCACATAGGATGCTTAGGAATACTCCCAGTAAGATTAAATAAGAACTTGGAATAAGTCTAGTGATTAAGTAGAACACGTAAAGATTCAAGATTATATCTTTCTAAAGCCAAATATCAAACATCTTGCAACTCAAACAAAAGACAACTTTGCCACTTTTGTTTCTCACGATGAGGTGAGATTTTCCTCCCCGGATGGCCTAGAAACAAACATAGGGGAACCCAATTCTACAAACTATTTTAATACCGCAAATAGGCCCCATAATCAAAGGAAAAAAAATAAGAAGATGAGGACTTGTATGAACTCCAAATCAATCAATTAACAGAACAATTAAAGGCTGGAGGTGACCTTAATAGAAAAGTTAATTAATTACCCCATTTCTAGCCTCGGTATGCTGTCCGTCGTCAATATTGCAGCACAGTCCAACAATGTCGAAATATCTGGACAAAACTGGCATGGAAACTCTTCTCTTATATCATCATCTTCATCAACTTCTTCGAATCCCAAAAACACATAACTGTAGACACCGGATTTTGTACCGGGACAAGCGTACAAATCAGGAGTAACAAGAAAAGAGGCTAGAAGGAAAGCGAAGCCACTGGGCCTCCATCAATCAAGAGTTACTGGGCCAACCCCCCACAAAAAGCCTTCATTTTCCACCCTTTCCACATACATATGCCCACCATTTCGAATCTCATTTTTTTCACAAGTTTTGTTGGCCCTATTTCTTTTGATGAGAGTAAAGTACACATCATAAGCTTTCCAACGCCTTTTGAATCGCCTCAATCGGAGTCCGGATGAAAGAGTTATGGTCGTTTGAAGATCCGGCCCACTAGAAGAAACAAAACCCGCACGGGTTTTAATCAACAGAGACGGCCCAGAACCAGAGCCAGCCCAAGGCGCGCCCCATCCCAGTCACTTCAAAACCCGCACGGGTTTTCTACCATCTGAAGCGCGTCGTTTTGCCTCATCCACGTCAGCGATCCGTGTGTGGGTATTTTAAAACCCGCGCGGGTTTTATCTTCCAGAAGCTGGCGCCAATATCTTGATCATCCCCTGATTTTAGCCCATGTGCCTTGACTATTCTGTCTTTGACTTGGATAGCCCGCACGGGTTTTATGCTTGCATGAATGGAGGGCATGATCCAAGGGATGTGTCCCCTCCATTTCCCTCCTAAACCACACCTCCTCCAACTATAAATACCCCTTCATTCTTCCACTCATTTCACCAACAACTCTCATAAACCACCTCTATTATTCTCATTTCATCCATTATCACTCCCACCAACTATCATCATAATCCTACCTACACTCTCCTAAACTCTCTCTATTATCAAGCATTCTCATCAACTAGCACCATTATTCTACCCTCATCTCATCAACAATCATCCCTTATTCTACCGAATTTCCATCACTCCCTTAAAATTCTCTCATCCATAATCACTCTCTAAACCTCTCCTAATCACTTTGTCACATCTGTATCTTCACCCTAATACCATTTCCTAAACCACTTCTATCTTTCCATCAAAGTCTAAAGGCAAGGCAAAGTCAAGGATTTCAAACCGGCACATTCGGGCTCCTAAATCAAAAGAGGTTCGATTCATTGCTTTCTTATTGTCATTGTTTAAATTATGTAATTCGTACTTTAGTTTCGTTATCTGTACATATTTTGTAAATCAAAAACCTCATTTTTTTTATATTGCATGATGATGAATATAATTTCGTGAAATTAATTAAACTTCTCCCCGCTCTTTTTCATTTTAATGTCGATTTTAGTAGAGTCTGTTTTCTAACAGGCGAATTCGAGAATTCTTATAATTCTCGAATAGAATCTACCGGACTTAGAATCAAGTTTCGTAGACCGGAGTTATTTTTATTGTTTTTACGGTTTGTCGGTTTCCTTAAATCGGCTGGCGACTCTTAATTCTTTTATAACCCGTTTAATTATTTTAAACATCCGAATTTACACCAAAATATTTAAAAATGGTTTAATATTTTCCACACACTTATCCAAAGTTAAACCCGAGAGAAAATGGGCAAGAAGTTGATAAAAACCCCCGCGGGTTTTATCAATTTTAACCCATCTTCTCTGGCCCACAAAAGCGCACGGTCCGACCCATGGAGTATTAAAACCCGCGCGGGATTTAATCCTCTATGGCGGCCCGTTTTCCTTCTGTTGGGCCTGGATCTGGTATTTGGGCCAATATTGAATTATTTTTAAAGTATTTCGGTGGAATTTCGAATGGTTAAATAATAAAAAATGGATTTCTAAATAAATACAGTTTCATCACCCCGAAAATGAATTTCATAAAGTAAAAATATCCTTATTTAAGGATTAAGCAACCTTAGTCGGCTCCCGATCAATTAAGTAGCGCATCCGAGAACAATTTCCCCGAACGGGAATTTTCCGAGTCCTACAGATTGGCGACTCCACTAGGGACTTAAACTTAAAAAGAGGGTAAGACTTGAAAAAATCGAATTAATTTGAAATTGTAAAAGGGAGAAGTTGATTTATTTCGCGATTTTATAATTCTTTGTAGGCATCCTTTGCATACCGGGCCACTAATCGCGTCTTTTGACACGTTAGCACAAAGGCGACGGTTAAGTTATACCTAAGTGATTCCCTTGAGAGCGGGTAGGCCACTACTTGTGTGATGCACTCTACATCGCCAAGCATTTGGTCTCTCCTCTCCCCACGTTACACTCAAAGGGCTTCCTTGAAGTTCTTTGAGCAATATCTCACACTCCTTACCTAAGGGTATGGAGTACGGAGATGAAAACGTGCGGTAGGCCATGTAATCCAACCATAGAAAAATCCGTGAACATAGAACCTTGGTTTAGGGTATCCCCTCATGTTGTATGCTATGTGCTATGTGCTACCCCTTCCCTTTCTTTCTTCTTTTGTTTTAAAGTCGACCATAGTTTAGAGGTTTTGTTTTAGTCCATATAAAATTCATTGGGTTGAGAAAATGATTATTTATTAGAATAATTGACTCAAAAAGCATCATGGTTAGCCTAAATGGAAGGACCCATTTATGCTTGAAAGATGATTATTTTGATTAATAAATAAAAATCGACTCGCCTTTAATGATATTATATGGCCCTTTACAAAATTCTCTTAACGAAGGTCCAAAAAATTAATTAAAAAAGTCTGACAAAGTTAATGGATATCGTTTTAGACTGTATAATAGTCACTAGACTTGAGTAAATTAATTTATCGATTTAATTAATAAATCCATCATATTTATGGCCGGCCCGTTGTTAGGCCCAACCATATTGGATTTGTCAATTAAGCCCATGAATTAATTATAACTCGCTTATTGTTGGCTTTATCCAGTCCTTTACAATATCTGTTTTCCTTGAATAAATAAATAAAGCTTGTTGTATGCTATGTGTAAATGCGTGACTGTATGTTGGGTCTTCATTAGAGTCGGACCTAAGTTTGAGATACTGTTTTAGTCCGCATAATAATCGTTGGGTTTGAGAAGAAATAAGTTTATAAACTCGATTAATTAACCTTAAATTTTACGGTCGGCCCGGTGGCGAGGCCCATCCATTTTAAAGGTTAATTATCCTTGTTTATCGATTCATTTTAACTCACCGTTGATGATTTTATTCGGCCCTTCTCAATATTCTCTTACTCATGGTCCAAAGAAAATTGATTAATAGTCAAACAAAGTCAGTGTGTGTTCTAGCCCGCGTAATAGTCTTAAGGTTAGAGAAAATAAATTTATAAACTTGATCATTAAGTCTAACAAATCCATGGTCGGCCCGTTGTTAAGCCCATCCATGGTGGAATTAATAATTGAGTTTATAAGTCTGTTTTGACTCGCCTTTTGATGGCTTTATTCGATCCTTTACAACATCCACTTTCCATGAGTTAAATAAATAAATGTGTTGCGTCACAAAAAAAAAAGATAAAAAAATGGGTCGTCAGTTTTGTCGAGCATTATTATAGTCCGCATAATAGCCAATAAAGCTCGAGTTGTCTGAGTTGTTGGGCCAAGTTACGGATTCTCCTTAAAACGGTCGGCCTGTGGATTAGGCCCATCCGAATTGAGAACCACTGACTTGTGCTTTCCAACTTTTGTCGACTCGCTATATTTGACTTTATCCGGCCCTTTATAATACTCTTGTTGTAAAAAAGTGTTGTTGAGTTGCTTCATGAGTCAGTGTATAGGTGTCTTACATGTTATGAGGTATCATATATGGTCTAGTAAACCCAAGTCATAGACGAGTCTTTGTTTCAGAGTCTACATGTAAATGTCTTTCAGTCTTTAGAAAGTCTCATACAAGGTCGTATCATATGTGAATCTTTTCTTAAGTCAATATGTGTGTTTTGTTTTTTTTTTGAAAGTCTAAACCCAGGTCATGGGTGAGTCTTTGGTCTAGGTTATAAGTGAGTCTTTTCCTGGGTTAATGTGTGTTTGTCTCTTTTAGAAAGTCTAGTTTAAACCCATGTCATGGGTGAGTCTTTGTTTTAGAGTCAGGATATAAGTGTCTTACATTCTTTAGAAAGCATCATATAAGGTCTAGAATAAATCTTTGTGTTAATGTCTGCATGTAAGTGTCTTGCATTCATTAGAAAGCATCATATAAGGTCAGGATGGGTCATTGTGTTAGTGTCTGCATGTAAGTGTCTTGCATTCTTTAGAAAGTCTCATATAGATTCATAAGTCATGTAAACCCATATCTTGGGTGAGTCATTTTCCAGGGTCAACATATGATTGTCCTGCATTATAGAAGTCTCCTAAAGGGTCTAAGTCGTACAAACCCATGCCATGAGTCAGTTATTGAGTCGTTTCTCGAGTTAGTGTGTAAGTGTCTATCATTCTTAGAAATTCTCATATAAGGTCTAAGTCATGGGCAAGTCTGTGTCTAGAGTCATCATGTAAATATTTGTCTTTCTTTAGAAGTCTAATGTAGACCCATGTCGTAGGTAAGTCTTTTTCTTAAGTCAGCATGTAGAGGTCTTGCATCGTAGGAAGTCTCATGTAGATCAGTTAGCACTTTCAAACCCATGCCCTGGGTGAGTCTATCCCGAGTCAGCATATAGGCGAAGTCCGTGTAGGTCATTTAGGTCATGCATGCTCTGGGATGGGTTTTTCTTCATTTGTCTAGTGTCAGGGTCAAGGCCTGAGCTAACCCTAAAGGGAATATTTGGATGATGAGAAATTCTGCAGCTACCATAGATCCCGAGGGAACAACATAGAGCATTGTTAGACTTTGGAGCACATGATCCATTCAGGGAAATTGCCCCCACCGAAAGCAGCACAGAGGACCAAACATAACATGGATTCCCCATACGAGGCCAAGGAGAGCACATCATCAAAGGAGGTTTAGAAGTAGCTACAGTCCTGGTGGTCGACCATTTCATGCTTAGAGTCTGTTAGAAACAGTTCTTCATTCATTTCTTTGTTCTTGTTGCTTTGTGATCAAACAGAATTTTTTGCTTATGCTTTTGACTTGAGTTGAGAAGTTCTCTCATCTATCCATCATCCGTGCAAACCAAGTCTGACAAATTTCATTTTCTCTTATCCTTCCATCTTTGTTGTATACCTCGTTCCCATCTTTTGTTTTATCGAATCCAGGGTTTAAAAAAAAAAAAAAAGAAGAAGAGAGAAGCCAGTCTGCATTCATCAAGTAGGCTGGGCAAAAGGAGAGAAGACTAAAATCATCAGTCTCTTGAAAATGGACATCTGAATGCTCCTAGACAAGCAACTTAAACAAAATGTGCCGAGGACAGGGGGCTACCGCCTCATCACCCACATCACCATCTATGTCACCTGTTACCTTCCCATTTTCCAACATCTATCATCTACATCTCCATCCCAAGTTCCCATTCATCCCTCTTTGCATCACTCATAAAAGGCATCGTTCAAAAAAACCTTAGCCTTGTTCAACCCAATCATTCTCCTCATGACCAATCCATATCTACCCCAAAGCCAAAAGGTGTGTTGTGACTAATGTCATCAAAAGGAGAATAGGAGTCAACCCTTGAAGAAAGAGTTTGAAAAAGGAAAAAGGTTTGTTGTGACCAATGTCATCAAAAGGAGAATAAGAGTCAACCCATGGAGAAAGGGTTTGAAAAGAGAAAAAAGTGAAAAAAGTGAAAGCAAAAGAAAAAAGTGAAAAAAAAAGCTGAGATAGATAGCAAAAAAAAAAAAAACAAAAAAGTTGAGAAAAAGAAAAGAAAAAAAAGGAGGAAATGGAGGAAAGCAAAGATAAATGAAAGAAGAAAAGAGGATTAGAAAAGAATAAAGAAAAGAGAAGGCGAAAATAAGAGTCACGCACACCTCAGCCTTCTATAACCTTCACAAACCTTTCATAACCTACATCATCCACACACCTCAGCCTTCTATAACCTTTACAAACCTTTCATCCATCCATAACCTACATATGAACCCTCAAACCTTCGTAACCATCTTTTCGAACCGTTAAGCCTTCCTCGAGGCACTATCCATTAAAGTTGCGCTTAAAGAACTACGACTGGCCTGATTCCACCTTGGATACGTAGGAAAAACTCTTTGAGGCCCGGCCGCTACAAGGAGCATCCTTTTTCCTCAAAATGTTGGTCTTTAAGAGAGAAAAAAAAAGAGAAAAAAAAGAGGCTAGCCTGAAAACCCGTCAGGGCAGGTTATGCAAAAGGAGAGTGAGAGAATAAGAGAAGTTAGCCTGAAAACCCGTCAGGGCAGGTTAGGCAAAAGGAGAGGAAACCCTAGATTCTATCTTTCATCATCAACAACCCTCCATCTTCCTTCTGTCAGACTTGGACATCATCCCATAACCATGTTCCAACCTTTTTCCAAGAGATGATGTCTTACCCCATTTGACCATCTCTTCACTCTTTCAGGACACGATCATTCTTGAGTGTCTTCCTATCTCATTCATCAATAAAGTCCCATCTACCATCCCTTTCAACCCTTTCTTAAGAGATGTTGTCTATCCCATTTGACCATCTCTTCAAGACACGATCATTCTTGAGTGTCTCCCTGTGTCCTTTATCAATAAAGTCTCATCTTCCATCCCTTTCTCTAGAGATGATGTCTATCCCATTTGACCATCTCTTCTCCTTTCAAGACACGATCATTCTTAAGTGTCTCCACATCCCATTCACCATCGTCTACCATCTCTTTTCCCAAACACTTCATAACCGACCCTTTCACCCCATCTCACCCTCTGAGGACTTTTCAGCTCAGTCATTAATGCAAGTATGAGGCTCTGTTCTTAATGCCCACTCTTAGCACACCTAAGTGTGGCTTACTTCTCAACAAGAGCAAAAGCCGTCTACATCAGATCAGCGGCTAATTGACAACCACATGATCATGAATAGACTCAGAAACAAGCTACTCTAAATTGGGGGCTCGTCCTACCTTCGTGACATCGTTCAAGACATTTATCAGAGATAGTTTCAAAGAAGGACATTTACTCCCTATCCTACAAGGTCCTGCATCTTCAATCTCATAGGCGTACTAATAGTGGTCTCATCAAGAAAGAAAAAAAGAAAAAGAAAAAGAAAAAAAAAGAAAAAAAAAAGAAAAAAAAGAAAAAGAGGGGCTAACTTGAAAACCCTTTGGGCAAGTTAGGCAAAAGGAGAGATTGAAACTCACTACTAAGGACGATGCCTCCTCCTATTATATGGTCCCCATGCATCATCTCGTCAATCCACATCGAAACTGGGGGCTTGCAAATCTCCAAGGTGCTCTCAGCGGTGAGTGTCATCAAGAGTCTACATCAAACCGGGGGCTTGTCATACATCAGCATACATTTACAAGAAATCAAGGTCATCTACGTGTTCATTCAGGAAACGCATCCTTCAGGCTTGTTGTCTCCATTATTGTTCCCTGTCCCGTGGATCGAAACATTACTCATCCTAAATTTTTTCTGAAGTTCCCCACGAGTGGCCTTAATCCTTAGAAAGAATTGTCTTAGGGAGTCATTGTCTTAGGAAAGCATTGTCTTAGAAAATCATTATCCATGAAAGTCTGTCTAAATATAGAGTCGGGGGTTGTCTGCATGTAGAGTTGCATGTATAGGAGCATAAAGCATCATGTGTCTGTCCTGTCGAGGCATAATAGGTTTGCATTGGATCCATATGTCATGTCATAGTCACATAGAGTCAGTTTTTCTTGCATAGAGTCAGTTTGTCTTGCATAGAATCGGTCTGTCATGCATAAAGTCAATAGTCATGCATTGCATGTATAAAGGCATGAAGCATCATGTATGAGTCTTGTCCATGAGTCATCTCAAAGTCATAAATAGTTAGTCAATGGTCATTTATTGCATAAAAGCATCATGTGTATGTCCTGTCTAAGCATAATAGGTTTGCATTGCATCTATAAGTCGTGTCAGGGCCTCATTTAGTCAATCTGTCATGCATCAAGTCAGTCTATCATGCACATTGAGTCAGTCTGTCAGTCTGTTATGCATTGAGTCGGTCTGTCATGTATCGAGTTAGTCTGTCATGCATCAAGTCAGTCTATTGTGTATCAAGTTAGTCTGTTGTATATCGAGTCAATTTGTCATACATACAGTCAATGCATGAGTGCATGAATGCTTGTGTCAAAAAAAAAAAGAAAAAAGAAAAAAAAAGAAATGCATTGTTTGTGCAAGAGTTTAGTAGACTAATTGCATGCATACCCACACCTCTGAAAATAAAATAAAAAAAAAAGAGAGAAAGAAGAAGAAGCAAGGAAGTGCTACATCGTTGCTCCAAAACGCAACACAGGGGGGCTGTTCAAGCCCATATGCTATCTCAATCAGACCGGTCAACATGGTTTCTAGTCACTAAGAGCAAGATTAGAGCAATCTCTAATCCAACTCTTGCTGGACAAGTTAGCATCCAGTCAAATCATGCATCATCAGCCAGACATGAATGGCGCATGTCCGACATGAAGGACAGAATCTTCACTTGACTAGTACGGATCAACGACCGGGCAAATTCAAGAATCCATTCTCCATAGTGAAATTTCGGCACCTATGCGCCTGAAGCAAAATTTAAGGAAAATCGACAAAGTTTCGGTGAAGTTCCTTAGCATTAAATTGCCATTATCCAGAGCCGCCGGCAAAGCTCGGCGCGATCGCACCAATAAGAGTCACCAACATCGGGAAAATCCGATCTGCCTCGGGGAACTCCGTGGGGAACCACCAACTGCTTCGGGAAAATCCTATCAACCTCGGGAAAATCCGTTGGGCATCGTCATCAAACTGCCAGACAGGTAATTCTCTATATCTCTAGCCATTTTTCAAAATGATCTGACATTCTCTATATCTCTAGCCATTTTTCAAAATCATCATCCATCATCCGGTCGCCACGTAAAAGAGCGCCGACAGCATCCATCTTTCGGTCGCCACATAAAAGAGCACCGATGTCATCCATCCACACAACCCAAAACCGATGGCCCTAAGACTGCGGCCCGGAGATTTCCAAAGCTCAGTAAAAATCTGAACCCATTTGCATTTCCGAAAAAACTAATACTTAATTTTCTTGTGATTTTCAGGTTGCCACATAAAATAGCACCATCATCTGGTTGCCGCTAAAAAGGGACCATTCATCATCTGGTTGCCGCTAAAAAGGGACCATTCATCATCTGGTTGCCGCTAAAAAGGGACCATCCATCATCTGGTTGCCGCTAAAAAGGGACCATCCATCATGCGGTAGCCACATAAAATAGCACCATCAGCGACAGTCGTCCAACGGTTGCCACCTAAAGGCCTCCAACGATGTCGTCAGCGACAGTCGTCCAACGGTTACCACCTAAAAGTCTCTAACGATGTCGTCAACAACAATCGTCCGACGGATTCCACATAAAGGTCTCTGACGATGTTAGCAACAACAGTCGTTCAATGGATGCCAATTAAAGGTCTCCAACGACATCCTCAGCATCAGTCATCCAACGGTTGCCACCTAAAGGTTACCGACGACCTCATCATCAGCATCTCCAGTCGTCTAACGGTTGCCACCTAAAGGTTTCCGACGACATCATCATCATCAACATCTTCAGTCGTCCAACGGTTGCCACCTAAAGGCCTCCAACGACATCACCAACATCCTCAGTCGTCCAACGGTTGCCACCTAAAGGTTTCCGACGACATCATCATCATCAACATCTTCAGTCGTCCAACGGTTGCCACCTAAAGGCCTCCGGCGACACCATCATCAGCATCAGTCATCCAACGATTGCCACCTAAAGGCCTCCGACGATATCACCAGCATCTTAAGTCGTCCAACGGTTGCCACCTAAAGGCCTCCGACGACACCATCATCAGCATCAGTCATCTAACGGTTGCCACCTAAAGCTTTCCGAAGACATCATCGACATCTCCAATCATCTAACAGTTGCCACCTAAAGGCCTCCGACGACATGAAAGCGACTATCTTCATTCAAGACGCCGTTGAATGGCATCATCTTCGCAGAAGACCACCGACAACATCCATCTTCAAGTCAGACGTCAAGCAGTCAGCATCTCAGGCTACTTTGACCTTAGTCCTATTCGGACTCGATCAAAGTGGGGGCTCTCTGTAGACACCGGATTTTGTACCGGGACAAGCGTACAAATTAGGAGTAATAAAAAAAGAGGCTAGAAGGAAAGCCAAGCCACTGGGCCTTCATCAATCAAGAGTTACTGGGCTAACCCCCCACAAAAAGCCTTCATTTTCCACCCTTTCCACATACATATGCCCACCATTTCGAATCTCATTTTTTCCACAAGTCTTGTTGGCCCTATTTCTTTTGATGAGAGTAAAGTACACATCATAAGCTTTCCAACGCCTTTTGAATAGCCTCAATCGGAGTTCGGATGAAAGAGTTATGGCCGTTTGAAAATCCGGCCCACTAGCTAAAACAAAACCCGCACGGGTTTTAATCAACAGAGACGGCCCAGAACCAGAGCAAGCCTAAGGCGCGCCCCAGCCCAGTCACTTCAAAACCCGCACGGGTTTTCTACCATCTGAAGCGCGTCGTTTTGCCTCGTCCACGTCAGCGATCCGTGTGTGGGTATTTTAAAACCCGCGCGGGTTTTATCTTCCAGAAGCTGACGCCAATATCTTGATCATCCCCCTGATTTTAGCCCATGTGCCTTGACTATTCTGTCTTTGACTTGGATAGCCCGCACGGGTTTTATGCTTGTATGAATGGAGGGCATGATCCAAGGGATGTGTCCCCTCCATTTCCCTACTAAACCACACCTCCTCCAACTATAAATACCCCTTCATTCTTCCACTCATTTCACCAACAACTCTCATAAACCACCTCTATTATTCTCATTTCATCCATTATCACTCCCACCAACTATCATCATAATCCTACCTACACTCTCCTAAACTCTCTCTATTATCAAGCATTCTCATCAACTAATACCATTATTCTACCCTCATCTCATCAACAATCATCCCTTATTCTACCGAATTTCCATCACTCCCTTAAAATTCCCTCATCCATAATCACTCTCTAAACCTCTCCTAATCACTTTTGTCACATCCGTATCATCACCCTAATACCATTTCCTAAACCACTTCTATCTTTCCATCAAAGTCCAAAGGCAAGGCAAAGTCAAGGATTTCAAACCGGCACATTCGGGCTCCTAAATCAAAAGAGGTTCGATTCATTGCTTTCTTATTGTCATTGTTTAAATTATGTAATTTGTACTTTAGTTTCGTTATTTGTACATATTTTGTAAATCAAAAACCTCATTTTTTGTATTGCATGATGATGAATATAATTTCGTGAAATTAATTAAACTTCTCCCCGATCTTTTTCATTTTAATGTCGATTTTAGTAGAGTCTGTTTTCTAACAGGCGAATTCGAGAATTCTTATAATTCTCGAATTCGTAACCTTACCCCCGGACTTAGAATCGGGTTTCATAGACCGGAGTTATTTTTATTGTTTTTACGGTTTGTCGGTTTCCTTAAATCGGCTGGCGACTCTTAATTCTTTTATAACCCGTTTAATTATTTTAAACATCCGAATTTACACCAAAATATTTAAAAATGGTTTAATATTTTCCACACACTTATCCAAGGTTAAACCCGAGAGAAAATGGGCAAGAAGTTGATAAAAACCCCCGCGGGTTTTATCAATTTTAACCCATCTTCTCTGGCCCACAAAAGCGCACGGTCCGACCCATGGAGTATTAAAACCCGCGCGCGTTTTAATCCTCTATGGCGGCCCGTTTGCCTTCTGTTGGGCCTGGATCTGGTATTTGGGCCAATATTGAATTATTTTTAAAGTATTTCGGTGTAATTTCGAATGGTTAAATAATAAAAAACGGATTTATAAATAAATAAAGTTTCATCACCCCGAAAATGAATTTCATAAAGTAAAAATATCCTTATTTAAGGATTAAGCAACCTTAGTCGGCTCCCGATCAATTAAGTAGCGCATCCGAGAACAATTTCCCCGAACGAGAATTTTTCGGGTCCTACAATAACACATCTGGGAATCCCTACCAAAGAAAAATCACTCCATAATACTAACTCCAGCACAAAAATCAATATACAAAGCAAAATTGGCATTCGACACTGCAAGATGGAGACTAAGGTATCATTCAATTTGCAAAATCAATATATTACAAACAAAATTGCATAGAAACGAAGGAGAATTGAAGGGAAAAAAAATATGTGCATATCCAGTCATCTTGCTTGATCGATTGGAGAAGTGGCATACACGAATGATGTGTCCATCTATACATGGAGCAGTGACAACCATGAACATGAAAAAATGGAAATCAATTTCCCTGGAATCACCCTGAACTGATGAACTTATCACCGCCTTTTTTTACAGCAATTGCTGAGAGAGAGTGAGTGGGAGGGGGGACTCAGGGAGATGATGAGGCAGTTGATGGTCCAGTCAATTAATTACTATGAGTATACATTGAAAGAGGAGGAGACAGAGAGAGAGAGAGACGTGGGGAGAATCTATGAAAGAGGAGGAGAGAGAGAGAGTGAGAGAGACGAGGGGTTGTGGATTATTCAAGTAAGCAGTTATTCGAAAAATAAAAGTAATGAGCTATGTTTAATTTAATTGGTTGAAAAGTAAAATTTACTTGAATGTGATTGGCTGCAGCCCCTACTTTTACTCTCGTTGCAGAATTTTGTAGGCCCCACCAACTTTTCCATTATATATTATATAGATTATTCACTTATTTATAATTGAGCATTGACATCATAATTAGTTAATTACTGGATATTTTTTTAAATAGAACGTGGGTTAGAAAATGTTTTGGAAAACTTTTGAGGTTGCATTATCTTTTTGACACGTGGCAAGCCCTTAGTGATTATGGTTTTATTTTAATATTATTAATAGATAAATCTAAGAAGTTTAAGAGACTTCATTTTGAGAGTTTCGTTTTGATAAAAAAAATTGAAATTTAATTCATTACATATGAATGCCACATGGCAAGTTGTGGAACAAGCATATTTTGTTTTAATATAATTAATAGATAATAGATTACATCAGATGATACTCGAATTGGGAATGATGCTCTCAATCCTATCATCTAACTTTTAAAATTGGGTATATTTACCTAGGGGTGTCTCAGCATTTGTTTTTACCGTAAAGTGTCATTTTTTA
This sequence comes from Portulaca oleracea, assembly GCA_029582165.1. Classification (NCBI taxonomy): domain Eukaryota; kingdom Viridiplantae; phylum Streptophyta; class Magnoliopsida; order Caryophyllales; family Portulacaceae; genus Portulaca; species Portulaca oleracea. The sequence continues at coordinate 44,278,655 of CM055872.1, read as the reverse complement.
TAATTTGGTGTCAAGCATATATTTAGTGGCCTAGGAATTGTAACATGCCAATAAAAAAAGTAATTGAACATGCAAAATTTACCTCTATGAATATAAAAAGGTTATCTATATTATTCATAAAGGTAACCACTATATAATCCTATGCGTTTATAAAGGTAACCTTTGCATGTCTAATTATTTTTCTTTGTCATATTACATGCGTCTCTTGCACATGGACATTAGACACCAAACTATCTAAAAATGGATCAATATATAAAGTTTCATTAGCAGGCCAAACTTAGGTAAATAACCCTAAAATTATACCAAACCAATGCCTATTTTGGGTTGGACTAAATCTTTTTAATGGATTATAGGTTCCTTGATCCTAACTTAATCTAAATATAATAGTTGAAACAATCTCTTTTATATCAATTATAAGTTTCACTGGTTTGGATCATTCAATCAGAACCATAATACCCACTCCGTCTATTTTTAGTTATATTGCTTATGTTCTTAAATGAGTATCAATTTCTTTTTTTTTTTTTGATGAAAAACGCCATTGCAATTAATCAGAGGCAATCGCCATAATATCGATTACAACCTGCTCCATAATAATGTCTGGAACATCATCTAACCACACTCTACGACCTACTTCAAAAAGTTGCAGGTGAGCCAAGGCATGAGCTACCTTGTTTCCTACTCTCCGAACAAAAGAGAAAGCACAAATAGGGATGGCAACGGGTCTTGGACCCGGCCCAGACCCGGTCGGACCCGCCCCATTAAGACGGGTCTGGGTCTAAGAAAGAAAATTGGACCCGGCGGGTCTCGGGGCGGGTATGAGTCCGGAAAAATTTTTGCGGGTTTGGGTCCGGATCCTAGCATGGACCCGTAGACCCGGCCCGTGGACCCGTCACAATATAAACATTTATAATTAATTTTTTAAAAAAAATTAGTTAACTAAATTTGAAAAAAGATTAAAATCCTAGTATGCGATTCTGTCACACAGTCACTCTCACGCAGGCCACATTAACCACATCCACACTACTACTCTACTGCCCAATGCCCATCTCCATCCCCTCTCACCACACAATCTCACACACTCCATCTCTATTCTCCATCTCCATTCTCAGTCCACACACCATACTCACACATTTTGTTGATGTCTTGTTGACTTTTGTGATGTTTTAACGTTGAAAACTTAGAATTCGCACGTATCATCGTATATTGATGTTTTGATGTTGTTATTGTGTTAAAAATAGGTGTTTTTAAATAGAATAGTTACTATTATATATGTATACAAGTATAAAATTAACCCTAAAAGTTAATAAATCTAGTAAAAAATGAATAATATGGTTGGACCCATTAAAGACTCGTTAAAGACCCGTGGACCTGTTGAGTTCGGGTCCGGGTCTGAATTTTTGAGACCCATCAGGTCCCGGGGCGGGTACGGGTCCAAAAGTTTTTGGCGGGTCCAGGTCCGGGTCCAGCAGGACCCGCCCCAGACCCAGCCCATTGCCATCCCTAAGCACAAAAGCTAAACTGACTACTAAGACTCAAAATCTCAAAAATTAAAAAACCCAATTCAATGTTAGGGATCAACTTATGCTTAAGCTTTGAGATAAGACTTTGGCAGTCTCCTTCAATAATAACCCGTCGACAGCCTTGCTCCAAAGCTGTCGCCATTGCCAGCTTGCAAGCACGAGCTTCCACAAATTCTGGGCCCTCAAAGTCCAATCTTTGTTGCACAACCGCAAACTTCAGCGTACCATGGTCATCTCTGCAAACACCTCCCATCCCGAATCCCCAGTCACCCAACTTTGCTCCATCAAAATTTACTTTTAACATCCCGGTGCTCGGGGGCTTCCAATCCGTTTGGGTTTGTTGAACATTATGACCGATTTTTTCCATGGCCGCTCTATATTCATTGACAAACTCTTTGGTATCATGTATGATTTGTCTCAGTGCTTTTCTCCTTTTGCCCACCAGCTGGGCATTCCTGTCATTCCAGACAGCCCATGCGACACACACAAACTCTTCTCCCATCTCGCCTAGCTCCTCCAGCGCATTTGCAACTACTCCCTGAACCCCGTTATCTCTCCGTCCCCATACTGCCTTGCTGAAACCACTAGCTCTCCAAATTACTTGAGCATGGCGACAACCAAAAAGGGCATGGAGTGTCGTCTCGTCATCTGTTCTGCACCGAGTGCATACGCTTTCGCTGGAGAAAATCCGCCGCTGCAAATTAGCACTTGTCGGCAGTGCTCCAACTATAGCACGCCATAAGAATATTCGGGCTTTTGGAGGAATGTTTAAGCGCCAAATTTTCCTCCAAAATTTGCGGTTTCCAATGATGGATCATGTGATACGCACTTTTGACTGAGAGTTCACCATCGGATGCATAGTGCAATTAATCAGTCTGAGTACCAAGAAGTGGATAGAGGAATTTTTTTGATAATTTCTGCATCTGGTTGTAAAAAAATCAGGTCCACCATGTCCGCTCTCCACCTTCCTTCTTCATGATTTATCAAATCGTCGTCAACTCTTAGTAAGGCCAAGTCGTTCTTTTTAGGGGGTAATAACCGAAAAATTGCTCGGCCTTGGGATCCATTTTGGATCCCAAATATTCAATGAGAACCCATCACCCACCATCCATCGTGTACCCCTTTGGATCACCCACCGAGCACCCGCAAGACTCTTCCATGTGTAGCTACTTTGTCCGGTAACACACCCTCTAGAATGCCCATCATGGAAAAATATCTCGCTTGAAGCACTTTGTAGGCCAGAGAATCTCGGGAGTGCATTAGCCGCCAAACCTGTCTTACTAGAAGGGCCTCATTAAAGTCGACTAGGTCACGAAACCCCAAACCCCCTTCCATTTTGTGCCGACACAACTTCTCCTTGCTTAGCCAATGGATTTTCCTACCATTCTCCTTCGCACCCCACCAATATCTGTTGATTACTGCTTGGATGCTGTTACAAAATGAGTATGGGAGCCGAAAAACGCTCATTGCATAAGTAGGAATTGCCTGGGCAACAACCTTTACTAGGATCTCCTTCCCTGCCCATGAGAGGTTCCGAGTCATCCATCCCTTGACTCTCTTAACGACCTTATCTTTGATGCTTGAGAACACCTTCTTCTTGGATTGTCCCACATGAGTAGGAAGCCCAAGGTATTTTTCGTGTGAGAGGACTTCCTTCATGTCTAGTGTTATCAACACCTCTTGTCTCCGCTGATATTGAGCTCCTTTGCTGAACACTACACTGTATTTTTCAGAGTTCACCTTTTGGCCTGACGCAGCTTTGTAGACTTTTAAGATATTCTTAATAGTATTTGCTTGCGACACTATTGCTTTAGCAAAAATAAGGGAGTCATCAGCAAAAAATAGGTGTGAGATTGCCGGAGCCCCCCTACAACATTTATAACCTGTAAGGTTACCTTCCAACCCCACCGTTTTGAGCAAACTGGATAAAGCTTCTGTCACAAAAAGGAAGAGGTAGGGTGACATGGGATCACCCTGTCTCAGTCCTCTACTCGGAGTCACAAAGCCGCAGGGCTTATTGTTGATGATAGAAGAGAAAGTAGCTGATTCCACACAGTTCATCACCAACCTCACCCATTCTTCTCGGAACCCAAGCTTGAGGAGGACTTGTCTCAAGAAGGACCACTCCACGCGGTCATACGCCTTAGCTATATCAATCTTTATCGCCATGTTACCCTGCGTTCCCTGCTGATAACGCATAGTATGGAAAATCTCATGGGCCACCAAAATATTATCCGTGATTAATCGACGAGGAGTAAAAGCACTCTGGTTAGGAGAAATAATAGCAGATAAGATAGGCTTAAGGCGAGTTGTGATTACCTTTGTGACCAACTTATAACATACATTACACAAGCTAATCGGCATGTAGTCCGTGATTTCCTCTGGATTGGTCTTCTTAGGGATAAACACAACATGGGTGTGGTTCATTTTTCTCGAAATCGCACCTCCATTCAGAATCATTAGCACCGCCTCAGTCACATCATCTCCCACTATCCCCCAGTATTTTTGGTAAAAAGACGGGCTTAACCCGTCTGGCCCGGGTGCTTTGTTTGGGTTCATCATGTTTAGCACATCAACAACCTCCTCCTTGGTGTAGGGCTTACACAGCTCATCGTTCATGGCATTCATGATTTTTCTTTCTACTATCTGCAGCACTTGCTACATTAACCGAGGCTCCTTTGAGGTAAAGAGCGTTGAGAAGTAATCAATTACAATGTCACACAATTCGTTCGGCTCAGAGCAGACACGCCCTTCTCTATTCTTTAGACTTTCGATCCTGTTGGTTCTCGTTCGAGAGCTGGCTTTTTGGTGGAACCAAGCAGAATTTCGATCGCCATGCATGACGTACTGCTCTCGGGATCGTTTCCACCACATTAGCTCTTCTTTTTATCGCCAGTCTCGCAACTCCTTCATTAACTGTCCTTGAATTATTGGATCAGTAGTGAGTTTGAGCTCATTTGTCACCTAGTTAATTTCTTTGGACGTGTCCGAACTCCATAATATTCCAATCCATCAAGTTCGCCATGCAACGATCGATCTTCCCTAAGCACTTTTGGACTCCGTCCCCACTTACATGCTGCTCCCAAGCTCTTTTAACAACCTCACTGCAATTTTCATGGAGGGTCCACATGGTTTCAAACCTTTTCCTTTTCTTCTTTCTCCTTTGTAGGTGGGTGTCAAAGCACACTTCAACACTATAGGTAAATGATCAGACATATCATTATCAATATGGTAAACTTTAGCGTCCGGGAATAAACTTACCCATTCTACTTGAGCACAGTAACGATCCAAGATCTCCTCCACCAACCGATCTCCTCCTTGTCTGTTCCACCATGTGTATTTGTACCCCACGTAACCAAGGTCCATGAGTCCACACTCATCCATCGTTGTTCTAAAGGCTTCAAGAATATTGTCTAGCTTCATTGCTCCACCCTTTTTCTCACAATGATACATTATCTCATTTAGATCACCCTATGAGCCACGGCAACTCAGAATGCGATTTGAGGCCAAGAATTAACTCACAAGTTTTAAGCTTTTCCGAGGCCTCTGGGAATCCATAGATTCCTGTAAATTGCCATTCCTCCTCTCTAGACTTCCATCTAACCTTAACGTCGATGTGGTTTAACGACAAAGATAACAGATTCACCTCCACACCTTCCTGCCACCACAACGCCACACCACCCGCCCTCCCCCTACTATCCACCGCAAGCCCCAAAAACCCGTCAAAAGTGCCAACTACCTCTATCTCTCTTGCACTAAGCTTGGTTTCCGAGAGAAAAACCAAGCTGGGCTTTTGAGCCCCCATCAAGCGACGGAGGTCTTTGACTGCCTGGGGGTTGCCCAACCCCCGGTAGTTCAAACAAAGGATACTCATTGGCCCAGGCGGGGTTGCCTAGCAACCTCCCCCTCTTGCTCGTACATTCTGATTGCACCCCCCATCCTTTTCTCAGATGTCATCCCATTGCCTCCTCCCTGATTATCGCCTTCACGTTCCCTAAATTTCCTCTTAAACAGTTTAGATCCAGCCTCTAGGACTTCGTTTTCGTCTACCGCTATCTCTTCACTTGAGAGATTGTCTCCTTGTTCGTTAAATTTCAGTTTTTTTCTTCCCCATCTGCCTCTTTTTACCTTCCCTAAATGCCAGTAACAACCTGGTCTCCTCTTCCTTTTCACTATCTCTACCTTTCCTTTTACTTTTTAGGGGCGATGCTCTCATCAATTTGGCATTTTAGGGAAGTTCAATTTTGAGAGCATCCTCATCGTATTCCTCGCAGCCTCTGTAGACATGTCCCAGTTTTCCATAACCGTTACACAACTCAGGGAGTTTGACGTATTTTACTGCAAACCATGTTGGGTTCCCGGCCACTTTCGCTTTTATACCTCCGTGCAACAGTTTGTCCAGATTGATTTCCACACAGAAGTTAAGCGATTTATCAATGCCGATTAGGTTGCCCTCATCCGCACAGACAAAGTTTCCCATTGTCTTAGCAAGACTTTCGGCGAACGCCTTTGTTTGCTTCAGACCCGGTACATCATAGACTTTAACCCATAAGCGTATTGTGTCGAAAACCACATCTGAGTATTTTTCCGTTCCTGTCAATTCCTTGAGCAACAGCGGGTGTCCATCAAAAGTCCACGGTCCTTCCATGAGCACTCCCATCCTGTTGGCCTTGGAAAAGAATTGGAACAAAAATAGGTTTTTGTCCAATTCCTTGATTATCATCCCCTTCTCCGGCTTCCAAATATTCTTCATTGTCGCCTTCATAGCACCGACATTGAAGAGATGTTTTGTATATAGTCTCCCAATCAAACTCAAGGCGATCTGCTCCGCCTTCTCCATGTCATCTTCCTCGTCACAATCTAGGATAATCTCCTCTTCCTCAGTCAGCTTCATCTTCCCTAGACCATACTCAATCTCATTCATCATCTTCACCTCTTCCTCAATCCTTGCGGGGGTCTCTGTTCACCCTAGTCCGCCAGAAACCGCCTTCGTTTCTCTTACCGCCGGTAGCGTAAGGAGCAAGCCTCCGCACAAAGCCTTAGTCGCCGTTTAGGGTTTAGGTGAGAATTGTCAAAACCTATAATTATTTCGAGTATCAATTTCCTAACTACTTTATTCTTTTTGTTTGTTATTTTTACAATTCCAATAATTAAAATATTTATCCTCCCTTTATTAATGAATGAGATATTTTATTTCACTTTTTAAAATAGCTCTTCCTCAATATGAAAGGATATATATGTCCAATTCCAATTTTCTTACTCAATTTTCTCGGTGCATTGATCTCTTAGAGATAGTTTAGATGACACTCAATTAGACACGAGATAGTATAAGTTAACTAACTGTAATAGAACAAAGATCATGTGTATTGGAATGAAAAGTAAGTAAATTAACAAAATGTCCATAATATTTAATATTATTGAATTTAGAAACTTTACAAAATAAAGTACCAAAGTTACCTAGTTACTATCAAAATTTAAAAATTTAAACATATAAATAAAATAGATATAGTAATTAACAAAATCTTCTATCAATAAATTACAGAATGTGTGCCCTTGGTTTTTCTTCCTGCCCCCAGTCTTGCATTTCTATTCAATCCCGCCACTTCCCTGCCCTACTCATCCTACTAATCCTTCTAATAGGTTTAAATTGAAAATGAAAATGCCCTTTATCAAGCAACAATCAGTTACAAAGGGTTATGAAAATACGGTATAACTTCTGCCCAGATTTCAGAAAACCGATTACAATTTCAAGCAAAACACATTCCAGTAACTTCCCAAATCCACCATCCTCTTTCTCTGTCTAACCTCCTATCTCTCATTCACATCGTACAATGACTATCAGATTTGTGGATTTTACTCAAAAGCATAATCAAAAGCATGAAAGGTTACTGGATGGTGGATTTTACTTCAACACATTCATAATCATACAATGACTATTAATTATTTTACTAATGGCCATAATCTATTATCTATTAAGTATATTAAAACAAAATAGATTGAATGAACTATTGTCATGTGTCATGCATATAAATGTTTCTCATTTATGTTGACTTGGAAAATTTTCATTGGCTCATTTGTTTAAATCATGGTGTTAAATATTAATAGTTCTTAATTAATAAAATTATTATAATAGTTGTTACACAAATGTATCTTCATAGAAAAATGAAGAGACATTGTCATTTACACATGCACATTTTACTCTTCTTATTTTTCTTTAATAGCAACCTACTACCTTTTATTGATTTGTGGTATCAAAATGAATTATATAGTTTGCGTTTATTTAAAGTAACTAAAATAAAAATTATTATTATTCTTTATTATATGTATTTAAGACAAAATTATAACACATATTTCTTGATTTTTTTATCATATTAATAATAATAAATTTACTAAATTGAAAAATAAATTATTTAATAAGTATTTATATACATACATACATATATATATATATATATATTTCAATTTTAATTAACTTAACATAAATATTCTTATAAAAAAGTACAATATATAAGTCTCAATAATTTAATAATTGACAATCTTCCCGTGCATCGCACGGGATATATAGCGCTAGTGAGTATTATGATAAAGATTTTACTAATGGCCATAATAATAAATTAGTACAATCTTTATAGTCATCATAAAATGGCATCAGTGTTTCTCCCTTCAACACATTCCTTTGACTGTTTTCGCCAGAGAAGCTCATATGCTTGAATTGAGGATGATGAGACTTTTTCTTCTTTTATCGTCTGTTTGTAGAAAGATAGAGAAGTTCTATTGAATTATTATAATTTGCAAAAATGAAAAGCAGGCAGAGCATATATGCAACTTCTTAAATAGGGGTGACAAAAATTTGACTGCCCAAAAAAAGGTTTCAGCCATGGTTTTTTGACCGAATTTAAATTCAGGTTAGGTTTTGATATTCATATTTGGGTTGACCGAATTTTGGTTAACATTTAGATTCGGCCAATCTAGGTTCGGGTTGACCGAATCCGAATATAAACATAGTGTTAATAACTCAAGTAAAGAGGCTCAAATTTCATATTCGGTCAAGTTCGGTCATTCGGTCTGTTAGAGAAAAGTGAGTAGCAAGGTAACAGCGGAAGCGAATAATAGAATTGAAAACGAGATGACGGATATTACGACAAAATTTAGGAACGAAAAATAAGCGATAAAATCAAACACCAGAATTATGTGGGAAATCGAAGAACTCGGAGAAAAACCCACGGACGGCGACAGCCAGAAAATAATCCACTATGAGAAAGGAGGAGTACAACCTGATCACTATCACAGGGTGTGATACGATCTACAAAGGACATTACAATAACAATCTCTCAACACTCAACTCACAATCTCTCAGGATACACTGGGGAAAATATTGATGAGACCCCTTTCTCTCTCAATATTTTCTCTCTTTCTCTAGCTCTCTGTGTTTACCGATGTGTTTTGGTGGAGAAACATGTACCCTATTTATAGGGAAAACTCCCTATAACCTAACTTGACTCCCACTCCAATTAGATTTAGAATCTAATACAATTAGGAAACCTAACATAATAAGGAAACCTAGATAATATCCTAATACAATTAGGAAACAAATAATTGTGGGATCAAGAGATTTGGTGATTTTAGGACACTTTCCTAACAAACTCCACCTTGGACTAAAATCAACGAATCATCAGTCCAGATAAACATCTTAACTATCGCCATCAACACGCCCCTCCGCAGGGTGTGGCCCCGCAGGGCTCTCACATGCTTAGAACACCAACTAAGTCCAAACAATGTTCGAACTTAGCTATAGATAGAGGCTTAGTTAACATGTCTGCCGGATTCTCAGAAGTATGCACCTTCTTCACCACGATCTCTCCCGCAGCAACTGTATCTCTGATGAAGTGATACCTGACGCTTATATACTTGGTCTTCGAATGATAAGTGTCATTCTTTGTCAGATGTATAACACTCTGACGGTCTGAATAAACCACGGTCTCGTCCTATGGTACTCCAAGCTCCATGACCAATCCCCTCAACCAGATGGCCTCCTTCACTCCTTCCGTTGCAGCAATATATTCAGCCTCTGTAGTAGATAGGGCTGCTATAGATTGAAGTGAAGCTTTCCAAGATATTGCTCCTCTACACATGATGAACACATACCCTGAAATTGAGCGTCTCCTATCCAAGTCTCCACCATAATCAGCATCAACATAACCTGTAACGTCAAACGTTGCAGCACTACCTCTATCATACAGGATGCCTTTCTCTAAAGTACCTTTCACATAGCGAATGATCCACTTTACCCCTTCCCAATGCTCCTTCCCTGGATTCTACATATATCTACTCACCACACTAACTGCATGGGACAGGTCAGGTCTAGTGCACATCATAGCATACATCAAACTACCAACTGCACTAGCATAGGGAATATTATACATTCTCCTTACCTTCAAATCAGATTTAGGACAGTTCTCACCAGACAATTTGAAGTGTGCAGCTGACGGAGTTGAAACTGCTTTACAGTTTCTCATGTTGAATCTGTCCAACACCTTCTCCAAATATTTCTTCTAAGACAGGAACAACTTCCCTGCCTTTCTATCCCTTTGGATCTCCATACCCAAAATCTTCTTCGCCGCTCCGAGGTCGTTCATCACAAACTCCTGGTTGAGTTGAGATTTCAGCTTCTTTATTAGTGACATGTCCCTGGAAGCAATCAACATGTCATCCACATACAATAATAAATAAATGAAAGATCTTTCTTCAAATTGCCTGTAGTACACACAATTATCATAGTGACTTCTTGTGTACCCTTGCCCTACCATAAAGGTATCAAACCTTTTAAACCACTGCCTGGGTGTCTGTTTAAGTCCGTACAAGGACTTCCTCAATATGCATACCTGTTCCTGCTTACCAGGAACGATGAAACCCTCTAGCTGCCTCATATATATTTCCTCCTTCAACTCGCCATGGAGGAAAGCTGTCTTGACATCAAGTTGCTCCAACTCCAAATCAAATAGAGATACAAAGGCAAGCAAGGTGCGGATCGACGTATGTCTCACGACTGGCGAGAATACTTCGTTGTAGTCGATTCCTTCTTTCTGGTTGCAACCCCTTACCACTAATCTGGCCTTCCACCTTGCACTTTCTACACCAGGGATACCTTCCTTTCTCTTGTACACCCACTTCGTAGTAAGAGCTCGTCGCCCTTTAGGCAACTCACATAGCTCCCATGTATGATTTTTCTGCCGACTCTCCATCTCCTCTTCCATAGCTCCTATCCAATTTGAGGCATTTGGACAAGAGATGGCCTCCTGATAGGTAGAAGATTCAGCACCTTCAGGAGTCTCCTCTGCAACACTCAGCGCATAAGCAATCATAACATCATCTTCTTCAGTATATCGCGTTGGTCTCCTGATCTCCCTCTTGGGACGATCTCTAACAATGCATGGTTCTTCCTCCACCTGAGGAACATTCGTCTCAATCTCAGGCTCATCAACCTGAGTTGGCGTAGGAGCATCATCAGTAGTTTGCTCCTGATTGTAGGTTCCAGCAGCTCCACCTTGAGTCTACTCCACCTCGAACACCATTCTTCCTGCATCCTTCTCCTGATTTCCTGCATCATCAGAAGTACCGGTAGATTCCATTCCAGATAACATAACATTTTTATTAAAAGTTACATCTCTAGACTGAATAACTTTCTTCAAATCAGGACACCACATTCTATATCCCTTAGACTCAGACTCGTAACCTAGAAACATGCATTTAACAGCCCTGGGAGACAGCTTCCCATCATTCACATGGACATATACAAGACATCCAAAAATTCTCAAATTAGAATAATTAACTAGATTACCTGTCCACACTTCCTCTGGAATCTGGTATTCGATAGAGGCATGAGGTGATCATTCGTACAGTAGCGGTAGATATCACCTCTGCCCGAGCGATTTGTTCTTCCAAAGCCCCGTTCGAGAGCATGCGTGCTTTCTCCAGAGTGTCTGTTGATTCTCTCGGCTACCGTTTCTTTGAGGCTTACCCTGAGTTCGATGCCTAGCAATCCCATGCTCCTCGCAGAATTCAGTAAATTTAGAATCAACAAACTCCAACCCATTGTCAGTCCTGAGTTTCTTGATTTTCTTGCCTGTCTAGTTCTCCAGCAAAGCTTTGAACTTCTTGAAATATGAGAATGTCTCATTCTTGTGCCGCAGGAAATAAACCCAAGTCTTCCTCGAGAAGTCATCCACGAATGTTAACATGTAGCGAGTGATGGCACTCTAGCAAGACCCCAAAGATCTGAATGAATATAATCAAGGACCCCTGCTGTTGTATGTTTAGCCCTTGAAAAGCTAACCCTCTTCTGTTTCCTGTAGACACAGTGATCGCAAAACTCCAACTTGCCGATCTTTGCGCCTTCAAGATATCCCTTCTTGCTCAACATTGACATTCTCTTCTCGCCCATGTGGCCTAGTCTCATGTGCCACAGTTTTGTGCTGTCGGACTCATCAAGATTTAGGATCGCCTGCAGATCCTGTCCTTTGAGACCCTGCAGGATGTATAGACTGCCCTTCCTGATTCCTTTCATAAGAACCATGGAACCCCTACACACTTTCAAAACATCATCTTCTCCTTTGTACCTGCAGCCGTTAGCTTCAAAGAGTACCCAAAGAAATTAAATTTCAAGGCATTTTAGGGATATGAAGAACCTCCTTGATAGTTCTAACGATGCCATCATGAGTCTTGATTTTGATGCTGCCGATTCCTGCAACCTTGCAGGCTGTGTCGTTACCCATGACTACGACTCCGGTGTCAAGACTCTCATAAGACTCGAACCAGTCCTTATGAGGACACATATGATAGGTGCACCCCGTGTCAAGAACCCACTCATCTCTAGCTATCCTACTCGATGTGGTAGCCAAGGCATCATCCGTAACTACAAACCCATCACCATCTGAATCGGACTCTACGCAGTTTGAGGTACCAGGTTTGGTGTGATTATCCTTACTCTCATGTTTCTGGTATCTCTGTTTTGCCCAATAGTCTCTCTCTATATGCCCCATCTTACTATAATAGTTACACTTCTTATTCTTGTGAGGATTCCTAGACTTTGAACGGTGTTTAGACCTCCCTCTAGACCCGTTTCCCTTACGTTCAGTATTTCTACCCCTTACAACCATAGCATCACCACCCTGGTCATCACCATCGGTATCAAGTTTCTCCTTAGACAGTAAACTAGCCTTTACTTCACTAAGGTTAAGGAAACCACGATTCCCATACAACATGATTTCCTTAAATTGTTTATGTGATGCAGGTAGGGATAGAATTAAATGTAAAGCCTTATCCTCATCAGTGTGTTTTATATCCATTGATTCCAATTTAGTAATAATAGAATCAAATTCACTAAGGTGTGCCTGAATAGAAGTACCTTGGGACATCTTCAGCCTATAGAATTTCTCCTTCATTCGGTACTTGTTTGCACGACTCTTCGACATGTACAGCTCTTCCGATTTGGTCCAGAGCTCCCGAGGTTTCTCGATATGCATCACCTCTCTCTGAATGTGCTCTGCCAAGCACAGCTGAATCCCTGCTAGAGTCTTATCTTCAAGCTTCTTCCACTCCCTTGGAGTCAGATTCCCCTTGATATCCTTCTGGAGTTGTTTGAATTCATCATCGCTCATTGTCGTGATCACCGTGTCGGGATACTTAATCACATCCCATAACCCGTGCTGAATCAAGACCGCCTTCATCTGCAGTCTCCACATAGTAAAACTCCTCGTTCCATCAAATTTTGGAATATCGCACTTCATGATTGAAGCCATCTCCACCTTGCTCTGATACCACTTGTTAGAGAAAAGTGAGTAGCAAGGTAACAATGGAAGCGAATAATAGAATCGAAAACGAGATGACGGATATTACGACAAAATTTAGGAACGAAAAATAAGCGATAAAATCAAACACCAGAATTACGTGGGAAACCAAAGAACTCGGAGAAAAACCCACGGACGGCGACAGCCAGAAAATAATCCACTATGGGAAAGGAGGAGTACAACCCGATCACTATCACAGGGTGTAATACGATCTACAAAGGAGATTACAATAACAATCTCTCAACGCTCAACTCACAATCTCTCAGGATACACTGGGGAAAATATTGGTGAGACCCTTTTCTCTCTCAATATTTTCTCTCTCTCTCTAGCTCTCTGTGTTTACCGATGTGTTTTGGTGGAGAAACATGTACCTTATTTATAGGAAAAACTCCCTATAACCTAACTTGACTCCCACTCCAATTAGATTTAGAATCTAATACAATTAGGAAACCTAACATAATAAGGAAACCTAAATAATATCATAATACAATTAGGAAACAAATAATTGTGAGATCAAGAGATTTGGTGATTTTAGGACACTTTCCTAACACGGCCAACTGGTCATATTTGGTCAAAAGATTTAGTATTCAATTAATTTTTAGTTCTGACAAAAAATTAAATTCGGTCATTCGGATTCGAGTTTGAATCTGGTCATTTTGATCGAAATTAAAATTGGAATAGAGTCCGAAGTTGGAGTTTTTGATCGAATACCCAAATTAACCGAACACGATAAAATCCGAACACGAATTTTTGACACCCCTATTCTTAAATGTGTTAATTCATAGATACCACTATGTGGTCTTGGATGTGCCAAGTACGCAGGTACTATTGTACCAATGCGGACTCCTAATAATCACACGTTATTTATGTTACCAAAATTAGCACTTTATTGTTAGGTACCGTATTCTTTGACTTTTAATAATATAATTTTTTTTATATTTATGCTCATGACTAAGGTGTAAAATGTCAAAAATAAAATGATGATAAGTTATCCAAACTTGCCTATTTCCTCCTCTCCATATAACCAAAACTTAATCAACCCATGACTAATGATATGAAAGAAATGGAAACCCATACTCTGCATGTTTGAGAGGGCAAACAAGAGGAATTTGGTGGGTTGGACATGCCCAACATTGTTAAGCTTCATAAGTGTCTAATTCCAGGCCACATATAAAGCTTATTCAAAATTGGTTAAGTGTGAAATTTTTATTTATTTTTATGTGATTTGTGATGAATTAATGGGATGGCAATGGGGCGGGGAATCCCCGAACCATCTGGGGCCCGCCTCGCTCTGGGGAAAAATCCCCACCCCCATTGGGGACGGGAACGGGGACGATAAAACCGCTCGGGGACAGGGTGAGGATGGGGACAAAATTTTCTCAATCCCCGTCCCCATTTTCCCCGTCGGGGAAAATTCCCCGTCCCCATCCCCATCCCTGAATATCCGTCCCCGAAAATTTTAAAATTACTAAATAGTCTTTATTCTAATTCAATATATATATTAATAGCAATGATAAAGTAGTAATTTTCGAATTTTAAGTCAGAAACTCTAACCTAAACTCGCATTCCTCCTCCTCCATAATTCCATAATTCCATAATTCAATATATATATTAATAGCAAGGATGATGTATTATTGCTTAAGCAAGTTAAATATGTTGTATTTTGAACATGTTAAAAACTGGGTCCGATTAAAAATTGGTTAGATTTCGGATAGCTTTAAATTAAAAATCCCCGTTGGGGATGGGGAATCCACGGGGATGGGGATGGGGCAAGAATCATTCCCAAAGCTGGGATGGGGACGGGGATGGGGACGAGTTTTGGGAGCGGGGATGGGGACGGGAATATACCCCCGTCCCCGATCCGCCCCGTTGGCATCCCTATTTGTGGCTATGGGCGATGAATGTAGATGGAGAGTACGGCAGAGTAGTTAGAGCATTGGTTTATATTTACCTACTTTTACTTGAGATATAAATTTTATTTATTAAAATCCATAATTTCTCTTACTCTTATTGCAAGATGATATGGAGCCTGAGATCTCCCGCAGCTGGAATGGAAGAATTGGATACATGCTATATAATTTACCCATGTAGATTGCAAGGGTTTCCTTTATATATATAAAGTTAAACACTTTTTTGCAATCAGCTAACACAAACATACAAAATCAAACAACTAATCCAAATAGTTACCGGCTAACATCTACAAGCTAACAACTATCAATTAATTGGTTGCCAAACAAGGCCATAAAAAGTTGGTTTATTTCAATATATATAGTGGATCTAGGTAGGACCACTATGATGTATAGTATAGTTTGCAGTATACATATATTTAAATTTATGAGTATACTCGTGAAATTAACTGGTGTTTAAATTATGATCTCAAAATACAAACATGCATGCATGAATGATTACAAAACGCTTAAAATCTATATACATATATACTCATGAAAATATATACACATACTCACACAATTCTTTTTAAAAAAAATACAAAAGCATGATAGTTCTGTATAATTCAATTTGATGTCGCTATCTATGAATATTAAACACGCAAAGTAGTTATGACTTTATCCCATGTGCATGTGTATATATATAGCTTTGATATTCATCAAATTCATACCAACAAAAATTGCAAAAACTTAGTGTATAAACTTGAAATTAATCTTGTTTGGTGATTCTGGTATATATCACTAGAGAATTTTGAAAGAATAAGATGGCAAGCAATGATAATACTTTCCCACCACAGCACCAGGATACTCAACCTGGGAAGCAGTATCTAATGAACCCTCTGCCACAGACTGTTAATCCTCAATATAAGCCTTCCAACAAGCTTCATGTAAGACTACTCTTCTATATATCAATCCTCCCTTAAATTTGAATCAGAAATATATTTTTAGTTTATTATGCTATTTTCCTGTCCCTTTGTAGTTTATGTTATTGTGCTTGACTAATTTTAGTAATTTAGATATTAATATTAGCTGCACTATATGAAGGGTGTTATAAGTGGCAGATTTAGACTATGAAACTAGGCGTGTTCATTTAAGAATATTTTGGATAGCTGCACTATTTAAGAATACTCCAGGGTCTAAGTAGTTCCGACATTAATAAGATGAATTTTTTGCTTTTTGGACCCCAAACTTTGGGGGTATTTATTTTCGATCTGGACCCCCGTATTTCAAAGTTTATATTTTGGACCCTATACTTTGTGAGTTTGTGGACCCAAAAAATGTGACTCAAAGTTATGTTTGACTCCGGCGATGACCTAATTGTTGCCTAAACTTCCCGATATGGCCTTTTATCATTTTTTCCTTCTTTTGACTGTTGTTTTGAAATTGACCAGACTTTGATAGCTAAGGGTGTCTAAAATTTATAGGTAATTATAAACAGTAGGGTAAAAGTTAAATTTTGGTAATTTTTTTGGCAAATTTATGCTCACATGGGGTTGGAAATCGTGCAATAAGAGGAAGAAGTTGCGGCTGGAAAATTTTCGAAAGAAAAAAAAAATCGATAATGACTTTGAAATATGGGGGTCCGTATTGTTGCCGGAGACAAAGTATATGGTCCATATTGTTGCCGGAGACAAAGTATAGGGTCCAAAATATAAACTTTGAAATATAGGGGTCTAGAAAATAAATACCCCCAAAGTTCGGGCTCCAAAAAGCAAAAAACCCTGAATTAATAAGAGCGGTGTTTTACAGCTTTAATATTAGTTTTAACCTTAGTCCGGAAGTTTGACGCTAATCCTAATTGGGAGATAATTCAAACATGGGAAGAAAAAAAAAACAGTACACAAACCTTTTTTTCAACCTACAAACTTTAAGGGGTTTTTTTTTTCGATTATTGCAAGCCAAATGCTTAAAGGTTCGCAAAATACTGCAAAACCGCAGTACAAAATAACAAACATCGCACATCAAAAAATACATACCTGCGAAAAAACAGCTAAACATAAGCAATACAGTAAGGATCAACTACAACAAAAAAACTTTCTCAATTGACAACAATCACAAAAGATCAACTTCACTTGGGTGAGTCCTCAAGGAATCTCACGCCTATATCCTTGCCATGCACTAATCCTTTTTCTGCGCTCAACCTCGCCATCAATATCATCAAGAATGTCATCTTCCAAGCCAAAGACTTAAAAACCTTTTTATTCAACCCATAAACTTTAAGGTCCTAAAAATAAACAATGAAAATCAAGTATGCAGAAAATAAATACCCCTATACTTCAGGGTCCAAAATGCAAATAACCCTATTTATGAAGTAATGAGATGTGACACAATACGTAAAATCTCTAGAAAAACTCACCCTCTTGATATTCTCGTTCATCTCTATTGTTGCAAAAGGTTAAAAATGAAAGACATGCACCAAAAAAGTAAAATATCATAACAACAATATTTGTGAAGATATGACACAATACCTAGAATCTTTAGAAAAACTCATCCTCTTCATGTTCTAGTGATACACTTACGGTAGTTATCAACCATGATAACCAATGTAAGTAAAATAAATCTTATTCATATATGTCAAGTTTTATCTTGATGATTAGATTTTTTATTTAATATTTTAATATAAATTATAAAATATATTTTTTAAAATTTTAGTTTATTTTTAAAAATTTTAAAATATATTTTTCAAAATATGCTTCTTTTACTAGACAAAAATATAGAGTTAAGGTATTTAAATTTTAAAAAAAATCATAATTTTTTTTTTTAAATTAAGAAAATAGATTTTATAATGTTGTACTAAATAAAAGAAATGAGTAATGAATATAAAAATTAACACAAATATAGATAAACATTGTTTTTCTTGTAGTGGTTGTCATGGTGTACGGTGTGTGAAGATTGAAGAGCAAATCACAGCTATTAATTTTATATCTGACAGTGTGTGATCATATATTACGTGTAGGGAAAGGTGGCAATTGTAACAGGAGGAGACTCAGGCATAGGAAGGGCAGTGTGCTACCATTTTGCCCTAGAGGGTGCAAACAGTTGCCTTCACTTATGTCAAAGGCCCAGAAGACAAAGATGCTGCTGATGCCATTGCCTTAATCAAACAAGCTAAGTCGAGCGACGCAAAGGACCCGATCGCTATACCCACTGATTTACGCTCCGAGCTCAACTGCAAACAGGTTGTTGATGAAGTGATCAACAAATTTGGCCGCATTGATATTCTTGTGAACAATGCAGCTGTGCAGTTCTATTCACCAAACATTGAGGATGTCACTGGGGACATGCTTAGGCAGACCTTTGAAACCAACTTCTTTGCTTATTTCTTCATGGCTAAGTACGTATTCTTTCTTTCAGTTACCTCCGAATATATGTGTTTGTCTTCCATTAAGTGCCTCTGGTTTTTGTGCATGGTATATGTAACCTGCTCATGGTGGGTTCATTTGTTATCATGTCATGCATAAAGTACGTACTGCTAGTTGTTGGCAAATTTTGGGTTGCTTTGGAGCCCGTGAAATTGATTTTTATATGAGGCTCGATAAATATTCGTTAAAAGTTACCGCAATTTATTAAAATTTATCGAGACTTTAAAATTTTATATTGGTACGTGGTCCAACCCATCGGGCTCTTATTTCAGGGGAATAACGTAACCCAATAGACCTACAGTGGACGAGGAACAACGATGTGAATGACCCAAATTCTTTTTATTAGTTTTACCAAAACTTACCTAATATTACCAACTCTACTGATATATTTACCTAAATTTACCTAGCATAATTAACCTTGCTTAACATCGGTAATAATTTTCTCTTGTGTGATTATGACATGAAGGTACGCATTAAGACACATGAAAGAAGGAAGCAACATAATAAACACAACTTCAGCGGTTGCTTACCAAGGCAATACGTTGATATTGGACTATAGTTGCAGCAAAGGTGCCATTGTGACCTTCACTCGTAGCTTGTCTCTCCAGCTGGCGAGTCGAGGGATCCGTGTTAACGGAGTCGCCCCGGGGCCCATTTGGACTCCCCTTGAGGTGGCTTCTCTACCTGTTGACCAGATCGTAACGTTCGGGTCCAAAACTCCTGAAACTCCCTTGGGCAGGGCTGGCCAGCCTTATGAATTAGCACCTGCCTATGTCTTCCTTGCTAGTGAAGAATGCTCTTCCTATATCACCGGCCAAGTTGTTCATGTTAATGGTATGTGTGTATATGTTAGACATATTATCTTATACTCCCTCCGGTGCATACTACCTCTGTCCCTGATTAACTGTCCCTAAAACTACTTTCACGATATCAAGAAATATTGGGAATGGAGCAAAAAATTTGTACTCTCTCTGTTCCATATTAATTGTCATAATTTTGACTTTCACGGTCTTCAATGTCACTCTTTGATTGATAATTTCTTACATAATATGTTATTAACAATTGCAATATTATACTTTTATGATAGTATTTTTCATTACGAATCTAATGGTGGTAAATTTGTATAACAACTCATTATATATATTGAGAAATTTTTGGTCAAAATTTTTGAAGTTTGACTGCACGATTTTCAAAAACGACAATTAATATGGAACGGAGGGAGTACATTGTAAAAAATGTCCTTGAAAATACCATTGAAAAGGTGCAAAAAGTGCACTTATAAGGGATAGAATGAGAATTATAGTTATTGGAAATGTAAAAATTAGGTAATTGGACAAATAAAAAGGATAGAGAAATTAGGTAATTGGACAAATAAAAAGGGACAGAGGTAGTATTAATTAACACTTTGACTGAATTTTGACCGTTAATTATTCACAATTAATTACAATGAGTTACAATATAAAGTTACCTTTATTGCAATTTTTAATAAAGTATCTTTCCAATGACGTTTGTTGGGGGATCTAAGGGGGGAGTCCACTTCAACCGAGGCCCATGGTACACAAGTTAAGTGAGGTTCCATCTTAATACCAATTGGTGTTGTGAGGAGTAGCCCACTTGACTTATATACCATATCCTTTCTCTTTACTTTTTCGATGTGAGACATTTTTACTCATAGGCGAATCCCGACAACGTTAATTTCATATTATAACTCAATGTAATTTGTAATTTTTAATAAAGTATCTTTTTAAGGATGAATTTGTAACGAATCACATGCAGGCTTGCTATACATACATACATATATGTTTTTTTATTAAGTTACTTGAGCACGGCCAGTACATGGCACAAAATTATACAGACATTTTATGACTTATTTTAAATTGCTTGTGTTGTAGGTGGATTGTTTGTCACCACTTGATCCAGCATTTCAGCTTTGGTGAATCATATCATGTTATGAAGTACAAGATTCTACAATGTAGACAAGTATTATGTATCATTTGAATTATTTGTCATGCACGCACACATACAATTAAATATACAAGACATTTCAAGCATTTGCCATGTACAAAAATAATATATGTATTCTACATTATACTTCATGTGCCATGTATCTTATCTTATAATAACACACTTATAATCTTTGTACTTTATAATACACTCGCAAATAATGCTCCTATGATTCTAAGACTTTTTTTATCCAAACTCCTCAAGTAATGGGGATAAGTTGATTTGTTGAGTATTGATTGCTAGTAAAGATGAAGCACATCCATATTTCGTAAAGACGTGTAAAGCTCACTTCAAAAACTTAGAACTCTTAACCCCTTTATATTCTAGACGAGTGCCAAAAAAGGTATATTAAAAATTTAAAGTTAAGAAATGTTACTAAAGCTCTTAAAATAGACTAAAATCATATTATAGATAAGTTGGTCAGCCATGAGCATGACCTCTACACTCTTAGGGAACAATTAGGTAAAAAAGTAGGGAATTGATCCTCGATGAAAGAGACCCTATTGTTTTCCTAATGCCCAAATCATATCAAAACCTCAGGATTATATCCACAAGCCAAACTAGTGACCTTAGACAATGGTGTATATGGGTGTCTCCTTTTGGAGTTTTGTACGGTTTGAACCCCTTTACTCCCATTGACCTCTTTCCACTCAACATTAAGGCGAGATTTAGTGTTGAGGTCGAGTCTAAAAGCCCGAGAGATGAGGAAGCTACACCAACAAATGAGGGCTCCCATCGAAAAGATCAACGAACTCCACAATGTTCGCTTCAACAAGCACCGAAAGGTGTATTCCTTCAAGTGGAGGGATCATATACGGTGCATCTCCGCAAGAAGAGGTTCCCTTCCAAGCGAAAGAACACGTTGATGCCGAGAGGGGAGGGACCTTTCAAGGTAGTGGTCAAGGTAAATGAGAATGCCAACGAAATTTAACTATCTAATAACATCTACGACATCTCTTTTACCTTCAATGTAAGAGATGTTACACCCTACTTGGAGAAAGGGGACGATGTGGACTTGAGGATAAGTCCTTCTCAACAACGGGATGATGATATGAGGCCACGCGAACCTTGTGCTCGACGGTGTCGAACTCCCAAGCACCCGTGTAGCTCATTAGGTCAACTCCTCGACCCAAGACATAAGTATATCTGGGTTGTTAACCATGGGCCAACTCTCCTATTTGTGGGCACGTAGGCTACCCCCCGAAGCTCCCTAAGGGCTACGGGACAAAAAGACATCAACATTAATAATTTCAAGGGCGGGCTCAAACCTAATTTTCACCCACCAAGGATCGGGTTAACCTCTGGAAGATAAGGTAGAAGAGAAGCAAGAAGATGAAGCTTGGCAGCAGCAGCTCACAGTCATGACAATCAATGTCATGCCAGTGACAAGTTCTTTAAGTTTTGGGTAGTTTTCTAGATTTTGATTACACTCGTGACACCCCATAGCAAGTTGTGGCCAAAATCGTGACAACCACTATCACGCCCGTGATCCAATCAGGGTTTTCTTTGACCCTTTCGCAAGAAATGAGGTTCACGATCATTACCACTAATAGTCACTCACGCGACCCATGTGTATTTCATGGTATTAGAAGGGTTTAGGCCCTTAGTATATACACCCCCTTTTGATTGTTATGAATAACGTTTGCCTCTTTGATGAATATACATGTTGGGTATTTACAAATCCCTTCAAACATCTCCATTTTCTTTATTCATTGCTCTAATGGTGGTGAATAGAAGTGTCTTCTTTATAGTTAATCAGTGGTTAATCCTTTCTATAAACTAGGTGGAGATCTTTTGGAGGTACATGCGTTGTTGGTGGGCTTCTGTTTATGCTTCATTTTGATCTCGTAGTTCAATCTTGGTGAATTGTTCTTTATAATTGAACATATCTTATTTGAAGGCTTTGCTTATTAGTTTGTTGATCTAAAACTCATACAAAATAGTGGTGTTGTATTCCTTGTGAGTTCTACTCGGGAAATTGTTGTAATTGTGGTTGTTTGTGTGTTTCTTGGGCCGTTATATACCAAATTTATCATTCTCAATAATATTATGGATCAAAACATAATAAGACAATGACAATCGGTACATTTAGACTTATAAGATATATCACATATATCGGTACCCCAACATTATCTTGACAATTAGTTCACATTATCTACACAAACTGCATTACTCAACATTCTGAACAGTAACAATGTCAAACTATATATAATATATGCAACTTTTGGTGTACCCTACCTAACTCAACCCGTACTTATGGATATTGACTGAACATATTAGGGATAAACATTGAGTGTGCAATATTATAATCTACCCTACCATGCTCAAGCCATTTTTCGTGGGTATTGACTCAATATATTAGGGATGGACAACAAATTATGCAAAACACTATAATTTAACATATCTAACACAAACCATTTTCCATGAATATTGACTCAAAATTTTTGCGCATCAAACCTATCTTCAACCTAACATGTGCTGCCATTATTGCAAATTACAAGCAACTCAAAAGTCATAACTTCAGCTTTTTGCGAAATAGAAACAAGTAAATGCCGTAAATATCCAACTTTATCTCACACACATGAAAACCTTCCTACAATACCCTTCAAAAAAGGCCTTGGCCCTTCAAGTCATAATTTATAAAAAATAAAATGACGTTTCACCAATAGGTTGAGGTGTCCAATTGTTGGTCCACTTTATAAATTGTAAATCGTTTTGTTAAATTTTGGTAAATTTTAATACATTTTCCCTCATAAATTATAATTAGTCCAAGGACAGTTTGGTAAATTTCCCTTTATAAATTGTAGATCATTTGTCGTACTACACTCGAGTTGTTTTTCTTTGTTATTGGTCCTCTTAATGATGTGATCGATTGCTTTACATTATTGTCCACAAAGCCTTCACATGCAGTGCAAGCAAAACATGCATGCTATTGAATTTTAATTTAATGTCACGTCACTTTTAATGGTACATATCCTCATGTCTAGATAAATTGTACAAACAGTGAGATTGTGCTCCCATAATCACTAAGTATGGTGCTTCAATGAATGTTATGGGCCTATAGTTTATAGATTATAGTATAACAACGTGATAATATAAATCTTTGCCCAAGACACTTTCTAAATGTCATTGTTTTCATTAAATTAATATTTATTATGACTTTTGACACTAATGTTTTTTACAGTTATGATTAATTATCATTATAAGAGGCTTAACATTCGTTAATTATGTCAACGAATCCAAATGTTACTTTAATCGAATCAACCCCGTGTATTAGGCAAAACTAACTTATTTTATAAATAAAAATTTTTACATAAAAATATAATTTTATACAATTTATTGTGATATTATACCTATATAATCTAATTATACCTTTTTGCTATTTAACATAAAATTATATAATTTTTTATATTAAGGGTGTGTTTGTTAGGGATGAAAAATGATTTTCCCATTTTTCGATGATTGGTGACTGAAAAATGGAGAAAACAATTTTCTAAGAAAATCATTTTCCCCCGCCCCTTTATAAATTATTTTCTTAACTCTAACCTAATGAAAACTATTTTCGCCCTCTCTCCCTTCTTTCGTTCTCTCTCCTTTCTTTCTCGATCTCTCTCATGCCCTGATTTGAATATTTCCCTCTCTCTCATCTTTCTCTCTCTCTCATACACCCGTTTTAATATATATATGTCTCTATCTATCTATCTATCTATCTATCTATCTATCTATCTATCTATCTCTAAACCACTCTCTCTCATGCACCCATTTTAATATCTTTCTCGTTTTTCTCTCTCCACCATTCTATCTCCTGCACTCGTTTTAATATTTCTGTCTCTTTCTATGTCTTTATCTCGCTCCACCACTCTATCTTACACCTCTCTCTTTCTCTCTCTCTCTGCCTCCCCTCTCTTTTTTCTTTCTCTCTCCCTCTCCACCATTCTCCTTACACACTTATTTTAATCTATGTCTCCTTATTGTCAAACATGTGAAAATCGTTTTCCAAGAAAGTCATTTTCCTGTGTACTAAACACGGGAAAATATCAAATACAAATTCATTTTCTAAGAAAATCATTTTTCTAGAAAACAATTTTTCTTTGTACCAAACATACCCTAAGAAAAGAATCTTAATAAATGTTTTAATGCCTGAAGTCATATCATTTTTGTACATTATTAGGCATAAAATATAATTACATGGGATTGGTCTTGAATTGGGAATAATGCTCACAATCCCTATCATCTAACTTTTAAAATTGAGTTTACTTACCTAAGGGTGTCCCATCGATCGCTTTTATTAGAACATATCATTTTTTTATAATTTGCTGTCAAGTGTACATTTGGTGGTCTAGACACTTGTAACATGCCAATAAAAAAAAAAAAACAATTGAACATACAAAATTCACCTCTATGAATATAAAAAGTGTACATTTGGTGACCTTTGCATGTTCAATTATTTTTTCTTTACCATATTACAGGTGCCTCTTGCACATGGACATTAGACACCAAACTGTCAAAAAAATGGATCAATATTTAGGCTCTGTTTGGCATTACCGTCTGGGGTAGCGTTTAGCGTTTTGACCAAGTCAAAACTCTAATTGCATAAATATTAGTGTTTGATAAGCTAGCATTTTGGGGAGCGTTTAACGTTTTAAGAAACGTTTTGTGAAACGTTAATAATGTTAACGTTTAGCGTTTGGAGTAGCGTTTCATATTTTTCGGGCAAAAGATACCCTTTGAAAATTTAATCTTTGGAAATCATTGATATCCTTTTATGTCAATTTACATTAATCTGTTAATTCAACCGCTAAATTTACCGAACACCATTCTCATTTGAATAGTCATCCGCTATCCGCTACTTAAACCGTTATTTGCTGCTTAAACCGCTATCCGCTATATAAACCTCTATCCGCTATCTAAAACACTAATTTTGCCAAACATGGCCTTAGAGTTCAATGAATAGAGCAAACTTAGGTAAATAACCCTAAACATTATACCAAGCCAATGCCTATTTTGCAAAAAATTACTCGGAGGTACCTTAACTTTTGGTGAAATGTTTTTCAGGTACCCCAACTTTTTAAAACTCATTTTGGGGTACCCTTAGCTTTTTGGGTTAGTAATTATTAGGTGATTTTCCGGTCATCAATTTAGTTAAGTGATCGAAATGCCCTTACTCTTCCATTTTTCTTTTGCACCAAACACACCCAAATATCAAGAGAAAGATAAGAGCCAAAGAGAAAGAGCAAGAGAAAGAGCAAGCTTCGAATCTGCCAAGGAGAGCAAGTTCGAAACCCTAATCTGCCATGGAAAGGGGTTTCGAAGCTTCAGAGAGAGAAAGAGAAAGATGAGAGAGAAAGAGAGAGTTGAGAATGACTGCCGAGAATGACCTAACCCTAACGTTGGGACACGCTGACTGGAAAATGGTAATTGGACTGGGAAAATAGAATGGACCGGGAAAATGGGGTTTGAAATGGACCGGGAAAATCTTTTTTTTTTTGGTATGAGTTAAGAAAACAATTTACAAATGGGTGGGGGAAATCATTTTCTTGGAAAATTATTTTCTCCATTTTTCGGTCACCAAACTCCGGAAAATGAGAAAATCATTTTCCAGAAAATGATTTTCTGCCAACCAAACACACCCTTAGTAAAAAAATTTAGATAATTTCAGAATTTCTTGAAGTTTTGTAAAACTCATAACTTTCTCTACGGTGGTCAAAGCGCATTATAAAATAATTTTTCAGAAAGTTAAAAATAGGTATTACAACTTTTCAGGTAAGAGTTAAGGCTTAAAGTGATTGTAAAGACTCGAAAATGAGCAATAAAGATGGCTAGTCTGTTATAAAAATATTTTGAGAGCAGATCTTTTAAAAATTCGTAACTTGAAATCTAGAGATCGTATCATGGTGCAAGACCAGTCTATTGAAATCTTCAAGTGTAAACTAAAACTCTTATGTTGATCATAACCTCGGAAAAGCATTGAAAAACCTCAAAGAGTGGCTTGAATATACTATGCCAACTTTAATTTTGTACTAGGCTGACTTTAACAACTCATAACTTTTTACTCCGATCTCTAAACGATGCACAGAACCACAATCCAGATTCCAGAAAGCTTGCAAAGCATACTATAACTCTTATGTTCATCATTTAAGCTAATAAGGTGTCTCTGTCAACTTAAAACTTCCATGAACCTATTGTCTCAAAGACGTATATAATCAGGACACTCAATTAAAAACCGCTAAAAAAACTTGAGTTATACTCATCAAATCCGAAATTTAGAGCCCGAACGAAAGCTAATACCTAGTGCTACTAATGCACACTATAATTTTGAACATGGGACGTTCCTATAGTCCCGGAAAATGCCAAACACAAGCCTTAACTTAATATCGTAATTTTGAACTCTACATTGACAATGGAACTACTGTCTACATTTAAGACCATTCATACACATTTGCTTTTGTTAACAACCAGGGCATCGTGTATATAGCAGTTGCAATAGAATAAGGCATGGGAGGGGCGGTGAAGAAAGGAGCTTGTTTAAACACAGAAAAAAATTTGGTTGAATTGTTGAAAGCAACTTTTGAACCTATGATCTCAAACATCCACGCACACGACTAGGGGGTCAAAAGAAAAACCATTACAATCCTTCAGCTTTTGATGATCTCATCAGTCAATATCTGCTATATATATTCATTCTTCACCGCAAACAGCTCTAAGTTATGTTTTTTGTCTTCAAAAACACCGGGGTCAATTGACTAACATTGACTCAAGGTGGCTTCGTCCCTAGTGAAAGAAACCTAAAGGGAGAGGGGTGAATATGGTTACAAAAAACTACACACTTTATGGTAAGTACGATAGTTTTAATCTTGACCTTGGTCAAGATTCAACAACATAATGTGAAGAGAAGACTTTCTTTTATTGAATCGGCTGGATAAGGACATTACAGTACTTAATGCAAAACAGAAAACTCAGTAGCTCAACGGTTTCAGGACCTTAAAGCAGCTTATAGTGAGGATATCACCAATCCCAGATGGAGGTGATCAAAGGTATATTAACATTCATCAACAGGGTTAGTGATGTTCTTTTCTCACAGAAAAAACAAGGGTTTGTTCCTCTACTACAAGCTGGCGCACTAATCTCACCATATTACACTTCTAGTCACACACAATCTTACCAAAATATTTTTGGCTACAACTCAGAAATTTTTCACCCAAATTTCCTACAACTCTTGATTTCTTCACTTGTAAACGAATGTCATTCCACTTGAGTTCCCCAACAATTTTATAGTCTTTTTGTTGGTTTCCTTCCTTGTTGGTTGTGGCGATTAAAGACTATATTGCTTGATTGAGATCCTCCAGATTGAGTTCCCTAACAATTTTATAGTCCTTTGATCCTTTGAATTCCTTCCAGAGTTGGGTGATTTCCAGAGTCCTTGGTGAGGTATATTCTGCAAAATTATTCTGATCCATATTAAACGATTCAATCATACATTCAGGATTTTTGGACAGTATAAGGCATGAGATACTTCCCTTTCTTGGCGTGGCAATTTTTTCGTTTTCACAACAAAACATCGTGGATGTCCTTGGAGGAATGTGAGATGAGGTTGTGGTGGTAGCTTGGTGTGAGATCCATTTTGTGGACGCTTGACGAGGCCTTGGCCCTGCATAGAGGATTCTACAATCTCCCCATTTTTGTTTGAAAGATAAAATTGCAATACACAAAACTAATAACAAATAGGAATATTGCATGCATAGATAGTTCATAGAGTAATGAATAAAGTTAGTTATAGCCCAAGCAACCTCCCCATTTTTGTCTTTGGGACATAAAAGGAAGCAAGAGAAACAAAATGGTTGGCAAATATTAAAAAAAACATTTTCAGCAAGGGGAAAGAAATTTTTGATTCAGAGGGGTGAGACACATAAGAGGGAGCCAATGTATTGGGATTAGAGGGAGCGACAATGTTGGGAGAACATGGGTGGAGGAGTGCTTGTGCATGTTTGACAATTTCCTTTAGGGAGTTGGCGACTCCTTTGTAGACTAGAGTGTTGGCCCGGAGGTCAACGCCGGCATGCCTAGTCTGCTGGATCTCAGTCTTCAGAGGCTGAAATTTTACCTTGAGTAGGTCTATTTGTCGTTGGAGATCATCAAATGCATCTTGGGAGAATGCGACAGAGGAGGAGGCATGGAAGGCCTCAGGTTCGTCTGAGTGAACTCAAGAACCATCCGATTTACCCTTATACTCTAGGTTTTCGAGAATGGTCAGGTTAATGGTAGGTAGGGACATCTCGACCTTCGAGTCCAAGGAAAGGGGGAAGTTCTAGGCTTTGAAGATTTTATGGAGTAGGTTGTAGTAGGGCAGAGGACCTGATTGGTTGGAGGCGACTTGAGTGATGTGGTTGAGGAGTGAGGACCACTTCACCCAAATCAGGATGGAAGTGACTGAGGACATTGAGGAGAAACGAGGCGCAAAGTTCATTGATGGTCTCCTTAGAGGTACCATGCGAGAAAATGGTGCAGACCACTATGTAGTACATGCATCGAGCTTTAGAGTGTAGGGAAGTATATTGGGGGTATTTGGTGATGAGGGGATTTCCATAGGATGTGAGGAGCTCTTGGAATGGGTTAAGGTTGGACTGGAGATGGGTTTTGCAGGGTCTGGGTTGAGATTTAGGATACGCTCGGTTTGGATGGGAATGAGATGAATCATGCGGTTGAAGACATGTGACTTAAAGGATGGTTTGGCTGGGTTGGTGGTGGTGTTCTCGAAGTTGGCAAAGAATTGGTGGATGAGGTCGGGATAGAAAAATTCATCACACTCAAAGAATGCATCACAACCCATGTGGGTGAGAATGGAGAGAAAGGGGTAGTTGGTGTCTTTGAGGGCTTGTAGATCAATCCTTTCACAACAGAGTAGTTTCCATTTTTGGAAGGATTTAAGGAGATTACGACAAAATTCTAGAGTGGAGGCAATAGATGAGGCTGGTCGGGGGATGAGGGCAAGGTCATCAGAGGAGGAATCGATTAAGAGCGTAGTTTCAGGAGGAGGGGTGGTTTGACTAGAGCATAAGTGCTTGGCTACACTAGAGGTAACAGTGCAGTTTTGTTGACGTTTGGTCATGGTGGGTTGAGAAGGGGAGATAAGAGAGATTGATGGTGAAAGTGGGTGGTGAAAAGAGTGAAGGGGTGAGTTTTTAGTAGAGGATTGAGGGTGGTTACTAACAGGGTAATAATGAGAGAGATGGATGAAAAAAGGAACAGAAGGGGGAACATAGAGAACAGTTAGATAGAGTGAAATTTGAATTGATGGAGACGATGTGAATCAAGTATGAGAGAGAGAGGGGGTAAGTTCTTAAAGACGTTAATTAGGGTAGTTGAGAGAGGAAGAGATGGAACCCCCCTCCTTTCTAATTGCAAAAAATCAGATTCAATCACTTAAGCTTTTTTCTCTCTCTTTCCTTTTTCTTTTTCACGTTTTCCCCCTTCTTCTTACTGCTTGACTCTGCTCCTCTCTGTCGCCCTTCTCGCCTGCCGCCTCTACCGCTAACGGCCACGCCGCGGCCAGACATCTCTCTCTGCTACTCCTCTTTCTCTCCTCTTCTCTAAGGTATTCTCTAGACTCTAATGTCTCACCTCAATTTGATTGAGTTAAATGTTACTTGATTATGAATTTCTTGGTAGAAGTAAATGTTTTAGAGAGTAATAAGAGTAGAAATTTAAATCTTGAGTTTTTATTAGTAATTGAAGAGTCAATTGTGTTAGTAATTGGGTGTTTCAAATAGGAGATTGTTGGAATTGTATTTGAAGGTTGTAATTTGGTTATGCATGTTAATTTCTAAGCAAAGTACTACCCTATATTATTAATTGGGTAATTTTGGTTGATGAATTAGAGATGGATTGTTAGTGTATTATGTTGCACATCAAGTGTTCGAAGAAATGACTCATAAAAGAAGGGATTATGGTTGAATGAATATGACTTGGTTGATGTTGGATTGTTGAGATTTGTACATGCATGATAATTTGGTGGTTTATTTCACTATGAAAAGCTGAATTCTTGGTTCAAGTTTAGTTGCATGTGGGTACATTAGGGTTGAATTATCAACTTGGTGAGTTTCATAACTTTTGATGTGGATGCATGATGGTTCATGAATAGGGAATTCATTTATGGGATGCTTTTGCTTTGCATGCCTTCAATGTGGAGTCAAATGAAGGTTTCCTTTATGTTACCAATTCTGGAAATTTACATTTATGGTTGGAGAGTATGTGTTAGGAAGTGATTAAAGTGGATTATAGAGTTTAAACATGCATGCAAGCAATTCTTTGAGTAGTTTTGCAATCTGATTGGATTCTAAAAATTCCAGGGGGTGTGAAGTGTGAATTTATCCCTTTTTATGGCATACATAGGTAGCCTTAGATGTTAGCTAACACCTGGTTTTTGAATCTCGGAGTTTCGTTATGTGTAGCTAAGGTTACGGCCAAAACCGTGAGCATGTGTATTTGTAATATGATTTCTGAGATAGGTAGGTAAATGCATGTTTTAAGGCTGGTTGGAGACTTTTTTGGTTTAAGTGTTTAACATGAAAGTTGTAAAGTGTTTTTCAAGCTTTCCATAATGGTCTCTTACAAGTTCATAGGACATCGGGAGTGAAAGTTATGGACTACCGAATCACGACTAGTACTCATGGTTTTGCCAAGAATTTTTAGAGGTTCCGCTGTGTTCATGGCCTCAATTCGTGCCTTTCCCTTGCCCAAATCAGTTTGTGATTAGCATGAAAGTTCTAGGATGTCTTTCAAACTTTCCATAGACAGCTTACACGTCCCTAACCGAGGTCTACAACCCGAGTTATGATTTTCTGAAAAATCGGTCTCCATTCTTGTATGTTCTGGACAGCTTGCTGAGTTAGGGGTTCTTACCCTCCTTAACCACGTTTTTGACCTTCATGATCAACTAGAGAGTTGTAGTACATGATCTTAGCTTTCCAAAAAAGTCCTTATGCATAATGATACGATACCTGTGGGAGAAGTTATGGCCTTCTGAGTGAGCCTTAGGAAACAAGTTTAATTATCAAGTAATCTAGAATTCTACTAGGATATTCTTCATTTCTCTCAACCAAGTTAGGTTCTAATTCATCATTGTTGTTCTTTCTTAAGAGTTCTCAAAAGGTCATTGCGCCCACCTATTCAAGTCCGCGTGGGTCCAAGTTGGTGTTTAAGCTTCCGGTGTTTAGGTACGCATATTGCCTACCTTTCCCAAGCATGTTTTATTGATGATGATGTTTTATGCTGATGTTTTATGCTTATGTTAATGTTTTATGTTGATGACTTCTTGATGTTTAACGCAAGGAAAGTTTAGGATTTTTGTTCTTTCAATGATGAGGTCTCTTGTTATATGGTGCTAATCACACTGAGGTACTTTCGATGTCGATAGGCATCTATCATGCGACCTGGCCAGCGTCTATGATGAGGTCTATATATGATGAAGTCTATAACGAGGTTTATTTATGATCAGGTCTATAGTGATGATGATGACGATGTGTATGATGATTATGTTTATTTTCTTTTTCTTTGGCTGTTCAAGGTTTTTGTGACGTAACTGCATTTTCCTATTTCAAAAGATTTAATCAAGCATGAAATAAAATGAACTGTGAAAGTTTACACGGTAGGGGTATGTGTACTGAGTTTAGCCAACTCATTTGCGAAGTTTTCTGTTTTTGTTTTAGGAAATGCTTTCCTCCAAGGGCAACAAGCTCCCAGGTTCGAAAAAGTAACTGGAGTGTCCATTCCCAGTTAAGGTAGGCCTTCAATAACGAGAATAAGAACTCTTCCGCCTGGATGGTGATGATGAATCTCTCCCTTTTGGAAATAGGAAGGTTTTAAATATTTTGATGAATGGATATAATCCTTAAGTGCTTTATTTTGGAGTTGTCGATTATGATGTGAAGGAGTTGTAAGTGTGGTGTGAATTTAATTAAGTTATATGTATGGTTGTGTATGGTATTGTGTTGGTAGGTTTCTAAAGCCTTGTCCTTTGTTATAGGGACGGCGGTAATGCCTCTAGATATGGTTTTTCACTGCACTAATTGGAGCGTTACCGTCGCGTGGATGGGTGAAGATCAGCTTGAGTAATGATGGATGATCGATATTCAACAAGAACAAGAGTCTTGAACACCCAAAGGTTCGATATGACCTTGAGCAAGGAGAACTACAACTCTAGGCCTAACACCCCACCATGATTATCCAAGGTAATCCACTTAAGAATCACTAAAGGAATGACTTGAATCACCACCAAACTTAATTGGATAAAGATAACAAGATTTTGAGAGAACAAGGGAGAAACCCTAACCAATGCATAAGCATCACAATAATATTCAGCCAAAACTTCCTAGAAAATAAGCAAAGGGGGGTATTTATACTAATGGGGGGATAAAACCGAAAATTACAACGATTATCCACAAAACACGCATCGCAGCAGGGCCGTCGCAGGTGTCACAGGAGCGTCGCAGGCGCGACGGGGCAAGCGGACGCAGCAACGACGTCTGGACAGTGGGAGGTCGCGAGTGTGACCCCATACGTCGCAGGTGCGACGTCCCTTTGGATGCCGCGGACAGCTTCTGGCAGAAGTAGGTCGCGGGTGCGACCATATGCTTCACGGGCACGACCGTCTTCTGGGCAGCTTTCCCCTGCCGACTTCAAACACGCATAACTTCTTCAACTGAACTCTGTTTTAGACCTATAAGATATCGATGGAAAGCTCTTGGTGTGTACTTTAAGCGCCCAAAATTTGAGACCCATCAAAGTTATAATGAAGGAGTTATGACCCAAAGAGTGAAGGCACATCCATTCCGACAACCCACGTTGACCCTTTTCCGCTTATTCTTTCCGAAAGACTCTGAACCCTTTTAAAGGCCCGAAGTAGGTCCCGATAGGACCCGTAGCTCCAATCCCATGGTCCGGGGTCCCATTTAAAGTGGATACCACAACCAACAATGATCGATTCATGCCTCCAGGGTCCCGGGGCCACCTCGAAATGCACTCCACACCCAACCTTGGAGTTGATTTCTTCATATTCTTTGGAGAGGATGAGGATAGACTTGGAAACCATGGATCCCGAGGCTCGGGCCCCAGTCCGGTACGCTCCATACTCCCCTTCTTGAAAAAGAGTTGCCCTCAACTCTTGGGAGTTAAAATGAAGGCTCATTCCGGGGCTCGGCCAACCGTTACATGAACCATCCAACACACCGATCAGATCACGATCACGCTATGAACTCCACCCTACTTGAAGAGATAGGAATTCTTGAAGAGGCTTGGGGGTGAAGGACAAAGGACGAAAGGAGGAAATTTTTGAGTAGTTAGGGAACTCTCAACCTCACTAAGCTTGCCACTCGGTAAAGACAAAGCTATAGATCGCTTGCCCTCACCAAGAGCACACTCATCCCGTGTTTCGCTCGATAGGAGGTTCCCCGACTCACTTCCCACCTAGGTTTTGTTTTTGTGGGTTAACGGTGGTTTCAAAGGCATAGGCAGGACACGGTGTAGGAAACACCAAACGAGGGGCATAAGAGCATCATCAAAGACTCGGGGTAATGAAAGTAGCGTAGGTGTAATGGACGATGACCCAATCAACCAAATAGTATCCTCGAACAACCAATGACGACCAAATAACATGTATGACCCATTCAAAGAGTTCATATCACAACGACCAACATTCAAACAATAATCACTGTAGAACGACACAAACCACGATCTCATTAGCATTGATTGAACTGGAATCAAGGTATCATTAAACCCAAATTTGTCACTAGGCACCAAACGAACACCAAGATTCCTGGCATGCCACTCCAAGCATAGAGAATTTTCGATCGAGGACATCACATGTTCATCATAAAACTTATCACGCCAACAAACAACATCAAACAACCAATGCCTCCCAAAGATCATGCACGACTTACCAAAAGACTTTATGCCGCAACATCCAACATCCAAGCAAGTCTCAATGAATTTCATAGGTGGGTTTGAAATTACCTCATTCTTCGCATGGAGAAGAATTCGAGTGCCCATGAGTGGAAGGAAATGTGAGTCATCTCCATTGGTGCTTAATTTCTCGATCGATGGCAATGATAAAACCAAAGGAGCTTCTTCGAGGGCTTTTTAAACAAGGGTAAGAGGAAGGGCAAGGTGGACGTTCGCATCCTCCTCCTGACTTAGAACTTCATCAATCTCACCATGTACACCGAGAAGCTCATGAGGTTTCCCTTCAATGGCCTCAAGGACATTAACCGCGTCCATTGAACTTTCCTTTTTCTCAACCTCCTCAAACTTTCCAATTGTGGAAGGAAGGTTTTGCTCATCAACACCTTCTACCATGTCACTTGTATGCTCCTCCACACCAAAAGATTCATCAATCCAAGCTTCAACCAAAGCCATCGTTGGACATTGCAAGGAATCGTGTCCCACACGTCTACATTTGATAAATTTTTGGGACGTAAAGGCCATTAGTGGGGAACAGCGGAATGGCTTCTTCCTGGAGGAATCCTCTCTTCTTCTTTGCCCATTAAGTGATGAAATGGGTTCATGGTTAACCTCTCGCTTGTAAGTGTTAGGCAAGAATCGTCGATTCATCAATCGCTTTAGCCTTATCCATGAGTGATTTTTGCTCGACCCTCCTTAGCTCTTTGTGCCTTGACATTCTCAAAACAAAGGGATGCAACCTTGGTGAGTTTCAATCTAGAAATCTTGAAGGCCTATTCATCACTATAATCCTCAGCTTCAAAAATCCTATCCAAGATTTGGACCCATTCAAGATAATCTTCGGGGTCGGTGTTGCCATTGAATTCTGGAATTTTGATCTTGGTATCATATAATTCGTCCCGTGGGGGCTCCTTAACCATTTCCCGTCGATAATGGCGTCTAAATTAGCCTCTATCATCGTCACTCGACTCGTATGAGGGAGGAGGACGGATATGGCTTCTAGTGGACCTCCTTCGTTCGTCACGAGGTTGATCCCGAAGGTTGCTGGCAATGTTGCTTACTTGAGTCACGAGGGCCTCAAGAGTATTTTGAATATTCGTGAATCGACTCTCAAGTCTCGGAATGAGGGCCATAACAAAAGCATGGGTGAAGGACGGATTGTGTTTGGATTGTTTTTGTGGAGTTTGGGGGTTCTTTTGTAGTTGGATAGTGTTTGGCTAAGGGTTCTTTGTGTTTTTTTCACTTAGACATTTCATCGAACACCTTGCGTGCACTAACTTCCAACTTCTCCTCAAAGCTCCAAATGACGTCGTGGTGGGATGATGAGATTAGCTTTAATTATGATGGGTGATCGATATTCAACAAGAACAAGAGTCTTAAACACCCAAAGGTTTGATATGACCTTGAGCAAGGAGAACCACAACTCTAGGCCTAACACCCCACCATGATTATCAAAGGTAATCCACTAAATAATCACTAAAGGAATGACTTGAATCACCACCAAACTTAATCACTAAAGCATCACAATAATATTCAGCAAAAACTTCCTATGAAATAAGCTAAGGGCGGTATTTATACTAATGGGGGGGTAAAACCGAAAATTACAACGATTATCCACAAAACACGCATCACAGCAGGGTCGTCGCGGGTGTCACAGGAGCGTCGCGGGCGCAATGGGGCAAGCAGACGCAGTAACGACGTCTGGACAGTGGGAGGTCGCAAGTGTGACCCCATACGTCGCAGGTGCGACGTCCCTCTGGATGTCGCGGATAGCTTCTGGCAGAAGTAGGTCGCGGGTGCGACCATATGCTTCGCGGGCGCGGTCGTCTTCAAACACGCATAACTTCTTCATCCGGACTCCATTTTATGCCCATAAGATATCGATGGAAAGCTCTTAGTGTGTACTTTAAGCTCCAAAAATTTGAGACCCATCGAAGTTGTAATGAAGGAGTTATAACCCAAAGAGTGAAGGCACGTTCATTCCAACAACCCACGTTGACCATTTTCCGCTTATTCTTTCCGAAAGACTCTGAACTCTTTTAAAGGCCCGAAGTAGGTCCCGATAGGACCCGTAGCTCCACTCCCATGGTCCGAGGTCCCATTTGAAGTGGATACCACAACCAACGATGATCGATTCATGCCTCCAGGGTCCTGGGTCCACCCTGAAATGCACTCCACACCCGACCTTGGAGTTGATTTCTTCGTGTTCTTTGGAGGGGGTGAGGATAGACTTGGAAACCATGGATCCCGAGGCTCGGGCCCCAGCCCGGTATGCTCCACTAATCCTTGGGTTATGAATTGTTTAGTCTTAATATGATGTTTATGAATCTAGAGGCATTACATTGATATCTTTCATTCCTTGATTGAGATCCTTCGAATTGTTCCCTTATTTGATTCTCTGATTTCCTTCAGGAGTTGGGTGATTTCCAGATTCCTTGGTGAGGTATATTTTTAAAAAATAATATGATCCGTATTAAACGATTCAATCATATATTCGGGATTTTTGGACAGTATAAGGCATGAGATACTTCACTTTCTTGGTGTGCCAATATTGTCGTTTTCACAACAAAACATTGTTGACGTCCTGGATGGCTGTGGGATGAGGTCGTGGTGGGAGCTTGGTGCGAGGTCCATTTTGTTGACGCTTGACGCGGTCTTGGCCCTGCAAAGAGGATTCTACATCTAAATAGAAGTCATACAACATGGAAACTCGAACTAGCTATAAAACTGTCAACATTGCAGGAACTCCTTCATATCACCAGATTTAAATACCCTTTCCATAACAATGTTTAAACCACAAACAAATAAATTAGGAATCCACTCAGTGGCGAGGCTATGTGGAGTCAAGTGACATCAAACATACCCTCTAGGTTTTTTGTGAGGTTTTTTTTTTTTTATAGCGACTGTTTGCAAAAAAAATTTGTATTAAAGTGTAGAAATGAATACCAAAAAAGAAGGTTGGTTGGAATGACGTTGTGCCCTTCCTCGCTTGGGGGGCTCAATTTTTTTCTTGTCGCTTCATTTCGCACCCATATTTAATTTGATCTTTCCCGGAATACACCTCTCTCATTTATGCCGGAACTACTTAGACCCTGGGTACTTCAGGGTCTTATTAGTTTCGACATGAATGAAGTGTATTATAGCTTCAATATCAGTTTTAACCTTACTCTTGAAGTTTGGTTTTAATCGGGAAATAAATTCAAACATATATAGGAAGAAAAAGAAAAACAGTACACAGACCTTTTTTTTTAAACCTCCAAACTATAAGGTGTTTTTTATTCAATAATAAATTTTAGGGTCCCAAAAATAAATAATGAAAACTAAGGGTTAATAAAATAAATACCCCTATACTTTGGGGTCCAAAATGCAAATAACCCTGATTCGATTAGGGTGTCATTTGTGCTCGTTGATGTATCCAATGCATCTAAAACTTCTTATAATTAATAACTAGCGCTAAATATCTCGTGCAAGCATGGGAAAATTGCAATTATTACATTATTGAGAATTATGTGTATTAAATTTTTGTGATAGAACATGTGTGTTAAACATATTAAAATTTAAATATATATTTTTCACGCACATGTAGATTATATATTGGAAAATATTAACCAAATAATTTATTTTTCAATTTAGTGAATTAATATTATTTTGAATATGAAAATAAAATCAAAAAAGATGTGTTATAATTTTGTCATAAACACTTACAAAAGAAAAAACAATAGTAAATGTTTCTATTTGTGAATTTGAATAAATGTAAGAAATTCCGTAATTCTTTTCAAATTTTTCCGAATAATATATCAGAAAACACTTAATCTTAAATATCACAATAAATGATAAGATAATCGAAACTATGTGTATACATTATAAACAAAATGTTGTTGGGACTTTTTTTTTATTAAATAAATATGAAATTCTTATAAAATGTTTATAATAGAAAATGTTAGAGAAATTCTAAAGCATTATTATTTAGTAGTAAATAACTAATACTCACAAATTAAAAAATAATTATTAGTTGTAAAGTACAAAGTCAAACAATCACATCAATCAAAATATAGTAATATTACCTTTTTCATGATAAAGAGATGTTAATCATTGTTTCATGAATGGAGAAAATAATGTTTAAATAAGACCATTAAAATATGATAAATGATGAACCTATTTCTTTTCTTTATAGAGATGAAAGGTGAAAGAGAGCAAATTTAATTAAATTTAGTTTCAAAAATAATATGGAGTAAGTTATTGACATTAATTCTTATTTAACGGTGAAAAAGTTGTATTATCATTATTAATATATTTTCTTAATACAAATGTATTTTAATACTAATTTAAATTATATGTTTCAAAAAGCATACTAATTATACATATATATATATATTATGTTTGCAATTTTATTTTTTGTGATCATTGATTAGATAAAAAACAATTAAAATTGTTATGTTATACATATACATTCAGAAATAGGTTCAAAATTATATTTGCCAAAATAAAAATATATTAAAGTTTTTTCATTATTTGTCATTAACCCTCGTATAGTATATATTAATCTCGATCATAACAATTTCACTTTGAAATGATTCATAGAATATTATTTTTGTATGTAACAATAATGATAGAAAAGAAGTGGTAGTCAAGTGGTAATTGTCCTCATTTTCTATACTCCCCACTGAGGTTCAAATTTTGATAGAAGTAAAATATTTTTCATTAATTTATTTTTTAATTGACAATGATTATTTAGATTCAGAAGTAGGTTTGGAGTAACCAAACCCTACAAATTTCATTTTCTAGGTATGAATTTCCCTTACGTGGCTTAAGAAGTAGGTTAGGAGTAACGACGATTAATATTTTATTCTTGAAAAAAATTAGAGTAAAAAATCATATTAAATACAAATTTGGTGAAGGGTAAGACACTTAAAATATCTTGGGATAAGACTCATATCATTACTCTAAAAGAATAGTGTCAAAAATCATAAGAAATGTCAATTTAGTAAAGAGTAAGACACATAAAAGAATGTCTTGGGACAATACTCATATTATCACCCTTTTTCAAAAACTTAAAATCATTTAGTCCTTTTGCCAACAGTAGTCACCTCTGGGTAATTTTATAAAAGATCATAGCATGCATAAATTATCTATAAAAGATACCGAAAATGATAAACATCTTGATACAAGATGACTCTTAACCATCTTGCATTTCTTCTAAATCACTAATAAAATGAAATGTAAGTGTATTTAAATCATTCTAAAGGTATGTTTCATTATTTTTAGGGTTACTACAACTTATAAACAATTTAAAAATAATTATTTATTTATATTTATTTATATTTATTTCATAAATATAAAACTATGTATAAAATGTGGATTTTCTACTATGATTGATAAAATTAGGCTATAATTATATTTTTTCACCTAGCTAATAAATATTATATTATTATAATTGATAAATCTATATAATTATTAAAAAAATATTAATAAAAGTTACAAAAATGTGAAATATGAATAATTCAAGATGGTTAAGAACCATCTTGAGTCAAGATGGTTATCATGGTCCGATAGATACATACAGGCAATTTACGTCCCTATTTTAATTTTTTTATTTATCGGTTTAATCTTTCTTAGTCAAAAACTAAAATCTTTCATTATGTTGTATTATGGAGGCTTCAATTCACACTGATCACTTATTACCGAGCTATTAATTTGGTATAGATTAAAGTTCTGTCAACTATCATTTAGTTTGCAGCAAACTAGAGCTGATATTCTGTGTAGATATGCTTAGCTGATGACCAGAATATGTTGCTTAATTAAGAGCTTAAGATAATAACAGAAGACATTTTACAAGATCTCAATTATAAGCATTGCACGTCTTAGTTAAGAGACTAGTTAGCTACTGACAGTAGCATAATATTCATCAATCCAGTTGTGAATAATGTCCCTTTCCTTCTTCCTTATGTCTATCAACCATTGTGGATCATCATCCTCTTGTTTGATATGATCCTGGCAATGCGATCCTATGTAAAAGCAGTAAAATTTGTGTTATCCTACTTAAGATACACGGTAACTAGGATATCCTACTTAAGATGATGACTACACATATATATTACCATTTTTGTGGATAAGTGCCACCAGAGTGTCTGAAATGTTTTCCAGCACCCTGCAATCAGGAGAAGATATTTGTCAGCTTCAAAAAAAAAAAAGAAAGAAATTCACCCCGGCCCAGAATGAAGCTAATCATAGAAACTGGATGCAAATTTGAAGGTCAATTTACCCGCCGCAACTGTATGGGTCTTTTAATCCATTGAAGAAGATTACGTTGCTGCCAAATCTTTCAAGAATAGACTTAATATCCTGCAAGAGAACATATGGGACCTCGTACTTTCTCAAGCCAATGAAATCAAACATAGCCAAGCTAAGAAGTAAAGAAAACTTACATGACCTCCAAAGTAGATTGTGATCCAATGGGGACGGGGAGCAGCATTGTACCTCTGCTTGCAGGTGTTGGCAAATGTGGTAAGGTTAAAGGGTTCAATGTAAGAACATTGAGTCCTTCAATGTTTGGCCAATGGGGGTCACCATTTCGCTACACGCCTAAGATTGATGATAACACCACATGCATGCATACAAATTTCATTACAACATTCATTTTATGCACAGTATTCTGTAGTTTGTTGTCTAACACTTCTTAATTCCCATCACAAAAACAACATAGAATTTTATGTAATTATACCTGCCAATCCCACCCCAAACTGTGTCTATTGAAACTCTGCTAAATGTCTCGTTCAAATTGTGACATTTTTCTCCCTTGAAGGTGGCTACTATTCCTGCATAGATGCCACTTAGTATGTCATTGGATGCATTCTTTGCTCCAGTCTCAATTGCGTCACATAACTCTTTTACTTCGTCTTGATTTGGTTTTCAAGGGTTATACTAAGCTTTTTCAGTGAATAATAGCCGCAAATGTTCTTTAAGGTTGGATACATTTGCGAGAGGACTGTCATGAAGGTAGTGACACAACAATAGTTTGAAATTGACGAACAAATAATTGATCACCTTTTTATAAGAAAAATGCAAGTATCCGTCAAAAATTTAAAAAATAAAAATACAAGTCATGCATGAATATCCAATGTAAATGATTGTAAGAATAAATTCAAACTACTCCCGCGCAAAGATTGAGTCGCCTAGTTAGGGTTGAAAGTCCGCTAGGTTGAGCAGTAATTTTGTCGATTTCACCCCATGAAGCGCGGATTATGTTGTAGCAATTTTCACCGGTTTCCTGATCATGCCACTCAAAACACTTCAGTTAACACAGTACTTAAAAGATCAAGGAAAAATAGAGCACGATGCAAATTACTCTGAAATCTTTGGTGACCACAGAGTAGAAGCAATCTTGTGGGATTATGTTGTCAAAATATAGCACGGGCGCAGAAGAGGCCAATGCACCAATGGCTATATGGGGGTACTTGAGCCGAAACCAAGCTGCAATCACTGTATGAACAGTTAAGTTGCTTAACTTTTAAGCACTGGAAAAAAATATGTTTATATTTATTAGGGAGGGCAGAGATTAATTACAAAATCAAGGATTATCGGAGTATATACTTACTTCCCCCATAGGATGCACCAACAACAATCACATGAGATTTCGAAGCATTCAACTTCTGTTTAAGATGAATAATGAGCTCTGCATAATCTTGCAATGCTTGAGCAGAATTGAAGTATCCACGCAGGACTGCGTTCTTTAGAGAAGCCTCCATTGTCCCTTTCAGATTGGACCTCCCATAGAACTGATGCTTACCAGGAATTCGAACCAATTAAAAGACAAACCAATGTAATAATTTCTACTGATAATTAATGACTTCTCTTAACCCATGCAAATTAAGTTATGGAAATGATCAAGAACAATATATATATACATATGATGGTGTCTGTTGGATATTACTACCTCAATGTGCACAAGAAGAGCGCCGAAAATTTGGGCACTTTCCTCAAACAGGACTGCTGGACCACGTAAGGGAGCTTCATCTCCTAATACCACAAATATTGGTGCAGTTGAATTCGGACCGACCCAATTATAAGAATTGACAATGTACAGTTGTTTGAACGTTTTATAGCTATATGGTGTATAGCTGAAGTGGTCAATAATCTGATTGTAATAGTATGCTTCTGTGCCAAATGATTCAGAGGGGAAAATGATCAAGGGGGTTAGACAACTCAAGAGAAAGTAAAATTGAGCCATTTTGGATAGGGAGATGAAGAATAATTATTAAGCTAACTAAAGGATGGATGTTTTAATTATGGTTGCTCAGTATTGCACAACTGATGTGAACAAATCATCCCATTTTATAAGGCCTAAAGTGAGTGGGGAAATAAGTTATCACTGTGATAGCATTCACTTAGTAGCCAGAGCAGGAAAAATAATGTGC
The DNA here is from genome assembly GCA_029582165.1 of Portulaca oleracea. Lineage (NCBI taxonomy): Eukaryota > Viridiplantae > Streptophyta > Magnoliopsida > Caryophyllales > Portulacaceae > Portulaca > Portulaca oleracea. Next base: position 44,235,610 of record CM055872.1, on the reverse strand, counting down.
TATTTGATCTCATTGATTGATAGATGAGATGAATTTGTCTACCCTTTTTTTGGGGGTTACCACAATTGGCTATTCTATGATGAATAAAATCTCTACAACAAGTAAATGCTTAATGCTTCCTGTCATTATAATCTTTTTTAAGCTCGCATGTGTTGGAAAGCAAAGTGTTGCTCAATTTGCAAGAGTAGAATCCAAGGAGAATTAGCTTCTATCGACTATGTATGTCTCATGCATTTGGCGACCGATTTAAGCCTTAGGATTAGAACTGTCCATTAATTACATTATCACATTCATTTGGTAAACATACAATCCATAATTTTTAAATTCAGTTTTATATTTTTTTTTTTGGGGGGGGGGGGTTAAGGGTGGCCATGGCCATCCCCACCCACAATACAAACTAGTAGTTAAACCCGTGTAACGCACGATGCAAATAAATCATACATATTGTGTTTGAAGACATTGTTAAGACCATATTTAAAGGGTAGAGGGAAAAAAACAATAAAAAATGAAGAACTATACCACTAACATCAACAAATATAAAAAAAAAATAAAATCAAAAGTGCATAAAATTAACCAAAAAAGGAGAAAGAAGAAGGGTGTGAGACATACTTTTGTATCCTGTCTATTCTTTTCCCAATTATTTATAGTTGATTGTTAATAGGTAATTGCTTACACATAGCGCATAATTGTTGTTTTGCTTGTTAGTGAGTCTGATTAAAAGTTATCTAGCCCCATTTTTAGTTGATCGGCCCTATAATCATATTGTAAGTTGCACATATTTATCTATTATTTAACAACTATTAAAAAAAACATATTAATAATTGTAGTATTCCGTCCGTCTCTTAATAAATGTCAATTTTCTTAACTACTTTATCCCTTTTTATTTGTCAATTTTACTTTTCCAATAATTAAAATGTCCATATTATCCTTAATTAATTAATCAAATTTTTATTTAATCTTTTAAAATTCTCCTTTATTACTCTTTTCTCTTAATGAGGGGTACATTTGTTCATACTTGATTTTTTCACTCTATTTCCAAGACGTATTGGGTTTATGAAGTTAGTTTATTTGACACTTAAAAAGAAACGGAAAGAGTAGTTAACATCTCAAATAGAGTTAAGGTGTGAAAAATTAACATTAAAGTATGTGCAAGCTTTCTTAGGAGACAAATAATCAATATTGCATTGGGCCATTTTTTGTGATCTTTGCCCATATTAAGTTTGATAAAATATATGTTTCTTCATTTGCATATAGAGGAATTTTTAAAGGAATTACTTGTTCAAATTCTTTAAGTACAAATGTCAACATGAATAATTGAATAATTAATTTGAAAAAAATCAACTGTACTTGCCCACTAAGTGACTTCGTACCTCTTCTTTTTGATTGAGCTAACTTGACCCAATCCTTTCCTAATAAATAGGAGGGGTTACTTACCATGAAGGATGGCCCGAAATGTAAATGACTATGAAAAATATTAGGACCATGAGGTCCCAATTTATGAAAGAGAAGAGGAACCAACAAACAACAGTGTTGATGTGTTTTTTTTTTTGGTTCCAATTGTTCTAACCTTTCTCTCTTTGATTCATGCATAAGATATCTACAAAACAATCAAGTTTCACCTTTGAAAATATTCATGAATATCTGCAAAGATGAACCGTGATTCGCTTTATAAGACATCTAGAAAAAACGCCCCCTGCTCACACTTTCTCTCTCTTTGAATCCTTTCTCCCACCCTCATACTCCCTCTCTCACACTTCCCAAACCACCACCATCCCACCACCAATCCCCTTAATGAATCTCTTATAGGAGATGTAGCTTGAAGAATTCGTCGTTGATTTTTCATCACTTTCGCTGCTATGTTGGTCTCCAAGGCCATAGTGTTCCCATGTTCGAACTCTCTCTCTCGAAAAATAGTCTCTAACTATTTCATTTGACTCTATTTTTCAATGATTTTGAGGTGGGCAGAGGTGGTGGCGTGAATCTAGGAAAAGTTGTTGTTGGAAAGTTTTTGGGATCGGGATGATGTTGGGATGGTGGTGTTGGTGGTAGTTTGGGAAGTGAGAAAGATAGAGTACGAGGGTGGGCGCTGGGGTTCGAAGAGAGAGAAAGTGTGAGTTGGGGGCGTCATTTCCGGGTGTCTTATAAGACGAACCATGATTCATATCTTTAAAGGTGAATCAATACTCATTTTACAGATATCTTTTGCGTGAATCAAAGAGGGAGAGATTAGAGCAATTGAAACAAAATAAATTGATTGTTCACTTGGCATACCACGTCAGCACTGTTGAGTCCCCTTCTCTCTCATAATTGGGACCTCATGGTCTTAATATTCTTCACGGTCAACTTCCATTTTGGGTCATCATCCATGGTCTATAACCCTTTATTTATATCATGTTTATTTGGGCTAGTAAAGATAAGACTCATCTAGGGTTAGGTGGTTTAAAGATAATCTTACTTTTTATCCATTATTATTATGACCAAATATTATTTCCATAAACAAAAAAGAGGATAAATTTGGGTTAAACAAATATTAATAAAAACTATGTTCTTTTTGCGGTGGAAAGAGTGTGATAACGGTATGGTATGATAAAAATGCGAATAGTATGATATATATGATGTGGTATAGTGTGCTAAGTTATGATAAAATTTATGGTAATGATGATTGGTGTGATGTGTGAGAAGAGAGAAAAATGAGGAGAAAAAAATTATGGTTGTGTTGATAAAGTGTAGTGTAGTATGGTATGGTAATATGCGATTGTTTATAGTTAGTGACTGTAAAGTTCAGTGGTAAATAGTAAGTATGAAAATGTTACTTTTGGTAAATTTTAGTGATGTTTGATAACTGTTGGCACTTTTGATAAGTTTATATAAGTTTAGAGAGTTTTTAGCATTTTGGACCCCGAAGTATATAAGGGTATTTATTTTCTGAACCCTTGGTTTCATTGTTTATTTTTGGGACCCTAAAGTTTATGGATTGAATAGAAAATGACCTTAAAGTTTGTAGGTTGAAAAAAAGGTTCATGTACTGTTTTTCTTTATTTTTCCATATTTGAATTTATCTCTCGATTAGCGACAAACTTTAGGACTAAGGTCAAAACTAATATTAAAGCTGTAATACATATTTCTTATTCATGCAGGAACTACTTAGACTCTGGGTAATTCAGGGTCTAATTAGTTCTGACATGATAAGAGAGCTGTATTATAACTTCAATATCACTTTTAGCATTACTCTTGAAGTTTGGCGCTAATCGAGAATTAGAACATGGGTGAAGTAGTTTTTTTTTAATAAACTAATTGCCACGGTGGACTTGGAGCACATACTCTAAGTGCACATAATATATATTGAATTTGTGCCTAGGGATGGTAATGGGCAAGGTATGGGGCAGTCCAGCTGGACCCGGACTCGGACTCACCAGATTTTTTTTGGACTTGGACTCGAGCCCGCCTCGGGACTTGATGGGTCTCAAAATTCAGACCCAGACTCAGCGGGTCAAAGAGTTCGTAGGTCCTTAGCGGGTTCTTAATGGATTCAACTCTGTTATGCATTTTTTACTAGATTTATCAATTTGTTGGGTTAATCTTATACTTATATACATGTATAATTATTATTATTATTATTATTATTATTATGTTTAAATACATTTATTTTTAACACAATAAAAACATTTCAAAGGAAAAAATAGTATACTAGCGTTTTAGAAAACAAGTCAACATTTCAATAGGCCCTATACTCCTAGGAGTCCCAGCAGGCGTCAGGTAGTAGATGAACAATAGTGTAGTACTTGAATTTTTATTTTTTCAAATGAAAAAATATATATGTTTATATTTTAACGGGTTTATGGGTTGGGTCCATACTTGGACCAGACCCGCTATTTTTTTCCCAGACTCGGACCTTCCCCAAATCCACTAAATCCAAAATATTTGGATCCAGACCTACCTTAATAGATAGAGTCTAACAGAGTCTAGACTGAGTCCAAAACCCACTTTGATCCCTATTTGTGCCTACTCCAAAAGCACATGCTTGATATTTGCAAATGAGAACATGATATCATAGAAATGATATCATTATACCTATCCTTACACGTAAGACTCTATCTTTTGAGGTTTTTCTCCAATTACTTTAGTCAAACTGGTTAATCTTTTCATGTATGGATATGGATCAATCTTCGTAACTGTGACAATAATGCTTCATCCAACCAATACAATAAATTAAGCTTTTTCCTTTTTAGAAAGAAATTAAAAAAATGATAACATGTAATGGGGATGCTTTTGTTAGGTCTTACCTTTTTTGTTTATAGAAAATTATATTGAATGACTTGTAAGAAAGATTAAACAACAGCCAAAAAAAAAAAAGAAAAGAAAAGAAAAGTTCAAATGCTCAACAATTATTTTTCCCGAAGAAAATCATGCAATATTATTGGCAATCAAAGATTCGGTGCTTTCCACGAACCTAAACAGTAAACACAATCCAATTTCTGAGCAGATAATCTTTGATGATATTCGATTTTCTATTATTCTTCTTTTATGGGCTCCATGAGATTAGAGTTTGGAAAAATTTGTCCAAATTAAATATTTAAATTAAATATTTTATGATTTGGAAAAAAAATCAGAAGATCTGCTCGTGGGTTTTTCGTCAAAATATTAGTATAGACTGAACTAGTAGAAAATTCTAATATAATATTTCTTATTTCATTATTCAAAACTGATTGATGATTATGATTCGTATCTACATCTATTCGAATTATATTACTTGATTGGACTCAAAAAATCCAAATAATATTAACGATGTTTCCATTTAATATTTAACATTGATTGGTTTCACATGTTAGTAAACTACTATCCTAGAATTAAATGCATAAAATACGGTATGTACTTTTATTCAACGATATTGTATAAAAATACAGTCAATTATTCGTCAATATAAACGTTGATTTTATATTAATTTGAACGATGACACATGAAAAGTTCATGTTTCATATGATTGTTTTTTATTTGTAACACTCATAAATTCTTAGTATTATATTGATTTTATCTCATTAATTCTTATTTCCCCCCTTTTAAAACAAATAATTCGTATATTAAACACGTATTAAATGTTATATAATTCGATGATGTCAAAAAAATTTCCTTATTATTTGACGATCTATTCGAAGACAAACTCATGTTTTTTAAATGATCAATTTATCTATACACATTTTATACGCTTACCATACGTGTTTTATCTAAGAGAGATTTGACCAACTTAAATGTAATGCAAACCCGAGTTTCTATCAATATATATTATATGTTCCTGAAACATGTGTGAGGTAACGATCTTTATAATTAAAGTGAACAATCTAATATATATGAATAAAGAATAATAATATTTGAAATTTCTATATGGGGTGACAATTGGCAATTTTCAAACACATAATAAGCGTTTTTCCCTTCCAGTCCCACTCACCCGCCCCACACTTCCATTCCGCCTGACTACAGCGGCACGTGTTTGTCCCTTCCACAGTCTCACCCGGCCCACACTTCCATTCTGCGCTCCACTTTTCTCCTTTTCCACACAAAATACAACTAAACAAAAAGTTAAAATCCAATAAAATAAAAAACTAAACACAGACACACCCCTATCACCTTCTTCTACCAGCCGCCACCCCGCCATTGTCATCACCTTCATCACTTCCTCTTCCTCGCACCATCTCTCATTTCTCTCTCAAAACAAAACAAAACAAAACAAAACAAAACAAAGCTTCTTCAAGGTTTCATCAATGGCGGCCATCACATCTCCAACCTTCTCCCTCCCAAAACCCTCCTCACCCCACAAACCTCTCCTCCCCAAAACCCCCATAACCACTCTCCTCTCGCTCTCTTCTTCCTTCCCTAAACCCTCTCTCTCTCGCTTCTCCCAACCCTCCAAAACCCCCATACCCACCATCCTCTGCTCCTCCTCCTCCTCCAACCCCACAACCCGGACCCGACCCGAGTACATCCCCAACCGGATCTCGGACCCCAACTACGTCCGGATCTTCGACACGACCCTGCGAGACGGGGAGCAGTCTCCGGGGGCGTCCATGACTCCAAAGCAGAAGCTCGAGATTGCCCGGCAGTTGGCCAAGCTCGGCGTCGACATCATCGAGGCCGGTTTTCCGGCGGCTTCGAAGGCGGACTTGGAGGCGGTGAAGGCGATTGCTATGGAGGTCGGAAATGCTGTCGATGAGGAGGATGGGTACGTGCCTGTCATTTGCGGGTTGTCGAGGTGTAACAAGAACGACATTGATGCTGCTTGGGAGGCTGTCAAGTATGCCAAGAGGCCCAGGATTCATACGTTCATTGCGACGAGTGAGATTCATATGAAGCATAAGTTGAACAAGACGAGGGAGGAGGTCATTGAGATTGCCAGGAGTATGGTCAGCTATGCCAGGAGTTTGGGGTGTCAAGATGTTGAGTTTAGTCCTGAGGATGCTGGCAGGTATATCAATCACAATCTTAATCTCTCTTTGAATGTTCTGTTCATTGTGTTTATGGGTGCATGAAATGAAGTTACATGATATGCTTCCATAGTTCTCAACTTCTCAACATGTACAATGCATGGTCATATAAAATTAATGTTATGTAAAGTTGGATATTGGCATTTTCTGGGGTGCAATGTTCTCACATGATCAGAGGCTCCAATGGGTAGAGTTTCTTTTTCCTTTCTTTTGGAACAAAAAATGTGGGTTGAGGGTGGGGGTATCAGTTGGTACTTCAGAAAGTAGTTTTCTTGTTTCCCAACTAGAGTGAAGAATATGCAGTTGCTTGTGCTATGCATCTTGAGTCTTGTCATAAGTTTTGTTACAAAGTTTATAAAATGATAATCCACAGGGGTGAAATTTTGCCTTCAAATCTGTACCTGCTTGGTTTCTTGTTCTTATTTGGCTCCCCCCATTTTGATGTGTGATTGGGGACCAATTTGGAGCTCTTTTTAAAAATTATTATTCTTATTGCAGAAGTTCTGCTTTGCTGTTAGGTGTGTTCTCAATGGTTGGTGGTGCATTTGGATAAGTTTTATTTTTGTGTAACAAATATTTGATGTATGTATCCATGACATGATTACATGAAAGCTGAACTTATTATTCATATTTGTGTATTCTATTTTGAAGAAAAGGTTGCATATTTTGGCATTCTGGTTGCTTATTCACCTTCTTTTTTTTGGTTGGGACAATTTTCATTTGATCACAGATCAGATAGGGAGTTTCTTTATCAGATTCTAGGGGAAGTGATTAAGGCAGGGGCAACTACTCTTAACATTCCTGATACTGTTGGTTATACAGTCCCTTACGAATTTGGACAATTGATCGCTGACATAAAGGCAAACACTCCTGGAATTGAGAATGTCATAATCTCAACCCACTGCCAGAACGACCTTGGCCTTTCTACTGCCAACACAGTAGCTGTACGTCACTTGATTGCAATACTTCGTTCATTAGTTTCAATAATCAACTTCTTTTCTGTTCTGTTATTATATTTTTTTCCGAAAGGAGAGGCAGCTGACCCTTTATTTTGTAATCTAAATTCAGGGAGCATGCGCAGGTGCACGGCAGTTGGAGGTGACAATCAATGGGATCGGCGAAAGAGCTGGAAATGCTTCTCTGGAAGAGGTATGTCTTTCTCATTCAACTGTTAGTATTCGGGTTATCTAGGCTAAGTTACAAGAGCCCATGATGGATACATGCCCTGGTGTTGAACTGGGTGTTTTTCAGCAAATTTTGTATGTTCTTATAAATTAACGACTCCAACTTTGTTTCCACATAGGTTTGTCATGGTAAAATGATGAGTCTAGGTCGCATGTGTTGTAACAATTTAATCTCTTTTCATTTTGATTGGTCGAAACTTAGGCTATCCAGTAATATTTTCATTGATAGCATTGAGGCTCATATTTTCTGTTGCCTGCGACTCCGTGCTCTTCAAAAGTAGGTTGTTATGACTTTGAAGTGCCGTGGGCAATCACTGGGTGGTCTCTACACTGGAATTCATACAGAGCACATTGTCATGGCCAGCAAAATGGTATTCTAGAATCATCTTCCGGAAATCTTTTCAGAGTTTATTTATTGCATGATGCAATCGCAATTACATTTTTCATTTATTTTCTTTTTAGGTGGCTGAGTATTCAGGACTGCTTGTACAGCCACATAAGGCTATAGTAGGGGCTAATGCTTTCAAGCATGAAAGTGGAATTCACCAGGTTGGTATTTTAGCATTGGGTATCTATTTTCTCTTAGTATTCACCTTTGCTGTAACGAATGTGGATGGAAGCACCTTTTTTCCTTGCACTATTTATTTCTGATATTTTTCCTTTTCATTTATTATCTTGTCGGATTGTTGTGCGATTCTAGCTGTCAAATTGACAGAGGTTCTTTTCTGATATGCAGCATGGAATGCTGAAACATAAAGGCACTTATGAGATCATGTCTCCTGAAGACATTGGGCTCCAACGAGCTGATGAATCAGGTCTTGTTCTTGGAAAACTTAGGTTGGTATCTCTACCGTTCTATGGTACTTCTTTTTCCATGCATGGTTTTCTGGTGAAATGATTTTAAGACAGATGAAGAGATCCACCATCGTTTCAAATTGTTTGTTTTCTTCTCAGATTAATTAAGATATTTTATCTTTTGTAGTATTCATAAATTATAATCATTGTCATGTTGATTTGGCTGAAGTTTACTACTTATACTAGTGTGTATGTGTGTGTGTGCGCAATCAACATTACATAGTTCATTTTATTTATTATATGGCTCTTTGGTTTCGGTACTCTCATATGATAAAGCCAGTTGTGGGAATGAAGACAAATCAGAAATTGTACACTTTGCATCCAACCAAACAAGCAATCAGCATTGCTTTTGGCTAGTCTTTTTCATTTCTGAGATCCAAGGGAGTTTGTGATTCCGCTCTATAATTGTTTGGAGGATCTGATCTGATAATGTTTTTTTTGGTTGTTAGAGGCATGGGTGTTATATGTGGTTTGAATTTTGAAATCAAATGAATTTCTTAATTTTTTAATCATTGTTTTTCATTCAACATTCGATTAATGGCTAACTTAGCAACCCACATCTACTGCAGTGGACGACATGCATTGCAAAAAAGACTTGAGCAGGTACTTTGCTGTTTCCAAATTGAACATAATCTGAATCCCTTTACTTTGTTAGCTGACATTGTTTTACTTTCCTCTCTCAGCTTGGTTACTATTTCGAGGGAAAGGAACTCGATGACATCTTCTGGCGATTCAAATCTGTTGCTGAGAAGAAAAAGGTAACTACAGCTGTTCCTTTACCGGCATTCGCTCCCCCTGACATAATTCATTGCCTGTCATGATGGGTTGTCAGAATCTTGAAAAATTATTAGTGTATTGGCTATACAGAATGATGAAAACCCCTTGCGTAGGTGGTGGAGACGTGGAGTGCTCACTTTCTGTATGTAACATTGGGGGTTTACTTATGTGATGTGTGTTGCATGAATAATGTCTTGCATCTTGAAAAGATTTTCAGGAATGCTGTTTGCTACTTTGCTTATCACTATCATGATGTATCTGAAGCTGTAGCAGATTCCGTTTGCCACTATTTTGTAATCATATTTGTTAAAATGGGACTTTGAGCAACCCCAGATAGTAGTAGATCCATTCCTTGCATGAGTTGTCTGAATTTTACAATTGGTTCTAGTCCAGTCTCTGTAATTTTGACATATGAGTACTTTGCTTCTACAGCATGTTTTGGATGAGGACATTGAAGCCTTAGTAGTTGACGAACTGTTCCAACCAGATTCAGTTTGGTCGCTTGGTGATCTCCAGGTAATATACTCTCAAATTTCTTTGGTTTTCTTTTCTTTTCTTTTTCTGCATTTTTGGTGTCTCTGTTCCTGTTAATGACATTTCAAATTTTGTCACATCCCCTTGATTAAGACATGAGCACATTATTCTCTGTCTCTGTACATGTATGTGTTGGCCATTTTACCTTTCTTTTTACAGCTCCACAACTCCTATCCATTTTACTTTTAAATTTGTAGAACACTTATTTATGATTAATGCAATTCAGCAATTGTAACAATCTGGAACTTTATCAAACTCACTTTTGTGCATAGACATATAAAATCATGCAGATTTCTTCTCCTTTGAAACTCTCAATTACCAGTTCATTTCTAATTGTTGTGCCATTGCAAATATTATGGATATACTAGTTTCTTCTCTTCATTCCATACCCGGGGGCATTATTAAGGAAAGAGAGAGCAAGTCAAGAAAGGGAAATATCGGGGATGGGAATCTAACAATGGGAATGCATTCACTTGTTTAGTTTAATTTTTAAAGGCACTATGGAATGAAACAACCCCTCTTTTTTCTTCCCTTAATATGTTTGGACCTTTTGATGAAGAGTGGAATGAAATATAACTTAAGCCACCCAACAATGTAATGAATTATAAATCTTATCCACCCAACAATGTAATGAATTATAAACCTAAACAGCCTAACAGTGGGTCCATTTGTGCACATTGCCCTCCTCACTTACTAATTGCTTCTGCTCTGTCACCGTCATGCCTTTATGTTTTCCACTACCACCTTTTGTTATCGTGTGAACATCCGCCTTAACTGTATTATCTTGTTTGGTTCAATCTCTTTGCAATTTGATGCGAGTTTACACAGCACTGTTGACACCAAAATAGCCATAGAGATTCAAAATTTGGATTCATGTTAGTTGGATGTGACCACAGCCTCAAGTCTCTTGATTGACAATTTTGGTGGTCTGTGACTCTGTCCTGCAGTCGTCTGCCCCATTTTCCTTTGTTGGTGGTGGTATGTTTGCTAACATGACTAGGGTGGAGATGGAAGGTGCAGTTCAAGGACCATTCTGTGGTGATTGTTTTATGTCCACGTTGAGGACCACTGAAAACCCATTTGTGATTTTTTGTTTTTCAGCTTTAGTTTTTGTGCACTGTGTAGTGGTTCATGGTAGCAAGACGCCACTCGGAACTGTTCTCTACTTTTTAAGTCAAGCTGCTATGTTGGACTACCCTGACCTGTCTAGGCATGACTTTGTTGTACGATGGGTTTGGTCGTAAGTTGGCATTCTTGGTGATTCATACGAATGGGGTAGTTTGAAATCTTAAGCAGAGGGGTGTAATACTAGGAGGGTTTTGGGGGAACTACTATAAATGGCCTTTGATTTCCCTTCTGTTCACCTGACCCAAACATAAAAAGGAATCAATTTGTGATTCCTTTTCCTCACTTCATGCTGCTAAGAAAATGTTGCATTGGGTGTTTTCCTTCATTAAACATTTGATGGATGGAGTTGGAAGATTACTCAAACTTTTCAAAGATTAAGAACAATATGGATGAAAAGACCATTTGCTTTCTGTAAACATCAATGCAAGAGTTTTTGGAGAAGTTTGGGCCTCAAATGAAAAATGTGATTACTTGCTTTCGAGCTCACACTTCTCCACTGGCCTTCTAGACATCCAATCAAATATAAACATAAAATACTGATCAGGGATGTTACAACATTACTTATTATAATTTCTTTTTATTCGTTGAAAATAGATAAAAAAAAAAGGGAGAGAAACTCCTCTTAAATGCTTAAAAGACAATTTTATCAAGTCTCTTCTTTTGGGTTAACAGGAAGTTTAGCTCTTCCACCTTTGATGTAGTAGATTTTGTGGATAGTCTATATTTTGGTTGTAGATAACTTTGTAGGATGTTTCCGTAGCATCTTATCTTTTCTTCCTATTATTAATATTTCTATTTCTTTCCTATCAGAAAAAAAAGAAAAAAGAAAAAAGGGGGAGAAGTGGTATAATCTCTCAGTTTGATAGGGCTTCTGAAGGGGACCTTCTATATTTAGTTAAAATGGAACGAATACCTTTTTTTTTTTCCTGGGCTGTGAGGGATATATGATTCTTAAGGTCTATATTCTTGAAGAATCCCTTACGCACTTTCACATTGATGTGGTACAGGTTACATGTGGAACTCTTGGACTTTCTACGGCGACAGTTAAACTCGTTGATGCTAATGGCAAAGAACATATTGCTTGTTCAGTTGGAACAGGCCCTGTTGATTCTGCATACAAAGCTGTTGATGAGATTGTCAAGGTTTGAACAGAAAAACCTCGATATGCTTTTCTCATGAGTCATATCTATTGATTTTTTCTGAGTTAGAAGTCAGTCAAGCCACCGTGAGAAGGGTCAAGGGTGCCTATTCAGTGGTATTGAGAGTCTGTCTTCATGCCATGTGGATTGCTAGTTCTTGCCCATATTTTAGTCTCGTCCTGTGTACAATGTCAACTAGAATTTCCCTTATGCATATCCATTGAACTTGAAAACCGATGTGACTATGGGAGAGTTAATAATCTTGTCAGTAAGTATATGCCTAATTGATTGGACTGTGTCCCAAGCTTCACATCGGCCCTGTTCTTTTACTCTGTAGGATTATCCTTGCCTAACATAGCATAACCTAACCTAACCTCACTCTCAAGAAATCCAACTTTTACTTTCAAAAAAATCTTTTTTCCCAAGGAATCCAACTTTTACTTTTATAAAAATTTACTTCTCCACTAACTTACCTATCCTAAACTTATTCTTAACATAACCCAACCTTTCCTAACGTTTCCTAACCTTTCCTAACTTTAACCTATGTATCCAAGGACAGTCCCATCTTGTTTGCTTAAATAAATGTTACCTTGGAATTGCTCAACTTTGTATTTAGACATTTTACATTTATGGTGCGGTTGGTTCTTTACCCAGAAAATGTTTGCTGAATCGTTGGGAAAATTTTCCCCAGGAAAAGTTTTCATAGGAAAATTTTTTCTGGGAAAGAATACTTCACAGTATTTGGTTTATATTTGAAAACATAAGAAAGTTTGTAGGAAAGTTTATTTGAAATGTTTCCAAACCACCCTTATATATTAATTTGTAGAACAGTTTTCAAGGGCATTTTGGTAAGATAAGTTATAAAAATTTTCCCTTCCCTAGTAAAAAGAAATCTTTCCCAACCCTCCATGGGAGTTGGGAGCGCTTTTCCCATCCACCTTGGAAAAATAATTGGACCCACTCTAAAACCTACAATCCTCATTTTACAACCAAACATGAGAAAGTTACCAGGGTAACTTTCCAGGAAACAATTGTAACCAAATACTGTCTCCCATCTTCCATTGCATGGATGACATCTAACTGTCTCTTTGAAAGCAGGTGCCAGTGACACTTCTCGAGTACTCTATGACAGCGGTCACAGAAGGCATAGATGCAATCGCCACTACCAGGGTCTTGATCCGTCCAGAAGCAAGTGTCACATCAACTCATTCTACCGGAGAAACAGTAAACAGGACCTTCAGGTATGTCTGATCGTGTTGTTTCCTCTTGCACTTCTCGGTTTCTTAAGCACAACATTGGTTTTGTTTTGGTCTAATCGTGTGGAGATCTTGTTATGTTGTGGTGTATTTGCAGTGGGAGTGGTTCTGAGATGGATATCGTCGTGTCAAGTGTCAGAGCATACCTTAGTGCATTAAACAAGTTGATAGGGTACAAGAATAAGCCTAACCAAAGAGTCCCTTCTGGAAATTCGCACGTGTCTTCCGCTGCACCCAGTGTGGGTGTCGCTGCTGCTAGCAGTTGAGCAGAGATGGGGGATCATCTTCTGAACTTTCATGTACAAATGTGAGGGGCAATATTCCATCTTCTGTATCCTGTCGTAATAATCGTAAAAAAAGATGGGATCTACTGGTGGTTAATTGTCCTGACACAAAATTACATCCCAGAATTTTGTTTTTTGTTTATGGAACGTTCAGTTTGCAGCTTGTAGTTGTATGTAGGATGTATGATTTGCCCATCTTGTAACACTAAGCCTTTTCTATTTTCTAAAGGTGGTGGCATCAAACTTCTAGCATTCAACACTCATCCTCTGAGTCCTATTTTTTTTTTTTTTGCCGATTATTGCAAGCCAAAGGCCTAAAGATTTGCATAATACAGCAAAACCGCAATACAAAACAACAAACAACCCACTTCAAAAGACGCATGCTTGCGAAGAAATAGCTAAACATAAGCAATACAACAAAGATTAACTACAATTAAAACACTTTCTCAATCGACAATGATCACAAAAGAACAAAGTCCTATTATTCCCTTTGTTTTTGGGTTGTGAAAATACACCGGTAAGGGTCGCCCGATAACATCAGCTGCATATAGATGCAGCGAAAACTACTGCTTTATCACTTCATCATCTTAGATCAAATGGTAGACATTACTTGATTGATATATATACCACATAAGGTTATCAAGTAGTTGAATAATGTTACTAGTCACGTCCTCAAGTGCATTAATTTCCTTTCAGACACCTCATGGTTGCCATTGATGAACAAAATGTACCACCAATACTCTCAACCCTTTTCATTCATAATATCAAGTACATAACACTCAAGACTTACTAACCACCATACTTGAAGCTAATACTTGACTTCCAAAATACAAGAATTCCACCTCTAGAGCCAGCAAGCAGAATCCCAGCCATTGAAAAAAAAGGAAAACTAAGAGCAAACACGGGGCGAAAAGCATCACTAACTAACAGACATTTTAGAGTCCAGGATACAAAAAACATGAGGGTTGCGACGGGCCATGATCCATCCACTGGACATACATACTGTTGATTGCCATAGAGTTATGTTTCATTTTATGAGTGGAGGCATTATTTTGAGCTTCTTGGCCAACGCCGAACTGACTTCATCCTCCTCTTCTCCGGTATTGTTTTCATTGTACCGGATCTCAGGCATTGATCTGGTCCTTTTGACCACCCTGACAGCCGGCCTTACTCCGAAGTCCAAGCTGCGAGTCCTCTTCGGCCTTCTCTGGCTTTTGTTTTGAACCGGAAGATGATCATCTATGGTGGGGTCTTTCTTGATTAGTGGATCATCTTTCGCCTCGAAGGAGAAGGGAGTGTTATCATCAACTTTTGTACCCTGCATTTTTGCCAAGTTTGGCATAGCCTAAGTTGTTCCTGCTTTGGGCACAAGCTGGTGAAGATCCAGCAGTGTTGAGGGGGGTTTAAATAGGAAGGGGACAGGTAGGGGGAGATTTAATGAGGGTGTTGATTATGGTAGAATTTTTTTTTTTTTTTTTGGCTTTAGGAGAATGAATGGTTTATGAGCATTATAGTATAGATTTATGAGTGTCTACGCTACGAATTATGAACATTTCATAGAATATATTATGAGCATTGTGGTTATATATAGTTTATGAGCGTCCACGTCGCCACGATACAAATTATGAACATTGCTTGAGATATGTTTATGAGCGTTGTAATGTTTATGGCATTATAGTATAAATTTATGAGCATCCATGTTACAAATTATGAACATAATGAACATTGCAAGAGACCGGATATGTTTACGAGCATTCATATATTGATTTATGAGCATTGTATTTTAGGTTTATGAGCATTTAATTTATATATTGATTTATGAATATTGTGGTAAAAATGCCGGATTATGAGCATTCATATTGGTGGTTATGAACATTTATCTACTGGTTTATGAGCATTCATATACTAGTTTATTACCATTGTAGTAAAAATATAATGTCACGTTATCAACATTCGTGTGTGAGATTATGAACATTATTCATATACTGATTTATAAGTATTGATGTATCTTTTTTTCGAACATCCATATTAGATATTATGAACATAGTTTATATTTTTCTACAAGCACTTTATAGTAGATAAATGATCAAAAAATTAAGGAAAATTGGAATCTAATAAACCAAACTTTTGGTCCATTTTGATCTAGTAAACTAAACTTACCTTTTTGCTAATGTCATACCATACTTAATATTATATTTTTTTGATTGAACTTGAGTCAGATTGGGAGAGGGCTGCCAAGTCATAAAACACAAGCTATCAACATTTTTCTTTTATTTTTTGGCTATAAAACAGTCCACCTCAGAACAAAAAAATTGCACGTCATTTTTAAGGTGATCGGAAAGTGGTGGAGGTTCAATCAAAAAAATATAATGTTAAGTATGGTATGCCATTAGCAAAAAGGTAAGTTTGGTTTATTAGATCAAAATGGATCAAAAGTTTGGTTTATTAGATTCCAATTTTCCAAAAATTAAAATGTAGAACATAGTTTTGGGGTGGGGGCACACCCTAGCTAGGCATACGATGGCTATGTGCTCCCAGGAGCACAGTGGACCCTCTAAATTAAAGCGACAATTATTAGGGGATGTGTCAGAATTATATTTGTCCATTTATCTAACTTGAGAAAATCAATGTATATTGGGGATTAAAGTAAAAAATTTGGAATTTATTCAAACTACACCTACTTTAATTAAAGATAATAATTGTTGGAATTGTAAAAAGTGGTAAGGGAATTTATTAATTAGGGGTAGAAAAACAATTACAGTTATTGAAAAACAATTAGAGGTACTCCGTCCCATATTAATTGACACTTGAACTAACTTTTTTTTGTTCCAAAATAATTGTCATTCTCCATTTTCCAATACTTAATTTAATTATTTTAACTTTAATAACTATGTTAACTTTTTAGTTTTTCAGTTAATAAAAGTTATTATTACTCACATTCTTTCACTACTTACACTTTGATATTCGAAAAACACCTTGAAAATAGTGTTATATAATCATATGGTTAGTTTTTTTTAGTTAAACATTGGTATGTGAAAAATTTTAAAATATGTCAATTAATATGGAAGGGAAGGAGTAGTAATTTGTTATTTGTTTGGCATTATTAGGAGACAGAATGGCAATAATGTGGAAGGACATTGTTGAACAAGGCAGTGAGTTGAATAAATGAGCCTTGGCTTGTGTCCGTCCCTTTCATCAGGTTATTGAATTTGGTTGGAGACCCAAGTGTGGCATAGCTACAGTTGTGGTGCTACTTGCCTTCACTTTTTTATTTTTTATTTTTTATAGTGTAGACATAATACAGAAATAAAGACATCATCAAGGAAGGGCTCGTCTCTTAACCCTCTTGGCTAGAGACTGTGCTTCCTTAATGCTAGTTTTCTTGTTAAGGATAAAACAAACATCTAAATTAAAAAGACATTGCCGATAAAGGATATCTTGGTCTGTTAGGAAAGTGTCCTAAAATCACCCAGTCTTTTGATCTCACAGTTATTTGTTTTCTAATTGTATTAGGATATTATTTAGATTTCCTTATTATGTTGGGTTTCCTAATTGTATTAGATTCTAAATCTAATTGGAGTGAGAGTCAAGGTAGGTTTATAGGGAGTTTTCCATATAAATAGTGGGTCTTGTTCGCCTTGTTTGGTGTGACCAAGTTTAGTGCCCATTGTGGCCAAGTTTGGGGCACCTCCCGTGGAAGGAGGTGTATTCTGGTATTAAGAAATTTCGTATTCCCAATGGTGAGAGAGGTTTTGTTGAGAGTTTGGGGTGGATCTCTTTCGGTGTTTGAGATCTTTGTAATACTCTCTTTGTTGGATCTCGGGAGGAGATCGTTCATTGTACTCTCTACCAATAGTGGATTCGTTTGTGCTTGTGCCGCCCGTGGTTTTTTCCCGATTTGGGTTTCCATGTTAAAATCTTGACCCATTTAATCTTGCATTTATTTTGTCTCGATATCCAGTAGTCATCTTATTATTTTCGCTTCTGCTGATCAATTATGCTCTTATTAAAAACCCTAACATGGTCTTCGCAAAGCGACTTCGATCTTTTGGCGCCCTCATCCTCCAAACTAGCGTCATTTGAATAAATCCAGACATTGGCACTATACGTTAGTCGTTATGTGCAGTTATCATACTTAATTTGCTTGTAATATTCTCCAGATCAGCCTCGAGCCTCCTAGCAATTACTCCTCTGAACAATGCTTCAGCTTTTGTCAGACTCAGATATTTACATTCATTACCATGGCGTATAGTGCCAATGTCTGGGTAAGTTGCAAGAGACAAAGCTAAGTTTTTTCTTTGCTAGCATTCTTCATATACTCAGTTTCATGCTACATTCATTACCATTTCTCAACTAAATATGATCTGAATTTCCATTCATTGGCCCAAATTGTGTTAACATTTTTTCTTTGCTTCATTTTGTTTAGAAATGGGGATTCGGATAGAGTATACCAACTTCTTTAGTTTTGCGTTGTTTTTCTTTGTCTTTGTGTCTCAATAGTGATCAATGTATCAACTCATGGCATAGAGGTGAATTTCTAATGGATACTAATCATAATTGAAGCAAAAGCTAGCTTGTACGTATTTTGTAGGTGCTATATAACCAAACCATAATTCATAGGTTTTTTTTTTTTTTTTTTTTTTTTTTTTTTTTTGCATTTTGGACCCTGAATTATAGGGTAATTTATTTTCTGGATCGTTGGTTTCATTGTTAATTTTTTGGACTCTAAAGTTTATGGGTCGAATAAAAAGGAATCTTAAAGTTTGTGGTTTTTCCTACACAAAACTAAAGAACAACTAGGTATAGTCTATCCGAATTACCTTATACTTTGGGGTCCAAACTTGTGGAATATGTCCTCGTTTTAATCGCAAATTATTAGATACACTGTGATGAATTTACTTAGGTACATCACAAATATATAATAAACTATGTGAACTTTTCACGTGATGAATTTGTGTAAAAATTGATACTTTTAAAAACTATCGATGAATTTTGCAATAATATTAATAAACTTACGATGAATTTTATAATAAATATTGATATTTTTTTAAAGATTTAATACTTTGGTGGGTCTAGGTAGATACTTAAACCTGGCAGTTTCTGACCCGACCCGATAACCGCCCGAATTTTCTGGGTTCAGAACACGATTTTTTGAACTAAACCCAAAGTATACCGAACCCGAAAATTAGCGGGTCAAACCTAACCTGCCCGTTTGACCTGAAAAATTAATTTTTTAAGTTCAACTTTATTAGAATTTGTGATTTTTCTTTGTAATTTTTAACGTTAAACTATAAGCGCAACTTATTTATTTGTTATTTCTCTAATTTAAGTCAAAATAGTTACAATAGTCTATCATTACTAGAAGATAATCATATTTTATTATGTATATTGTACAAAAAGTAATATTTAGAGACTATTTTTTAAAAAGAAAAAACGGAAAAAGGTCGCAAGCATAACCCGTTGGGTTGACCCGTAACCGGAATATATCGTCCGTAATTACGACCCGTATTTACCCGAACTCGGTATATGACCGACCCAAAACCCGCCCGCCAGACCAAATTGATAAATCTATAAATACTCCAAGATGTACCATATAACCATCGTTGTTTTAGCAATTACCATATTTCTAACCAATTTCAAGGATTCTGTCTCATCGCTTATTCATAAATCTGCAATGGTAAGTAAATATTATGATTATTGTGTTCTGCTTTTGCCTCATGATTGACGTTATAAGTTTCAAATATCTTATTTTGTATATTAGTGAAAAGTTGTCAGCGGGAAAGAAGAAGATTAAGGAAAGTGCAAGAAGAAAAAGAACCTCAGATAGGTTCTTATCATCTTCTACCAATAAATTACTTAGAGGTACCCTAACTTTTGAAGAAACAATTTCTTGGTACCCTAACTTTTCAAAACTAATTTTGGGGTACCCTTATTTTTAGGATTAGAAATTACCAGGTGAATTTCCGGCGAAAATCCGATTGATTCAAATCATTTTCGTCCACAAAAACAAAGGGCATTTTCATTGACAAAAAAACTTAATCAATTTCCCGCCTAAAACTCACTGGTGAATTTAAATCATTGGCCGGAAATTCACCTAATTATTTCTAATTCTAAAAGTTAGGGTACCCCAAAATTAGTTTTTAAAAGTTGGGGCACCAGAAAAACATTTCACCAAAAGTTAGGGTACCCCTAAGTAATTTGTTGATCTTCTATAGAGGGTAGTGTTCCTTTCTGATTAGAATGGGACTGTGGATCAGACAGCTTGGTTGATGGCCTCGATTTTCTGCTAGTTCAGCCTCTTCTTGTGTCTTCAGGTGGTGAGTTGGTTTTGAGTGGATGGCTGCTGCTGTTCTGTCAGCTTCTCTGTCTTTTCTTTGTTCCACAAAATGGACGACACTCTTGATTTAGAATCAAAAGGTTTGGTGGTGTATTATGTCTTTTGGTGGTGTACTTGGTCCTTCTTCTGGCAAATGTTGGTTTTGGTGTGATTTCTTAGTCGACTCCATCACATTCTCAGACTTCTTCAGATGTCGTATGCATTATAACTAATCTGAATCAAGTTCTCCAATGAAGTGTTCTCTTGGTTCAATCTAAGGTGGTTTGGAAGTGTTAGTAGGTTTCTTTGTTGGTTGTTATCATTTCATTTTGTTTGACTGTCTTTGTAAGCCCTTCCTTTGATTTGAATAAAAGGGTCTCTTGACCGCAAATTATCAAAAAAAAAAGTTTCAAATATATTGGCTAATCTTGTTGGACTAGTGAAGAATTGTAAGGACGAAGATTCATTTTGAATTAGACCTGACAATTTCTAACCCGACCGAACCCGGCTGAAATTCCGGGTTTTGAACACGATTTTTTCAACTAAACCTAAAATACGTACGCTGAACTCGAAAATTAGCAGGTCAAACTTGACCCGGCCGTTTGACCTGAAAATTTTTCTCTCCAAACAAGCCCTGAAGTTATTCTAGATATTTACTTTTGGTATTAGATCATCTCCAATGGTGAGTTTAAATTTGATTCACTGTTGACATGCTATGGGATTAGAATAGAGTGAAGTTGTACGACATTTCAATGGTGAGCGTTAGAACCCCTCGAGGACCTTGGCAGACTAGGCGTAAGGACCTCAGCAGACCAAGGCTCAAGGACCTTAGCGACTGGAACGGTTTTGAATGAAAGTCAAAATTTGAATATTATTAGCATATAATCTGGATATCTTAGAGTGATACTTTTCTATTTGCTTTGGTATCAAACCATTTAAGGAAGGCTTGATAGCTATAATTCCAGCAACTATCACGTGACACCTTTTTTCCAGCAAGAAAATTGATTTCGTGAGGATCTTCAACGACATCTTGCCAATTCAAGGGTCCTTCCAAAGCCTTACAAAGTCTAACATTCACCTCACCCTTTGGGTATAAAAAGAAGACGGAGATAGAGAAGAAAAATGAGGGAAACACTCCACTCCACAAGAGAGACGCATTGTAATTCCACATCCTTTAGACTCTTGTATCACGAGGTCCTTGGTTTGAATGTATATTCTTGTCATGGGACTTGTAATTGTTAGGAAAGTATCCTAAAATCACCTAGTCTCTTGATCTCACAAATTATTTGTGTCCTAATTGTATTAGGATATTATTTAGGTTTTCTAATTGTATTAGATTTTAATCTAATTGGAGTGGGAGTCAAGTTAGGTTTATAGGGAGTTTTTCTTATAAATAGAGGATTTTCTTTCCCCCATTTGTATAAATACCCCCCAGCTAGTTTGGACAGTTTTTCAGTTTTGAATGTTATGCTTAAGCATTGTTATGGTTTTCCCCTTGTTTCTCTCAAACCTTGTTATCTTTATTCAATCAATTTGGTGGTGATTCAAGTCATTCCTTTAGTGATTATTGGTGGATTTTCCTAGATAATCATGGTAAGGTGTTAGGCCTAGGGTTGTGGTTCTCCTTGCTCCGGGTCATATCCACTCTTTTGGTGTTTAAGGCTATTGTTCTTGTTGAT
Organism: Portulaca oleracea; assembly: GCA_029582165.1. Taxonomy (NCBI): domain Eukaryota; kingdom Viridiplantae; phylum Streptophyta; class Magnoliopsida; order Caryophyllales; family Portulacaceae; genus Portulaca; species Portulaca oleracea. Next base: position 44,213,982 of record CM055872.1, on the reverse strand, counting down.
TATCGAATCCATTCAACTACTCAAGCTATTCTTCTTCCCTCCACGAGTACGGTAACGCTCCAGATATCCTAGTTGTGGCTGTTATTTGTTTCTTGAAAGAAACCTAGAGGGGGTGAATAGGATTATCAAAAGATTCTACACACTTGGGTAAGGACGTTAGCAACTCGTCTTGACCTTACTCAAGACTTAATACATAGTGTAACGAAAATAATTATATTATTGAATGAAATTCAGAAAATGTTATGAGGTTATTGGTGGTCTCACTGTCCAGAAGATAATGTCCCTAGGATAGCTACAGAAGAATGGTTTCATTGTCCAGGCTAGACGTCCTCGGAATAGTTACAACATAATGATTTCGCCAACTACATTGGGTAGGAGGCAATTACGACAGATTTTCACCAACTACGTTGGTGGTAACTCACTCATATAGAATTAACAATCAGCCTCTGTTACAAGGTTAGTCTCTTCAACTACGTTGGCTACTTACTCACAGAAACTACAACAGTTACACTCTGCTTGGGAGGAGAGCTAAAATGGAGAGTAGGGGTTCATAGGAGTAAAGGAGGGTGAGGGTATGGGAGGGTTAATAAATGTAAACTACTTACCCCTACTTGGGAGAACAATTTGGAGAGTTCATAACAGTAAAATGTTAATTAACATATTTGTCCTTTCATATTATATGTAATTCAATATAATACCTATATATTTGCTCTAATACCCATTCACTTTCTACCTCCCCCCACCCCTCTCTCTCTCTCTCTCTCTTACGCTCTCTCTCTCTACCCCTTCTCCTCTCTCTCTCTCTCTCTCTATTCATCTCTCTTTCTTTCGCTAATCAGATAGAGAGGTAGAGAGAGAGAGAGAGAGAGAGAGCGATGGATGTGTGTGTATTATGATTCAATTAAGGTTAAGGGTAATATGACCATTTTCTATTTTATGTATGTTATAATTAAATTAAACTCTTCCTTACACCCCAAATTGAGGTGTAAGAAAAATAAGAGTTAGAGGGGGTAAAAGGGGGTAAATTTCACTCCCCTTTACTCTCCCTTACTTTCTCTCACTCCCTTCCCAAGCAGGGGTGGGGGGGGGGGGGGGGGGGTAAGCACCCTCCTTAACCCCCCCCTCCTGCCCCGACCCCCCTTACCCTCCTCCCAAGCATCCCATTAGTTTTTGTTACACTGCTCGCCGAGGTCATCAGCTACACTTTACTAGAGGTCCTTTACTGGTTACACACTCACTAATATCAATTGGTACACACTCAGAAATCACTCACCGATTTTCTACAACACTCTCCTTGATCTCTTTCTTGGAATCGATGCCTTGAGCAAGGATGAGCAACCCCTTATATATCATTTATAAAACTAGGCATTGGAGCTGCCACCAATAATTGCTTCCAATTCCATTAAGCATTATTTCCATAAAATGGAATCACACATAATCAATTAGTCGTTGCTTCCTTTTCTCGCAATCATTTGCATTGCTCCTATTTGTTGAAGACATCCAATCTTTTCATGGAGCATTTCCTGATTTCCATAGATAATTGATGGCAAATCTCCACTACTATCCTTCACATCTTCTCATATTTTATTCCCTAAAAAAGTAGATAAGGAAAATCTAATTAGGGAATATTATCCACATGATAATCGTATTATTTTGAAAGATAAGTCGTTGCTCCCTTGTCTTGCAATCATTTGTATTGCTCCTATTTGTTGAAGACATTCAATCTTTTCATGGAGCATTTCCATAAATATTGATGGCAAATCTCCACTACTATCCTTTATATCTTCTCATATTTTATTCCCTAAAAAAGTAGACAAGGAAAATCTAATTAGAAAATATTATCCACATGATAATAATATTATTTTGAAAGATAATATTATTATTTAGGAGAATCCCACAATAATATTATTAGGAACAAAATAATATTGTGAGATTTGGATATATCAAGGAGTAGATGTAAGCCAATGTGAATTTTAGCTTTCATTCAAAACTCTTTCAGATGCCAATGTCCTTGAGCATGGTTCTAACATTTTTGAGGTGACTGATTTAGTTGGTCTATACATTGACTCGTTCCTTATACCGACAATGAAACCAAACCAAAAACTAAAAACAAATCAACAACATAAAACATATGGGCAAGAAGCAACTCTTCTATCAGAGCCAAGTTTTGATCCTAGGACCTGTGGGTTATGGGCCCACCACACTTCCGCTGCGCCACTCTGATTTGTTGATTATTTTTTGTAAATATATAAAAATATGAAAAATTTTCAAAGTTGTAGATTCCTCAGCTTCATTGGATTGAGAGGGAATCTCAGAAAATAAGTGCAGTTGGATCCTTTCCATTTTTTCATTCAAACAGGAGCCTAGGAATGCCAGCATACTAAAATTCAAGTAGCTAGAAAACATATGCATGCTATGAAATTGGTGTGTTCCAAGCAGAAAAAGATATCATCCCAAAGAGTTTGACTAGGAAACAGATGATGCTTTTAGTAGGAAGAGATCATATAACAATAAGAACATATTGTTCACAAATTGGTTTGAATTTACTACATATGGAGAATCGCATAGATAAGTTTATATCGTATCGAGTCGCCAGGCCCATGTTGTAGTGCAAATGAGATACTGATCTGATAAGAACAAAAACTACACTTGATATTAGCCAAAAGGTCGAGAAAGCTATGCCTTCCTTGGTTTTTTTGCTCTATTTATTTCCTTACAATTCTACCATTGTTGTTTGGCATCCAATGTGGCTCAGAACCCAAAAGTTATTTTAGCATGAAAATAAGGATACTACCTTCGTTAAAAAAAAATAAAGAAAGAAAATAAGGATATTACCTGGTGGAAAAAAAAACTATGGAAAGGAAAGACACAATTTGAAAGAGGGGAAAAAAACAATCAGAAGCTGCAAATAGATACACACATTAACATAAAACAGGAAACGGAAAGCAGGAAACATTTTGATCTTTTATGTACTGTATTTTTATTAACCATACTTCACAGTTCAGACAAGCTACAAATTGGTGATAGACCCAACAAAAAAAAAGTCACCACTCTTCACTAAGTAACTACTGAGACAAATAATCATGGCGATAAACCCGAAAGCAAAATTATCAGAAATTTATTTAGAGAAATACGATACAAGATAGATGTGCAACAACTCGAAACATTAGGCAGTAAATGAAACTGATTTGTACCTTAAGCCTAATGTTCATTAGATAAATTAGTCATGAACACACAATTTGCATAAACCAAATGTTCATTAGATAAATTAGTCCAACAAGTTGCTACATTGCTGATTGCTCAACCAGTTTTATCGATCTTTTCCATTGTCAAAAGATTGTAGTTTGCCAACCGATCATTGGTCACGTAAAATCACAATTTGAGAGTTAAATTCTTTTATTATATAGTCTTATCTCATTATGAGCATGTTAGATTCTAGAGAGCAGCCTGAGTCAATACTAAATTGTTATACCTACAAGAATTAGCGTTTTGCTGCTACCCGGTCATGGAATTCCAAAATCGTTGCTTGTTGTCCAATGTGGGTCAGAAGTTACTTGCAAATAGATCCACATTAACAAAAAGTAAGAAACAAATTTTGGACCTTGAAGTAGGAAATATGTCAGATCTTCTTGGTGTGGTACCTATTTTGAAGTGCATGTAATATGTATTGAGGATGAATATGAAAGGAATAAGTAGTTAACAAGATAGTGCACATCAAAAGCAACATATCATAGTAAAGCAACCAATGAAAAGGAATGCATCCAAACCTTGGTTAATTAACAATACCTAATTTTAGGAGGAGAGGATTTGTATAATGCCTTTATAATTTCCAGGATCCCAATACACCTCTGTGATTTCAATTTCAGGAACAAGTACTCCGGAGCTGAAACTAGATCATATGATGCACACAGACACTCTATGTCTTTACCCCTCAGCATAGAAAGAAACACATCATTAGTGACAGAAAATTAAATAAATATAGACAACTGTCAAAGTGATTACAATCAAAATGTTACCTCCTTTCAAATTAGTCACAATTCTTGTCTTCTCGATGGGAACAAGGAAAATATATAATTCACCAGTGCTACTGAGCCAGAGTGTTGCTGCCAGCATTAATGTTGGCATTCCTACTTCAAAGCATTAAAGTAAGCTATTATAATTTATATACATGGAACTTCTGCAAATATGTTGAACACTGAGATTTCCTTGTAGTTACTTCAGTTTTTTTTTTCTGCACCACATCTCTTGTAGCTAAAGGCAAATTGATTAGACTAGTCGATCTCCATCTACCTCACCAATTTATGTGACTAGCTACCCACATACATGATTTATATATGACCCATACGTTCATCATACCTTAAACTAGTTTATCTCCTTAAATACACTGGATTAATGAGTTAGGATTAGATAGTAGTGACCTAAAATAAACCGACTTAAATTGCATAAGATGCCTAAACTTACATGAACTTATTTATTGAATTGTTGAAAATTTACAATCAACAGTATATCCCTATCCAGTCTGCGTCACACATTGTCACTCGAGTAATAAAACAATGATTATATCCCTCGATTGGTCTGAACAAGCCATCTTTCTGTTGGAGGAAAGAGAGTAACGGTATATAAAACAATGAACACTCGCTTGGATAATGCTAAGAGTTGTGGCTTAATACTCACTTTCCTTAAGAACTATTTACGATACCGTAAATGTTCAAAGGGATAAAACTTAGCACTTGTAAACACTCAAGAATAATAGTTTCTCTCTTGAATCACTCTAGTATAGCTGCAGTCTAGACAAGAATGAAGATGTGATTGCTTATATTGGTGTGTCTCAAATAGCCTAGGATGTCTTCTATTTATAAGAGAATACCAACCCACTTAGGATGCCCTAGTCAAAGGACAATCAAGTGACTTTAATGGAGGATCACAAACTTAATATGACCTTGACCAAGTCAAGTCATATAGTTGTTGGAATATCATTATAATCGTGCTTAATTATAATATCAAAAACTAATTACACGAAATCATATAGCCGTTAGCATTTAAAACATTCCTGGCAATCAACACGACCCGTGTTGAATTCAACACGGTCTGTGTTGGACCAACACGACTCGTGTTGTTCCAACACGACCCGTGTTGAGCCCTGGAATTGTTTTCTTACTCTCTGGAAGGCAACACGACTCGTGTTGCTTCCTGTTTTACCCGTGTTGATCATATCCTTATTGTTTCACTTATATATGATCCTTATACTTGACATACTTTATTCTTTAGGCTATATAATTATCTTAAACTCTTGAAATATTTCCAACAATCCCCCGCTATTTCAAGAGTATGTAAAACCCTTGAAATAACTTTACTTAAGGAGCTTATACCCTCGCTATTTGAGATATACCTTAACTTGTAATCACCAGAGAAACTCACAAAACATATGCCTAATGAAAAGTAGATTACTCTTTGAACTTTTCAATTAGTGTATATGAGCCAAAATTATATCCAAATCGCAAAGTAGACATACCTTTGAACTTTGGATTTATATTGACCAACTATACTCATAACACACATATATTTTAAATCTTGAGTGTAAATACCTCGACACTATTATCCGGCCTTGTGTCCTTATCCTTCATAAGTGTTTCGGAACTTTAGCTCATAGTTCCTTTATGCGGCCACACATTACACTTACATAGGTAGACTTTGTAATTATTCCACCCCTGTAATTAGGCTTTCCACAAAGTCTATTAAGAGTACTAATACTCATCCTCTTGTCATTACAGATTTTAAGCATCACTTGTCCTTGGGATAAAATTGATGCTTCCTACTAATTTAAGCAACTTCGTACTCATTTGAACTTTAGAAATTGGTGGTATTCCAATTCATAAAGTTGAGTCTTTGTTGTGATTAGTAGATATTTGAGCTACACTTAAACCCATCCCCTTTGAAGTACCTTTTATCAAATCTCTAGACAATCCTTTAGTTAAAGGATCGGCTAAGTTTTCTTTTGACTTGATATATCTTAAAGTCACTACTCCATCCCTTATAAGTTGATGTATATAAGCATGTCTCAAACCAATGTGCCTTGACTTGCCATTGTAAACATGACTATACACAACATCAAGAGTAGTTTTGCTATCATAATGAATTGTGACTGGAGCCATTGGCTTATACCAAACCGGTATTTCCAACAATAAGTTCCTTAACCATTCCGCTTCCTTACAAGCAGCATACAATGCTACTAATTCCGAAGACATAGTGGAATCCGCTCTATATTAGCTTGTTTCTTAGAACCCCAAGAAACTGCTCCACCTCCTAAAAGGAACACCCATCCACTGGTAGAGGAGAATTCTCCTTTATTAATCCAACTCGGGTCCAAGTAACCTTCTAATACCGAAGGTTCTCCTTTATATGTGAGTTGATAACTTTTAGTACCAGCTAAATATCTTAATACTCTCCGAATTGCAAACCAATGCATATTGCTCGGATTACTTGTAAACCTACTTAATATGCCAATTGCATAAGCAATGTCTGGCCTTGTACTTGTCATAGCATACATGAGACTTCCAATCAACTTAGCATACTCAAGTTGATTAACCGGAGAACCTAAATTTTTCTCTAGTTTCTTACTTGGATCATAAGGTGTCATTGCCGGATACACCTTATCACCTTCAAACTTATTCAATATTTTCTCAATGTAATGCTCTTGAGATAAACTTATCTTATCATTATTTCTAATGATCTTAATACCAAGAATTACATTCGCTTCACCCATGTCCTTCATAGAGAATTTTGAGGATAGAAATTCTTTGGTCTTATTAACTTGTTCCATGTCGGTCCCGAAGATCAACATGTCATCAATGTATAGGCATATAATCACCCCTTTTCCATTCTCAAACTTAGAGTATATGCACTTATCCGATTCATTGATCTTATAACCACTTGAAAGCACTACTTCATCAAACTTTTGATGCCATTGCTTAGGTGCTTGCTTAAGTCTATATAAGGACCTTATAAGTTTACAAATTTTCTTTTCTTGACCTTCAACAATAAACCCTTTGGGTTGTTCCACATACACCTCCTCTTCTAGTTCTCCATTTAAGAATGCCGTTTTGACATCCATTTGATGGATAACTAGCTTATGGATAGTAGCTAAAGCTAACAATACACGTATTGAAGCTATCCTAGCCACCAGTGCATATGTATCAAAGTAGTCAATACCATACTTTTGAGTAAAGCCCCTTACAACCAAACGAGCTTTATACCTCTCAACGGTACCATCTACTTTCCTTTTACTTTTAAAGAACCACTTAGAGGTAATTGGTTTACTCCCCGGAGGAAGGTCAACCAATATCCAAACATTGTTTTCCATTATTGAATCAATCTCATCTTGTACCGCTTCTTTCCACAAAGAAGCATCATGAGATTGCATAGCTTCTTTAAAAGTTTTAGGATCCTTATCTATGTTGTACATACTTAAGGTCTCACTTTCAACTGAGTCCCTTGAACCTTCTACTAAATAAACATAGAAGTTCGAACCAAAGTCTTTTGGTTTCCTTGATCTTTTACTCCTTCTTAACTCAATACTTTCATCTTCTTCATCATGAATAACCTCATGAGTTGAAAGATCATCTTGTATGGATATACCCTCATGATTTTCATCTTGAGGCTCAATTAGAGGAACAATATCTTGAGTTATTTCTTTAGGTCTAGGTATTGAAGAGAACCTAGTGTCATAAAAAATTGCATCTATTGATTCCATTACGGTATTCACCGAAATGTACTCATTTGGCTCAACCACCAAAAACCTATAAGCTTTGCTATCTTAAGCATAGCCTATAAAGATGCACTCAATTCCTCTTTCACCTAATTTTCTTTTCTTAGGTTCCGGGACTCTTACAATAGCCCTACAACCCCAAATCTTAAAACACTTAAGACTTGGCTATCTTTTGTTCCATAACTCATATGGGGTAATAGAATTCCCTTTGAATGGAACTCTATTCAAAATATAACAAACCGTTAACATGGCTTCACCCCAAAATCCATTACTTAAACCAGAGTTTGACAACATAGAATTCATCATTTCTTTTAAAGTTCTATTTTTCCTTTCCGCAACCCCATTTTGTTGTGGTGTATACGGGGCGGTTGTTTCATGAACGATGCCCGTTTCTTGGAAAAACTTTGGATCATAATATTCCCCTCCCCTATCGGACCTTAAAGTTTTAATCAAGGTCTCACATTGAAGTTCGCTTCTAGTTTTGTAAACTCTAAACTTTTCAAGTGTTTCATCTTTGGAAGTCAAAAGATAAACTTGACAATATCTAGAATAATCATCAATGAATGTCACATAATACTTCTTATCACCTATTGAAGGTGTACTATGAAAATCTCCTAAATCACTATGAATTAAATCAAGCAATTTAGAAGTTCTTTTTACACTTGAGAATGAACTTTTGGTGATTTTATTAAGTATGCATGTCTTACACTATTCTATGTCATCATTCAACTTAGGAATCAAATCAAGATTAGACATTTCTTTCAACTTTGAAAAGTTCACATGTCCTAATCTAGCATGCCATAGAAAAGACTTGTTCAAAGTAGACACATGCATATAAGCGGAAATCATGCCATCTTTATTACTTTTCGCATTCAATTTAAACATCTCCCCATAAGCATATCCCTTCCCTGCAAAAGTCCCACCCTTGGAAAGTACATAATTATCTCCATCATAAACTTGCATAAAACCAAACTTGCTAAGGAGATAACCGGATACAAGATTCTTACATACTTCTGGAGCTAAATACACATCATTTAAAAGCAAAGATTTACCGGAAGTGAAAACAAGTTCCACTTGCCCAATGCCTTCAACTTTGACCGGATGGTTATTGCCCATGTAGAGTTTCACACCATCATCCGCCAGTTTGAGAGTCTTGAATAAACTCTTGTCAATGCAAACATGCCTTGACGCACCCGAGTCTATGTACCAATCATTACAACCAATGGATACCATGTTAATATGATCCTTAATCATGGCCACGAAGGAATTGGGTTCCTTCTCCTTACTCTTGCCCTTAGATGTTTCTTTGTTCAAAAGACCATTCTTCTTTTTCCATTGGTAACACTCTCTCTTTGTGTGCCCCGGTTTGCCATATTCCCAACAAACTTTCTTAGGCTTTTAAATTCCCTTGCTAGTGTTGTTGTGGCTCTTGTTCTTATTCTTGTTTCCCTTATTCTCTTGCACCATATGGACCTTAGATTGCTCTTTGGTACCATCTTGTAGGCGTAACTCCTCTTCAATCGAAAGATGATTAGCCAAACCTTCAAGAGACATAGCCTCTTTCCGGTGCATGAGAGCCCTTTTAGTTTCATTCCAAGAAGAAGGTAGCTTGTCAATAATAGAGGATACGATTATGGTTTCATCCATTTTCAAATTATGTTGCTTGAAGTTACTTAAAATACGTTGAATCTCATGGAATTGGTCTAGAATTTTCCTATTATCATCCATCTTAAATTTCATGAATGGACTAACAAGAAAATTCTTACTTGACGCATCTTCCGACATGTACTTAGCTTCAAACATCTCCCAAAGCTTCTTTGCCGTCTCCACATGTTGATAGACATCGAAGAGGGTGTCGCTCATCCCGTTGAGAATGCATCCTTTACAAATGTAGTCGCCATTCTCCATCTTGAGCCTTTGCCGAGTAGCCTCCGCATCTTCCACGGACCCCTTTACTTGATCGTTGCTTCCAACTCCCGTGGACATCTTGACGATTGCATCCTCTTTTGGAGACTCCTCGGTTGTCACCTTCTTGGCCGAAGGTTCTTGGTTCACCTTGGGAGAAATCTCAATGTTAAGCACATATGCCACATTGAGAGTCGTTAGCAAGAAATGCATCTTGCTTTGCCAACGTCGGAAATCCACTCCTTCAAAGCGCTCTAGCTTTTGGAAGTTGCTAGACATATCACGTAGCGAGGCCATTCCTAAATAGTTCTTAAGATTGTTGGAGGAAAGGGAGTAACGATATATAAAACAATGAACACTCGCTTGGATAATGCTAAGAGTTGTGGCTTAATACTCACTTTCCTTAAGAACTATTTACGATACCGTAAATGTTCAAAGGGATAAAACTTAGCACTTGTAAACACTCAAGAATAATAGTTTCTCTCTTGAATCACTCTAGTATAGCTGCAGTCTAGACAAGAATGAAGATGTGATTGCTTAGATTGGTGTGTCTCAAATAGCCTAGGATGTCTCCTATTTATAGGAGAATACCAACCCACTTAGGATGCCCTAGTCAAAGGACAATCAAGTGACTTTAATGGAGGATCACAAAATTAATATGACCTTGATCAAGTCAAGTCATATAGCTGTTGGAATATCATTATAATCGTGCTTAATTATAATATCAAAAACTAATTACACGAAATCATATAGCCGTTAGCATTTAAAACATTCCTGACAATCAACACGATCCGTGTTGAATTCAACACGGTCCGTGTTGGACCAACACGACCCGTGTTGAGCCCTGGAATTGTTTTCTTACTCTCTGGAAGGCAACACGACTTGTGTTGCTTCCTGTTTTACCCGTGTTGATCATATCCTTATTGTTTCACTTATATATGATCCATATACTTGATATACTTTATTCTTTAGGCTATATAATTATCTTATACTCTTGAAATATTTCCAACACTTTGGCGATCCAAAAGGGATTAAAACTCGAGGGTTGTTGTTTAATTATAAATTATACTATATATTCGTCATGTAGCCCTAAAATGCTAATTAAAATGACACCAACGCTCACTATTGCTCTTCAACATCTTAGATTGAACTGACTTCTACAAATTGTTACAGATTATCACTCTTACCTTATCTGTTTTCCAGTTATACATAGACTCTACATATTTCTACCTATTCATCCAAGCATCTTATACTGAACTGGCTTCTACAAATGGTTATAGATTTTCGTTCCCACATTATCTATTTTCCCTATTTGCAAAAACTCTACAAATTTCTACCTATTTACAAAAACTCTACAGAAATAAGAGCAAATCTTGATCATTGATTGTAACCTGGAACAAGCTAAGTCTAAAACATTCTAGCATTACAAGGCAATGACCTAGCCCACAAGGTCAGAATAATGTGTGAGGAAAATAGTGAGTGATATAAAAGAAAGATGCATTGTATTGGGTAAAGTACTTACTTGGATAGAGTCAATGGGTGATCAAGAAGGCTCATGACCTGGGTTGGTGGACTCCATTGCACTTGGAAGGGGTACCTGCCTAACATCTTCCCAAAGTGGGAGAACGTACATCATAATTTATGGTTGTCAAGGCTTGCGTTCGCGCAACCCTTAACCAAATTCTAGTTCTAGAGTTTGTTTGATGTGTCTAATGACTAGGAATAAATTTAGCCTTCACCATATTGCGCAGCTCTAGTTAAGGAGTTTCTTTAATGCTATGTATTTTAACAACCGACCAAAACATGTTTTCCATGAGTTCAGGCTTTTATTACACCTCAACACTGTGTGTCTGAGGATGAAACAATGAAGGATGATATATAACATTATAGTGTCTTAAGGAAAACATAATAGTTGTATATTATAGTATGCAAGAACTAAGAGTGTTTTTTAGCAGCCAAAAGCAACCAAACATACCGCAGAAAAGGAGCAAAAGCTTCAACTAAGCAGCAACACTATCTACCCAACTCTAATAACAAAAATGTTGCAGATGTGTTCACAGAAAATTATGGAAGAAAGCAATGACTATGAAGTCATGAACAAAATCATAACAGAAGCAGATTAAAGCTCTAGTATGGAGTTTCCTACCGTTGGGCTCATACTACTTTAACAATTGAAACTCATGGAAAATCATTTGACCCCCTCATCAAGAAAAAAACACTTCTTCTGTTTACCACCTTTTTATTATTTATGAGTCCATGGCCAATAATGGTGAATATATTCCTAAAGTTAGGAGGCCCAATTACTAGGTATAGGTTAGAACCCAAATATGCATCTAACACTCAGGAACTATGGACTATCCCAATGCTACTTGTTCCTGTATGTTAGTTCCACTTTCTTTATTTTATTTTCCTGATGATGTAGGACAAGGAAGCATCTTCAATTCCAAAAAATATTAACACCAATCTTCCAAGCTTTCCCAATCCGTGAATAAAATTCTCTGAGAGAATACTAATAAGCGTATTAGAGTAGAACTTGTACATGAAAATATCATAAAGAAAAAAAAGGAGAAAATAACATAAGCAAGACAAGTGTTTGGTCCTTTTGGATCAACAGACGTGTCATATAAGGGAGTATCATCATGTTTATTAAACCCTGTATATTCTAACTTCATATAATAGAATTTAGAATTTAGACAACTAGGGATATCCAACAACAACAAGGTATGTTGGAGAACAAGCATACCAGATCCAAGAAACAAATCACGCTTAACAACGAAAAAATATGAGGCAAAGTAATTGCTTAGCAACCCAGAAAAAAGCAGTGGTGAAGCCACCTTGGGTCAAGGGTGGTCAATTGACCCCCCAGCTTTTTACAAAAAAAAAAAGTTTAAGACTTTTTTGATATAAATACTTAGAAATAAATATATAATAAATTGTGACATATGTAAACATGAAAGTGTGAAGTAGTTGAATGGTTTAGTTGATAATCCCCTTAGGTGTACTATAGGTAAGTAGAGGTCATGGGTTTGAAGTTTGTTTTCGTAGTCCAACTTAATTTTTCCACTCAGTCTGCCCTGCGATACTTGGACGACCTACTATCGACTGCTGCAGTGTCGCGCCTACATGCCCCACTCCAAGCCATCTTCGTCGATGGCCCACCACTCCCGTTGGTCGGCCGCCACTGCTGCCTACCACCTCCTCCATATTGTTAGTCTACTACAATCCACCAAATTTTATAAATCAAAGCAATACTTGAATTGAGATATGTTATTTTGTAAGTTATTATAATTTATTTATTAACTTTTGCTTTCAAAAAAAAAAATTATTAACTTTGGTTAAATTTGTATTGAATAATTAGTAAATTTTCTAACTCACTGGAAACCATAATTTATGAACATAATGTAAGCTTACTTTTGAAACTCCCATCCATGGATGCCAAAAACCACCCAATGGAATTGGCGGTTGTTGTGCCAAATTTTCAATTCACGAAGAATTGATTCATTAGACCAGCATCTGAGGCATATGATTACACAGATTTTTGATCATTTTCCTAAGAGTTCTAAAATGTTTTCATCAAATATCCATGCCTCAAATTAGGTCCATTTAGCAAGAGAAGTGATGTAAAACTGCTGCATTTCGGGTTAGCAATAACAAGAAGAATAGATGCATTGGTAACAAGGGTATAAAGCTTAAAACCTATCAAGTTAGGTTCATTTGATCAACACATAAGCATTTGACAACATAATGTCATTTGATGTCAAACTAGTCCATGCGTTGCTCTCTTGGTAGTATTGCTCAAAAATCAACTTTCCATTATCATCCCAAGACTATCCATATTCATCAACTATTCAACCACATGTAGAATTTGCATATGGTTCATTTGATGTCAAACAGCGATGTCCATCATGTATACAGATAGAAGACAAACAAAGCGTACAAAATTTTACACGATAGAATTTGCATATACAACCTCCGGCCCAAATTATTTGTCCTAACTAGCTTTACAAAACCAATGCACATTGGTAATGAAACTAGTAATGACAACTGTAGAATTGTCAGAAATCTTTGCACAAAAAAATTGAAAATTTTATGGAATTCTAAATAAATTCATTTATTAGGGATAAAACAAGAATGACAACTGTTTGAATTGCAAAAGCGAAAAACAAAAAGGGATAAAAGAAATTAGTTATTGTGACAAACAAATTGAGACAGAGGTAGTAGTTAAGATCAAATGCCAAACTCTAGAATGCTCAACAGCCAAGGTCAAGCCCAAACCGAAGAGGGGGTCTGGAAATAGTTTTCAACCAGCAATTGACGTGCCTCGATTATTGCCTCACTAGCTGCGTCATTGCCCCAAGCGCAAAGATGCCTTAAACAATGTGTTTCCTTTGTTTTTATTAATGTAGAGTAAGGGAACCATTACGCAACCATCAATGTGGGACAAATAAAATTCCCAAAACACTTCATCTTCTGAGATTGCTTCTGTTAATTTTGTCGTGGTCCTTGCGCAGTATTACCTTCAAGCCATATCTACTGATACGTTTAATTAACTCAACTTTCCGTCCATATTTTCAAATTGATGATCCATTTACGTATTTAGGTCTCACATGTATGTTTCAGGCTTGAATTTGCAACTCTTCACGAATTGGTTTGCATTCTTCTTATGTCATCAGATAGTTGTTTAAATTGTACTGCGAAAAATTGAATGATCTGCACATTTTTATTCTGTTAACCACTGAAGATGCTTGTAGTAGTATCATCAATCCAGACTGCTTTCTCTTTATGTTACACTTCCTCTATCAATACCATCAATCACATCTCATTAAAAGAGTCACAATCAATTGAATAAATCCAACAAGATAATTTTGCACTTGAATTGATGGAAGCCTCCTTTGGAAGCTTCCTCCAAAAATTAATGTATGCCACTTTATGTTAGATAAGAAACAACAATGGATGGGAAATAACTGGGTAAAGCAAGAGAGTCGTAGGCGTGCCTACTCTCCTTAGACTTTTGTATCAACCGTACAAAGTCTTAGGGATAAAACTCTGCCAAGGGAACTCTAAGAACTTAGTTTCAAACCTCCAAGATCGAACTCTAGAATTGCTGCAGTTCAACACTAGAGAAAGGGTGTTTAGAATAGACAATGGAAAAATTCCATCAATGGCAACAAATGGCAACAAGCATCTTATTTATAGGCCTTTGAATAGCTAAATAGCCACTTGGATAGGATTTGGAAATGGATAATCATCCTTAATGGATTAGGATTTGTAACCATAAAAAATGGATAGAACTTGAACAACCACCATTAATGATTAAAATTGGATAAATGATGATAATATCAAATAATATCATCATTATCCAAAATAGGGATGACTAGGAACTTATCCACTTATAGTTCCTAACCCTATACACTAGAAATTATCCAACAATCCCCCGCCATTTCGAGTGTATGAGATTCATAAACCAATATCTCAAACACCCCCGCCATTAGGAAAAAAATCAACACACATCCAAAACAAAAACACCAAGGAAGTAGGGAGTAAATTGTACATCATGAGAAGTGTCTTGCGACTTGAACTTCCACGTAGTGAACATAATTTCAATTAGTCCAAATGATATAGTAGATAAGCTTTGAACTATACATTTTTATTGACTAATTGGATACATTACACTATACAATCACTCAACTAATATTCTTGCACTTTATGACACTGTTAACCGCCATGTGTCCATATCCTCTCGTGAGCACATAGAGCCAAGCCCATTAGCCCCTTGAAGCGGCTACACTTCATGCTCACATAGGTAGACCGAACTTGTATGCTCCTGTAATTAAGCACCCATCCAAAACTCAATCTATTAAGAGTATAACAACTCATCCTCTTATCATTACAGCTAGTTAAGCACTTTCTTACCTGGGACGATTTTAGTGTGTGCTTCCAACCATTATATAGAAAGGTCACTCACCTTGAGCTTGACATCAAGTCAAGTATAAAGTAGAGGCCTCGCTATTAACGGTAATAGATTTGGGCTTAATTCCCATCCCCCTTGATGATTTAATCACCAAGTCCTTGCTTAATCCTTTGGTAAAGGAATCAGCGAGGTTATCACTTGAGGTCACATAATCAATAGTCACTACTCCATCCTTGATTAATTGATGTGTGTATGCATGTCTAAGTCCAATGTGCCTTGATTTGCCATTATAGACATGACTATACAACTTAGCAATCGTAGATTTACTATCACAATATATGGAAATGGGAGCCATAGGCTTAGGCCAAAACGGTATTTCAAACATTAAATCTCGTAGCCACTCCGCTTCCTTACAAGCCGAAGCAAGGGCTACAAACTCGGATGCCATGGTGGAATCACTAATACAGGTTTGTTTCTTAGATGCCCAAGAAACCACACCACCACCTAGCATAAATATCCAACCCGAAGTAGAGGAGTAATCCTCCTTATCACTAGCCCAACTTGCATCTGAGTACCCTTCTAAGACCGAAGGCTCTCCTGAATAATGCAAGGCATAATGTTGGGTTTGCTTCAGGTATCTTAACACCCTTCGAATTGCATACCAATGATGCTTACTAGGGTTACTGGTATACCTACTCAACTTGCCAACTGCAAATGCAATATCCGG
The DNA here is from genome assembly GCA_029582165.1 of Portulaca oleracea. Taxonomy (NCBI): domain Eukaryota; kingdom Viridiplantae; phylum Streptophyta; class Magnoliopsida; order Caryophyllales; family Portulacaceae; genus Portulaca; species Portulaca oleracea. The sequence goes on along the minus strand of CM055872.1, from coordinate 44,197,674 downwards.
CCTTGTGCTAGTCATAGCATACATCAAACTACCAATGACTCTAGCATATTCAACTTGAGCAACGGGCCTGCCATTATTCTTAACCAAATGATAGTTAGGATCAAAAGGTGTAGATACTGGAGAAGTTTCCTTACAAATTTCTCCAATATCTTCTCAATGTAATGAGATTGTGATAAGCATATACCTTCATCATTTCTGATGATCTTGATGCCCAAAAACACATCTGCCTCACCCATGTCCTTCATAGAAAACTTGGATGACAAAAAACTTTTAGTTTTCTCAACTTGTTTCATGTCGATCCCAAAGATCAACATGTCATCGATGTATAAACAGATTATCACACCTCTTCCATTCTCAAACTTATAGTACACACACTTATCAGAAGCATTGATGATAAAACCAAAAGATAAGACAACTTCATCAAATTTTTGATGCCACTGCTTAGGGGCTTGTTTTAAACCATACAAAGATCTTACTAGTTTGCAAACTTTCTTTTCTTGACCCTTGACTACAAAGCCTTCGGGTTGTTTCATATACACCTCTTCTTCTAATTCACCATTTAGAAAAGCAGTCTTGACATCCATTTGGTGAATTAATAACTTGTAAGTGGTAGCTAACGCTATTAGAACCCTTATAGTCGTTATTCTAGCCACTGGTGCATAAGTGTCAAAGTAATCTATACCATGTTTTTGTGTAAAGCCTCTAACAACAAGACGAGCTTTATACCTTTCTATGGTACCATCTACTTTTCTTTTCCTTTTAAAGATCCATTTAGAGGTGATGGGCTTACTACCCGGTGGTAGATCCACTAGGACCCATGTATTGTTTTCCATTATAGAATCCATTTCTTCTTGTATTGCTTCCCTCCAAAAGGGAGAATCTTGAGATTCATAGCTTCCTTAAAATTGCTAGGATCATTATCAATGCTATAAACATAGGGAGTTTGCTTGTGAATGGTATCCCTTGTCCCTTCTACTAAGTAGAGATAAAAATCATCACCAAATGACTTTTCCTTTCTAATTCTTTTACTCCTTCGAACTTCTATTATTTCATCATGCTCATGATATTCATCAGAAGTTTGCTTATCATTTGGAACCATGTCATGAAGGACATCTTTGGGTCTAGGTATTGAATGGAACCTATGCTCATCAAACAAAACATCTATAGATTCAATAACGGTATTCACTGTTACATACTCATTGGTTTCAACAACCATGAATCTATAAGTTTTTCTATTTTGTGCATAACCAATAAAAATGCATTCAATACCCCTTTCACCCAACTTTCTCTTTTTAGGTTCAGGCACTTTAACAATTGCCCTACAACCCCAAATTCTAAGGTGACTTAGATTTGGCTTACGTTTGTTCCAAATTTCATAAGGAGTAATAAAATTTCCTTTTGAAGATATTCTATTTAGGATGTAGCATGCTGTAAGCATTGCTTCACCCCAAAAACCTTCACTTAAACCAGAGTTAGAAAGCATAGCATTAACCATTTCTTTAAGGGTTCTATTTTTCCTTTCAGCCACCCCATTTTGTTGAGGGGTATAGGGGGCTGTGACTTGATGTACAATACCGGTCTCACTAAAGTACTTAGGATCATAGTACTCTCCACCCCTATCCGATCTAAGAATTTTAATGAAAGTTTCACAATGAAGTTCACTTTTAATTTTGTACAATTTAAATTTATCAAGTGCCTCATCTTTTGAGTTTAAGAGATATAAATCACAATATGTAACACCCCGAGTATGTGGTTAAACTGTGGCTTAAAAGGATTGAAATGACTACTTATATCACCAAGGTGCACCTTCTTTTATGATAGCTCATCCGTTGGGAACTACTCAGTTAAGCGTGCTTTGCTGGGAGTAGTCCAAGGATGGGTGACCTCCTGGGAAGTTTTCCCAGGCAGCGTGTGAGCGAGGACGAAACACACTGGAAAGACTCGTGGTGATTTGTGGGGCCAGTCGGCGATCCTTGAAGCAGTTGTGGGTAATGTCCGCGGCCCGGGAGGGGCCGGGGCGTTACAGATGGTATCAGAGCCGACCCGCGACCGTGAGTTGCGCCATGATGGAGAGCCATGGCGATCACCAATGGGCAAAGATTCTGGAGTGTATTGTGGCACAACGAGGACGTTGTGTGCTTAAGTGGGGTGATTGTAACACCCCGAGTATGTGGTTAAATTGTGGCTTAAAAGGATTGAAATGACTACTTATATCACCAAGGTGCAGCTTCTTTTATGATAGCTCATCCGTTGGGAACTACTCAGTTAAGCGTGCTTGGCTGGGAGCAGTCCAAGGATGGGTGACCTCCTGGGAAGTTTTCCCAGGCAGCGTGTGAGCGAGGACGAAGCACGCTGGAAAGACTCGTGGTGATTTGTGGGGCCAGTCAGCGATCCTTGAAGCAGTTGTGGGTAATGTCCGCGGCCCGGGAGGGGCCGGGGCGTTACACAATATCTAAAACAATCATCAATAAAAGTTATGAAGTACTTTTTGCCACCCATTGAAGGGTTACTATGGAAATCACCTAAATCACTATGAATTAATTCAAGTAATTTAGTTTCCCTTTTAACATTAGAGAAAGAAGACTTAGTAATCTTGGTTAACATGCAAGTCCTAAACTTCTCTACATTTTCATCAATAGAAGGAATCAAGTCTAGTTTCGACATATCTTTTAACTTCTTAAAGTTTACATGTCCTAGACGAGCATGCCATAGAGAAGAAGGAGAAGGGTTAACAAGCATGTAAGCAGAATCAACGTTCATTTTATTAACAACATGAACATCACTACGAACATTACAAACCAAGTTTAACTTAAACATTTCTCCACACACATATCCCTTCCCAACAAATACCCCACCCTTAGAAAGTACATACTTGTCCCCATTATAATTTGTACAAAGCCATGCCTACTTAGGAGAAATCTAGACACAAGATTCTTAGTCACTTCCGGAGCAAAATAAACATCATTCAAAGTAAGGATTTTGCCGGAAGTAAACTCTAAATCAACTTGTCCTATGCCTTCAACTGGAACCGAAGCATTGTTCCCCATGAAGAGACTTTTACCTTCAACCGGTGTGAAATTCTTGAATAAGAGCGATTGTTGCATATGTGCTTGGAAGCACCCGAATCGACAAACCATGTGTAGTCATCACTAACCACATAGATTTGATCCTTAATCATTGCAACAAAGTTATTCTTATCATCCTTGACTTTCTCCTTTCCTTTTCCGAGTAGGCCATGTTTCTTTTTCCAAACATGGCAATCTCGTTTCTTGTGATTTGGGTTTCCACACTCCCAACACAACATCTTAGGCTTCTTACTGTTGGTGTTGTTGTTCTTATTGTCATTAGGCCTTTTCTTGCCCTTTTTACTATGGTGGCTAGACTCACCATCTTGTACAACATGTACTTTAGAGACATCCTCCTTGAGATCATCCTGCAAACGAAGCTCTTCTTCTATGCGAAGATGATTAGCGAGTTCCTCAAGAGATAAAGCCTTTTTCTTATGTTTTAGGGTTCTCTTAGTATTTTTCCAAGAAGGGGGCAATTTGTCAATAATAGAAGACACTACAATGGACTCATCCATGTGAAGATTATGTTGTGTGAAATTACTTAATATACGCTGAATTTCATGGAATTAGTCTAACACCGGACGACCCTCTATCATGCGATAATTCATAAATTGACTTACTAGGAAATTCTTGCTAGAGGCATCTTCCGACATGTATTTGTGCTCCAATGCTTCCCATAATTCTTTTGCGGTTTCAATGTGTTGGTAAACATCAAACAAGGTGTCAATCATCCCATTGAGAATACACCCACGACAAATGTAATCATCATTCTCGAACTTTTGCCTTCTCCTTGTCTCCGCTAATGTTTCATTTTCAACCTCCTCGGGATAGGGACTGTTGAGTACATAAACCACCTTCAATGTAGTGAGGATGAAATGCATCTTCTTTTGCCAACAACGGAAGTTGACACCATCAAACTTATCTAATTTTTGGAAGTTCGAAGTCATATCCTTGAGTGAAGCCATAACTCTCTTCACACGTACAAAAGTCTAAGATTGTTAGATAAGAAATAACAATGGATGGGAAATAACTGGGTAAAGCAAGAGAGTCGTAGGCGTGCCTACTCTCCTTAGACTTTTGTATCAATCGTACAAAGTCTTAGGGATAAAACTCTGCCAAGGAAACTCTAAGAACTTAGTTTCAAACCTCCAAGATCGAACTCTAGAATTGCTGCAGTTCAACACTAGAGAAAGGGTGTTTAGAATAGACAATGGAAAAATTCCATCAATGGCAACAAATGGCAACAAGCATCCTATTTATAGGCCTTTGAATAGCCACTTGGATAGGATTTGGAAATGGATAATCATCCTTAATAGATAAGGATTTGTAACCATAAAAAATGGATAGAACTTGAACAACCACCATTAATGATTAAAATTGGATAAATGATGATAATATCAAATAATATCATCATTATCCAAAATAGGGATGATTAGAAACAGATCCACTTATAGTTCCTAACCCTATACACTAGAAATTATCCAACACTTTATGCAGCAACCACACGGTATTGTTTAGTAAAAGGCGAAAGAATAGTTCTCTATGTGCTTAGTTTAATTATAAATATTTTTTTTAAAATAATGTCAATTATATAAACAAACTTTTCTCAAAATAAGATTAATTTATTTGTTTCCATTCCTCATTGATAAGTAAATTTCTCTTTTAATTCTTTTACTTATCCACAGTCGTTCATCAATGTTTAAATGTAAAAACTCAATATAGGAGTTACATATTTCGACCCACCCTAATAAATTACTCTGGCTCCATCTATGCCAGTAGGAAACTTTCTAAATTACTAACTATAAAGGACCATGGTATGTGTCTTGAATCAAGATGGTTAACAAACATTTTGAACTGCCTAATTAATATCAATGTTTTTATGATTTTAAATAATATTTTTTAAGTAACTACACATGTTTATCAACTAGAAGAGTATCGGAATCATCGGTCACGTCGATAAGTATTAATAATAACCTAATCATATCAACTATTATAGAGAATGTCTATTTTATGTGTAATTTCAGAGTTTTGGAAAAAATACAAGCCAATAAATTATTTTATGTAACTTATAAGTTGTACAACTCTTAAAACAATGAAATATACAGATATAACAATTTAAATATATATAAATAAACCTTTTAGAGTGATTTAAATGAAATTCAAAATGGTAATGTATAGGGATATTGGATAACAATATTACCGATGTTTGAGGGTATTAGATTGTAATATACAAAAAAAAAAAAAAAAAAATTGCTCGAAGGTATCCCAATTTTTGAAGAAACTACTTTTTGGTATCCCAACTTTTTCAAAACATATTTTGCGATACCCTTAATTTTTGGGTTAGTAATTATTAGGTACTTTTCGGTCAAAGTGTGATCGGTTTTGTTCAATGACAGAAATACCCTTACTTATTCATAGTGAAAGACGATGTTGCCCTTCATCCTTTTCAAAAGACTGCGTCTACAATCACCTTTGCATTTAATGTCTCCACCAAACAATGTTTATTGACATTACCCTCCACCTTTGGATGAGCCTCCCAAATTCGTTGATATTCCCATTCCCAACTCATACTCCGATTCGGACCTAGATGATCTTTTCTGGGAAATTGTCGAAGATAAAATCATATCTCGTGCACTTAGTACTACAACTCTTACACGAGCAATGCTACTCATTTAAATGTAGTGTCAGAACCAAGCCCAAACATAGTCCAAATCCGAAACCTCTTCCTCTAGAACCAACAGAAAGAGATGATGAAGAAGGGTTTTCGTGAAGGGTAAATGTCAAGAAACATCGCGGGGAATCTGAGGAGGGTAACAAATAGGCACACTCTGAAGAAAGTTTTAATGTTCAAGTGAGGATGGTGCAACCCATTCACAAGGATAAATTCAAATTAGGGTTTCTCGGAGGTTCGATTGTGGCGGAATCCATCCTTAGTCAACCAAAACACACATACAATTAGAGTTATACATTGAGCAAAACTTTGGTTTACAAATGCAATGGGATTTCAAAATTTGAAATTGAGGCATACAATTTCGTAGTCTATTCAACAACCTCCAATTCAAACTACTGTAAAACAAGGAAATTGAGAGATAAACGAGATAGACAAGAAGCAAGTTGCCCCATGAAATTTTCAAAACAATGAAAGCATCTAGTTTTACTTAACGCATGACCTTCACTAACATTTCCACAAGCTTCCTTTCAATGGCTTCCGCTGCTGCTTGAGAGGGAGAGAGAAGATGTGAAGAGGACAGGGGAGAAGAAACAGTCAAATGACATTTAGGGAGGCGATCGAATTAATTTTTTTTTATAACAAATAATATAGCAAATTTAGGTTTTAAGGGTATTTCAGTCAACTCAAGTCGACAGTCGCTTCTCGCCTCAAACATATCGGAAAATTCATTTTCGTTACTGGAAAAAACACCTAATAATTACTAACCCAAAAATTAAAAATACCCCGAAACGAGTTTTGAAAAGTTGGGGTACAGATAAATAGTTTCTCCAAAAACTAGGGTACCTCCAAGTAATTGTTTGGTAATATATCGATTTTTACTATTGGACATCAATATCTCTGGCCTTTATACTTAGGTGAGATTATTATATCAACAGTGAATAAGCGGGTGGTGGCTGGTGAACTAATCACCATGCTAACGTGGCAGGCGGAGGGAAAAAAATCAACGCCTATCTAGTAACCCCGTTAACCCCTCCGTTTTTCTTACTAATCCACGTTTAAAAATTAGCCCAACTAACAAGTTGGTAAACCAATCTCTGTGACGACGTGGTACACAATCAACCAATGTCTTATAACATGGGTTAGTGGAAAAAATAGAGAGGGTTAACAGGGTTATTGGGTTAGGGTAAGTTTTTTTCCTCCACCAGCCACGGTTGCACAGAGACGGATTCATCTATTCATTCCATACTCCATCTTGCCAAATTACCATGTCACAATCCAGAGGATCCATAGTACCACAACTTTTAGAATGAGAAACTTTTTGGTTCCTTTTTTTTTTGGGGGGGGGGGGATATAACAAAAAGAACAAAACCACAGCAGTCAAATAAGAAAAAAAAAAGAAAAGGAAGAAACAGCCTTTCGAATCTCAAGCCCTTGGTAAAACCCAAAAAAGACATTATTGCTCATAAACCAACACCATTTAATTCAATGAATTAAGAATGGTACAAACACTATAATGATACAACAATAATATGGGCCACAGAAAAAGAAAAAAGAAAATCGGATGGCGGCAAAACAACAGCAAAACCACAAAATACCTTGTATATAGAAAGAACAAAAAAAAGGATGTGATCCGAACTCCGAAGTGAATAAGATCTTAGACAGCAGAAAGGCTGGCCCACTTTCCAAGTTCATAAGGATCGGCATAATAATACAACTTGACTCTGTTTGCCAACGACAACCCTGCAGCAAGAGGCGAGCTTCTAAATTCGCTGTCATCCTGCTCTGTTGGGTCGTCGATGAACGCAGCGACATCTCCGAGAAGTCTGAATGTAATTCTGCGACTTTGTATCGGCCCCGGAAAATCAAAGTACATCGGAGTCCCAGGCTTTGTCTCTGGTAACCGGTATTCAGCAACAGTTGCCATACTGTTAGATTCCTGTAACATTAACCAACAAGCTCAGCTCACCATTACATGCAGATTCAGGTAATCAGGTTGAATGATGCAAGGTTGATAGAACAATTAACACTGACCAACATCACTTGCAAGAGGGCTGGTAATGTCTTAAATTTTAATAATTGATATAATGACACAAAATAACTGAAACCGAGCCTTAAATTACTAAAATGAACATGAAATAAAGTCATGACATAAATAGTAAGAAACCACAGGTGACGATAAAATCCACTACAACCAAGAGAGGATACAAACAATCTAAAGGGGGCCTGAAAGCTATGACGATCATTAGAGTAAAGAATCTCAAGGGACATGAAAGCAAAATAACGCATATTACAATCCCATAACAAAACACTCATAAATCTCTCATGAATGAACTTTAAACCAAAACAAAAGAGTGGAGTGGAAAGAAGATCACAAAGGGTGCTGAGAGCAATATAATTTGGTCACACCAAACTAGACTAATTTAAGGCCTCCATCAGGTATAGCTTTGCCAATGGCAAAACAAACAGCTACCCAGCCAACTAGGGATGGGGTTGATACAACAACTTGATCGTCTTAAACCACTTTCTAAGCCCTACATCTAGTATAGCTTTGGCAACACCTTTCTAAAATTTATCGACACTCCCCAGGTTTACCAAAGCAGGGGGGAAAAAAACACACTGCACATCCCATTATCCCTGATAATGTGGTACTAGGTTCAGTGACTTAGTTTTCCTAAAGAACAATTGTTTGCACAATCCATTGGAAGTGGAACCAGGTTCCAGTTACAAGCATAAATTGCAAGCACAGTTACCAGCATCAGGTATGCCCGGGTCCTGGAACCGGGTCTGGGAATGCGAAACCCCATCTCCCCAAAAACGGAAAAGTAGGTTTATGTCATTTGGAATGATTTTTTGGAAAGAAATTCATATTGGATTGGTACTGCTGACAATTTTTCAATTTATTTCAATTTATGTTTTTCTGAAAAAAAAACTTTCGCCAATTTCACAATAGTATTTAACTATGAAATAATGAGTGATAAGTGGTAACAGATGCAGGCTTTTGCTTTTAAATTGGGCCTTAACTAAATGCTCTGCCCATCTACCCATCCCACAAATCGTGCCATCATTAGCTAAACAAAGGGGAAAAAACATCCTATATGAAAGGAGTGAATAAACAAAAACCCCAATATCAGTCACTGGCGTCCTGCACCATCACATGTGCTTGTGTGTGTGTGTGTGTGTGTGAGAGAGAGAGAGAGAGAGAGAGAGAGAGAGAGAGAGAGAGAGAGAGAGAGAGAGAGAGAGAGAGAGAGAGAGAGAGAGAGAGAGAGGAAAAGAAGAAAGTAATTTCATAAATTTTGTGAAGTGGGAAATGGAGATGGCGTCGACTGTGCATTGTACTCTTCAACTTAGCCATGTCCAGTTGAGATTGCATTCTTCAAACTCAAGAGGTCATCCATGGGTTCTATAAATCGGCTGCTATTCAAATCTATTTCCTTTTTTCCTGTCTCTTACCCCTACCTTTCTTGAAAGACAGGGATAGCCTATATATTCTCCAATGTGAAACACTATCCCGACAGTTGTAGCACAGAAACCACCTGCATCTTGGATCAGTGGAAACGAAACAAGGAAAAAAAAAATAATAAACAGAAAAGCAGGGGGATGAGCAATCCTGGCAACTATGGTTGGAACACAAGTATGTGAGGGTTATATGCTGAATGTCTCATTGGCTATCCCTTCAAAGTTAGCTCCCTCAAATGCCACATCTTCAAAGAGCTTCACCAGAAATGAAACAAGGCCTATTTTGGGGAAGATGTTAAAAAGAATCCGAATGTTCCTGGGTAAAACCCCCTATCACCAGCATGTAACACTCCAGAATCATAACCATTGGAATTTCCATTTCTTAGGAAAGTCAATTGAACCAAGAGGATGGTCACGATCTTTATCTTGATGCTGTCAAGCTTTATCTACACTGCTATTATATTGAATCATATGGTTTATACTCCAGGAAGCTTTAGGTTCAGCTGTGCATCATCACATCCTCTGCGAGCTCTAATATTTCTCTTTAGGTTATATCTCCAATATCCGACAAAACCAACTCCTCTAGTACATAAACAAATATTCATCCGACCCACAAGTCCTCACAGGTGTTCATTTGAACCATAATTCCTCAAAGAGTCATAGTAGGGTTTCCAATTATGGTTTGAATCGTGATACCAGTTTCAGTCAGTATGGAAAAATCACTAAAACATGACAATCATGCTCCATATTGCACTTGCCCTGAGGTGAAATGCAGTTCACCAAACTCCAAATATTTTCAATGTAGTTGTTCCAGTGCGCATCAGCTATATTTTGAATCCATACTCACACACACAAGACCGAAAGCCTATCCTATATATGAAACCCCATAAGCTCTAAAAAAGTATAGCAACAGGAATCCTAGTAATCAGCCTTTGTTTCTTCACTGGCTCACAAGTGAAACATTTGGATTTAGTATTTAGAGATTGTTGTTTTCTAGCTTATCATAAGTATTTTATTGTTGATAACAAGTGACAAGTAACTGATAAATGCTAATAAGTGCTCGTGAGTGTTGATCAATGCTTACTGCTGTTAAGATAACTTGAGAACATGCCTGAGTGTTTGATCAGTACAGACCACTAAATTTTGATGATAGGAACTTATGATGCCTGATAAGCTAAGAAGCACAGACTTGGACATGGATACAACACGACACGGACGCAGACACAGGGACACGCAATTTTTGAAAAAAATAAGGACATGACACGTACCCTAATTTTATATAGTACTTCCTAGAATATCAAATTCTATTTTAAAAATGTTTGATAATAAACACATTTTCTCTAATAGTTTATGAATTGTAAAACTATATATGAAACATAGAGTCTAATAAAATAATGGAAGAGGGATAAAGTTAGCGCTGGCGAAAATTCGGGTTCGGGTAAACTCGGGTCGAACAAATTCGGACAATGTCGAAATTCGGACGAGAGTTTTATGTCCGGACCCGGTTTTACTTCGGGTCGAACTGGGTCGGACAATTCGGGCGAAGCAAAAATCGGGTTCGGACAATAGAAAAAAGAGAAATTTTATGTCCGAATATTCGGTCAATATAAAAATTCGGACGAAAAATTTATGTCCAAACCCGGTTTTTCCGGGTCGGACAATTCGGGTCGGGCAAAATTTTGCCGGCGCTGGATAAAGTTATGTGTAAGCAGAACAAAGGTATGTGTAAGATGGTAAAGCAGCAAGCAAGAACAATGATGTATTGTAGTATTAGGAAATCATTGTACTATACTATTATATTATAAGTCAAAATAAGGTTATTTAGGAGTATTTAATAAGACTTAGCTTCTCTTTGGTTTTAGCTTTGTGTTCCCCGTCAAAAATTGATATGAATATGTTATGTCCTGAGATGTTAATAACCCTTTCATAACAATTGAATCAATATGGAATTAAGCACTGTTTCTCAAAAAAAAATATGGAATTAAGCACTGAGATGCTGACTTCACCCATTTCCCGCTCTAAATTCCCTTTTCTTCCTAAACCCTCCCTTTTCCCTTCTCCAATTTCAGCTACTTTCCCTTTTTCTTTTCTAGTTCTCTATCATGCCCTAAATACAATCTGGCTGACCTGTTTTGCAATCCTTTTCTTTTTGATTGACAGGTCGTGTTTATGACAGGCTCCAGCCATAATTGCTCAAGATTATCAGTAAAATAACAACTGCAGCTGGACAGTGGAAATTGCTATATGGAGATTATGTTACTGACAAAAATCAAAATGTTAGCCACAAAGAGGTCGTGAGAAATTGCAGGAAATTTAAGTTCATATGCAGAGCTCATGTCCATAATTACCTGCAGAGCTGCTACTTGAATATACAAAACTGCAGGATTAATGTGCCTTTCTTCTATAAGACAAGTTGTACCATCCCATTCCCAACTATTTGCATCAGGACTTGGTGAATGAGTAACCCGAGGCCTGATTGCAGTAAAAGCATCAAGACGAAAACCAGCTAGCATAGGTGAAGCAGGTGATAGGTACTGCTCCAAGACAAGATCATTCTCAATTAACCTTTCAGCTTCGATTGGAACCTGAAACACAGAGGGCCATTAACTTCTTGCATGATCTGGAAATTTGGTAAAGCGAAAACCAGTAACAGAAGACCAAAACGACCCCTCTGTATAAAAATTAAACCATATACCTTAAATCTATTCAACTGGGGTGGTCTCTCTAGCCAATTTCTCAATTTTAACTGCTCGGAAGCATCGGGTACTGTGAGTCCCGCATCTTTCCTTGATGGAGTTCCCACTACAAGAATTCTTTTGGCATGAAGACATGGCTCTCCTTCATCTCTTCCCCCAAAAGACGCGCGTCTACCAGACTCTGCAAAAGGATTTTCATCCAGAGACAGTAGATTGAAATCTGTCCCAACATTCATGGAAGATGAACCTGCTCGTTGAAGACGTAACATTATCCAAATGATGCGACATCGAACAGGATTCCTGAAGGAGAATTTGATATGGCGAGGAACTGTTCCCACTCCATCTGACTTTTCTTGTCCATAGTACTCCGGTGATGAGCGCAATAAAGACTGCACCTCCCACTTTCCCATGAGAGACCTTTCTTCCTTGCTTATTTTATTGCTGGCCCATATTTGCACCTTTGAAAAGAATAAAGAGAACCATCTTAATTAGGCATTATGCAATAAGCTAAAAGAGGTGGGTATTGTGGTAAGCATGTCAGTTCTGCAATAAACATCACACAGGAAAACCAGAAGAAAAAGTAAATCAAAGACAACTAGGCATAGACACAGCTTTTCCATGACTTTTCACAAAACTTGATATGACCCAACAGTACACTAACGCTATTATGAAAATTTGTACCATGTCATCTGGTACAACATGGTAATCTAATTCATCCCTGTACCATGTAGTTTGCCACAAGATGGTGCACACTGTTCCATTCAACAAGCCAGCGTTGACTGCTATTCAGTAAATACATGTCTGCACCAGCTGATAAAGCATGTTACGGTCCAACCCAAATGTAAATTTTTCAAAATTTTAAAGATCCCCTGACTTGCATCAGTGGTTTTGCAAAAATCTAAGTGATGTGACAAGGATCACTTGGGTGGGAACATTGATAATACCTATCGCAAAAACATAGTTTAATATAGAAAGGATGCCTTGCTCAAAGAAGCAAAATACACATTAAGCAAAGGGCCAACACGGGACCAGTGGAAATTAACTATGCAAGAAGCAAATAAAAAATGAAACAAAGCTGCAGCAGCATCATAACATCCAAAACTGGACCTGCACCTACTTCCATCCACCATGAATCAGAACGCTCTAGTGAGAAGGTGCCACAAACAGGATAATAGATTTTTGACCAGCTAAAAGGATAGATGACAGCATGACACTACTATTTTGGAATCCTTTACACTTGGAAGCACTTAAGTGACAAAAGGTACGCTTACCGTAGGAGCATCTCCCTCTGAGTAGCCACATGGACTCACCACTAGCGTCACTCCAGTGACATCAGAAAGATTACCAAGAACAATGGGAAATTCCACGCAGGTACAGTTGGAAGGAGCTCTCCAGTAGCAATGTTGTGATCCTGAATCAAGGGGAGCAAGTAGTGACAAGGGTGGTGCCGCACCTGCTGCTGTTTCAACCTTCCAAAACATAAAAACACAAACAAAAATAAGACACCCTCATAGTTCCAGTTCCTGTCTTCTCTAACTTGGAAGCATAAACGAATTCAAGGGGTTATGTCTTGGTCTAATCTGTAAACCAAATGGATGATGAATTTACGAAAACTAGTTAAGAGTCTCAATTGGAACAAAATAATACACCCTCATAGTTCCAGTTTCGGTAAAAGGACAATGAATCTTCTCAACTTAGATTGTAATCGACTAAAGTAAAATGCCTCATTAAACCTCCTCTGCTTCTTCTCCGTGTAGTAGTAGCTAGCAAACAATTTCTAAATCTTAGACCAAGTGGACCTAGTGTTTCTAAATTGCAAAAATTAGGGGGTAAGACTGTTGTATCCGGCCCCTCCATAGTCCATAACTCGCCTAGGAGGGATTTTGGAGTATTGGTTTTGGCTTTGTTTAAGAGTATAATGAAGACTGGAGTTCGCTGAGTTGTCCAGCCTTAAATGGCCTGCGAAAAATTCACTTTCAAACGTTCTCTTCATTATTTTATCCTGATTATAGAATCACACATCTTCAGATATAGGTCCAATGAAACCATTATTCAACAAATTTGGAGCACCACGATCCTAAAATGAGAGATTGTGCTTCAAATCCATGCATTGCAAGGTTTTCCCCCTCCCATAAGACATTTCAAACCCACCCCACCCACCCCCCCCCCCCCCACACACACCCACAAAAAAAAAGGGGGGGGGGGCTCCGATTTAATTTTAAGAGAAACAGAATGTGATTACCGAATGCAAAAGGCTGGCAAATGGGAATTCGGCCAGTGACTCTTCCCCATTAAGCAACTTCTTCAGGACGTTGGCAGATTCTGGACTGCCAGAAGGCTTGCTACCATCAATGATTCCATCACTCAGTGAAAATCCAAGGACTTGGTCCAAAGCTGCAAAAGCAGCAAGATTAGCACGAGTGGCCCTTCTGGAGCTCAATAAGACCCTGACATAGTCCAATACCAAGGCATTCAGCACAACATCACTGCAACATTGTTTACAAATAACCCCATCAGATGTGCTGGAGTTATTATTAGTATAGATATCAGCTTGGCTGCCATGGCTTGATCCACCACGGCCTGATCCACCATTTGAGCTCATAGATCCCCTCGTACTGTAACTTGCAAGTAGTAGTGCTCCTCTTCCAGCACAACAAATTCTACAAACTTTTCTTCCACAATGAGAACACAGAAACATAGACTTGGAGGTCTGGGTTGACGGCTTTGCAGAAGACACTTGCATGCCTCCCTCACTTGCAGCACGTACCTCACACATGCTGCCAGAACAGCTCTCTTCAAACCCAGAAACATTCCAGAAATCCACAGCATTATCGTAACGGATGTCGAGACCAATAGATCCAGTGATTTTGTCTTCAAGAGCTGCATGTCCAACCATGGCAAGACTAGTTGCAGCTCTACATAATCTAGACATATAAAGATCATCAAGCAACAAGTTAGGATTTATCGAAGCAGGATCCGTGCCAACTGCCAATAGAACCCTATCTCGTTCTGCAGCAGACAGATTTAACCGGAGACGTTCAATTTCCAGCTTCATGGCTTCCATGAAATTCAGCCCCTGCCTCTGCATGTAATGAATACAGATAAGCTAATCTACAGGTTGGAACTCTTATCTTTGATCGCACCTCTCAAGCGAATATAAATCTTAGTTTCTTCCAGGCATAAAGATTTGAAACTTCAAACAGTTTTCACACCAAAATCACCATGCGGCAGAATGTGCTGACCATTTTCAAGAGAAAACTCCAATGCTGAAGTCATTTATATTGTAATAACAAATACCTCTTCCACGAATGAAATGGAATGACAGTTGAAGCTGCTAAGATGTATCATGTATCATGCATCATGCACTGATGCCTTCATCAATGTATGCTTAATCAAACTGAATTCAACTACATATATGACAATAAGAATATTTCTGCAAACTGCATCATCTGATATGCAATTTACAGACTGGAAAATAAATTCTTGATTAAGGATAATCATATGAGAAACTCATCACAACAAGTTGGATGCCAATCAACTCCAACTCATAATCCAACCTCAAATTTAGTGACAAATAATAGGCAAAATCATATCGAAACATCACATGAAAGAATGCACAACTGACTAGCTCCAATATAAATCTAGATGGTTGCAGACTATATAACAATCAATTACTGTCCATAATCAAGGTTTTGCTAACTGCCCCATTCTATAAACCTTTCCATCAAAAGCGTATCACCTAGAACAAAGAGCCCCAATTTGAATTCAGACATCAGCACATCATTAAGACTGGAATGTATTACCACACAAGATTCAGAATATACTACTCCCTCATCCCACAAGATTACTTCCTCACCCCACAAGATTAATCCCCAATTAGGCAATGGAAATCACATAATCATTTGCATTTTGATTTTATAAAATGAAACAAGTGAGTGAGAGAGAGAGAGAGAGAGCACATTTAACACCATGGTAAACAATGACTTTGTTTTTGGGACATCATTAAGAAAAAATGGGCCAACTATAGATATTTGAATCGATGCTGCCATTACACCATTTAAAAGAAAGAAAAAAACAGCAATTCAAAACAAAGTTTGATAAAGCCATACCATTTGAGGACCAGCAAGGGACTTCAAGCAGTTTATGTATTGCTTTGCCCTATTATCTGATTGCTTCACATCTATTGATGGAGATGATTGAGGACCTGCTTCATTGCCAGAATATTCACTGAAAGGGTTATCCGAAAAGGTATCACCTCTTCTATTATCGACTTTTTCCACAACAGGCAAAGGAGCAGGATCAGGATGGGTGCCATCTCCAGTTAAAAGGTCTAACCAGTTGTTGGAAGAAGAAGTCATCAGAGTTGGTGGTTGAACATGTTCATTGGACAAAGAACTGTTATGAAGTGGATGAGAGAGTGAATTAGATGAAAAATTGTTTATTTGTTTCTGGCTTTTCTTTGCTTGCTCACGCAATCTGGCACCATAACCTTCATTATCAAAAATGCCCTTCCAAGGTAGAGACACTCCAAGCACCTCAACCTACAACAATAGATTTGGAACATATCATTAATCATTATTATCGAAAACTCTTCCAGAGCAAGAATATGAGGTCTTGTGTGAGATGTTCTAGCCTCAGATACATAGTGAGTAGGGATGCTTTGGGGATGACTTTCAATCATCTGTTCGTGGGTGACAAATAACTTATTTGGGGACTACTTTCACAAAAGTCAATCTTAAATTCTAACAGTCACACTAAATCCTCTAAAATGCCATCTTTTTAGACTCCGTCTCGTGTGAGATGGTCTAACTCGGTATCCCATTATTCACTGTTCACTTTTTCAGTGAACCACGACAAGCTCTCCTCTGCTCAATAACTTAAAGCACAGCAAAGTGTACAATACTTCCTTTACTCCCAGCTCTAAGCATAAGCAACCAAACATGACTTGCTACTGCAGATGTCTCGTATATTCATCGCTCTATTGTGACTCAAAAGAAAATGGTAGTGCAGAATTAATAGAGATGCTTTGTACCTCACCCAGTGTTAGCGGAGTTCTTCCAGCAGTGGGATACAATGTGATAGCAACCACACGAGTCAGGAAGTCCAGCTCTCCCTCCAATTCCTCGAAATCATACAAAAATGACAGGCTGGATGCATCTGCACCATTCAGGCGTGCACCAGCTCCAGTCACAGCCATATCTTCTGTACTAACCGGCCCAGGTAAAGAAACTAAAATATTTGTCCCATTTGCACACTGAGGTATGGAACCTCCCTGAGGAAAACGATGTAGTGTCTTATGAGCAATGACATATCCATAATGAGAAATATAACTTTAAATGTGAAAGGGCAACGTTCAGCATAAGTACAAATAAGAATCTCCATGGAAGATTAAAATAGAGCATATACATGAAAAAAGTATTGATGACAAAATATTGGATAAATTATTTGCATATTTAAGGGGGCAAAGTTAAAGTAACTTTGGAAGGACAAAAGGCAGAGAAGAGAAACCCTCCATCACAGTATACTGACTATCTATGATATTTGGGTGGGGAGAAAAGGCGTCCTAATCCATGGTCCAAAAACAGCTAACTCCTCAAACATGAACTCCTTGTACCCTATGTATAAACTAAAGATTAACATGCCCAAACTGAGAAAAGGTGATGCACCACACCAGTATCATAAAAAAAAAAAAAAAAATAAAATAAAACTGCTACTCCGCTAGTCCCTGTCTTTGCACTGGTTCCTGCTCCAGGAGGGTTCTTTTTTCTGCGGGGTGGCCTTTACAAAAGCCAAATGACATCTGAAATAATATACAGGATACATGTCCTTCCAAAAGCAAAAATATTAGCAAAATGAAACCCAAATTTGTCTTATTCTGTTGCGATAATTGTAATCACTCTCCCCCATCAGCAAAAGCAAAACAAATGACTATATGAAGAAACATGGAAGGCGATCATGATGGAACTGGAAATTTTGACAATACAGAAGTAAAACAAGAACTCTCGTGCATGATGAATCAATAGAATTCATTAATTTTTTTTTAAAAAAAATATCCTCTCGCAACAAGAAATTTTAACATCTTCACTCTTGGGTACTGCTTTCATAGGACCTATGAGATCAAGATGTACACAATATTACCCTTGCAAGCACTTCACCAAGCAAAGATACCAATTCCAAGAGACCCGCCAGGAAAAAAAAAATTAAAATTGTGGAACACTTTTGCTGAATTGAAATCTTCATGGAGAGGTGTTTGGCAGTTGGAGCACAAATAGAAAGTGACATCAGGTAGCATTACATAAAAATACCATATAAGAAGTGATTGCAATGCAGTTAAAAAAGTATGAGTAAGAATAAGAAGACAGCAAAAACATCATAATTATACATATTGCAGCACACAGCCACACACTAGAATGCGTCTTACATAGTTACATACAATTGCAAAAAGAGATATCTGCAGACAGTTTGACAATTAAAAAAGCAGCACCACATACAAGAAGCTTACCTCCAGAACAAGTTTAAGGGCATCCAGGTCTCTACCAGTTCTCACATCAAATGTTGAAGGAGAGGTCAAATCATCTGCACCATGTGAGATAGTGAGAAGAAGCTGACAAACATGGCATGGCTCACTAAGGTAAATGAAAAGTTCAACTACATCTGCAGCCTGTGGGCACACCTGTAACATTAAGGTAAAGGTATATTATGTAATCGAATCTAGTCAAGCAGTTTGAGAACTAGCATATAATAAAATAGCAACGAAAAGCAACCAGACTATTCTTCTCCACAAGAGAATCAACATACCCAGACCATATCCTTTCTCTTGATGCTCAGCAGAGACGTGCTCTCACTAGAGTTTGGAAAAATGTTGGGAACAGGCTTCAGAAAGCAAGCCGGCGGTCGTGAGAGGACCTGAACAAACAAAAGCAACTGTTATTAGGTATACTTCCGTAGAAACATATCCATTAAACAAGCTTGCAGCGCCACAAACATCACTCAGAATTCATATGCAGCCATAAGCACCTAACTTATTTCGATCCAAATCAACACGACAAGACATGACTGTCACCCCTGACCTACTAAGTGCATCCTTGACACCACACAATGCATGCCCGAGATATCGGATATGCTTCAAATGCTACTGGAAAGACACAACAGATGGTCCTGACCTTTCATTGAAAAGATTCCCTTGACGATAGATTAGGAAAATTGAAACAAGAAGTTTGGCACAACTGAAGAACAGCAAAAAAGTTAATAATAATAAAAGTAGATGGACAAAGCATTATTTGTACTTGTTCCCATCTCCATGTTCAAGCTTCACCTTCTCCGGAAACTCCTAAGTCCCACTTTGTAAGTGTTCATTCAAAAGTTGCATAGCTAAAACAATCCTTTATAGGACAGAGCAATATCATAATAGGCAGTTTTCAGATATGATTTCTCCTACCCCAGCCATAGTCAAAGATCTATGTTTGATGTGTAACCAGGGAAATGGCTATACAAGGGGCTCTTAAAAAGCAAACTAATGAAGGTTATAATACATCTTTGTCCTGATTGCTTTGGCGCTCTCTGGATAGAAAATAAAATTTCCAAACTCAATCAAAGGGGGAAGAAACAAAACTAAATGCTATTAGTAAGACTTAATCACATAATAACACCACAAAGATCACCCCCACCACCAGGGAAAAAAAAATTTAAGAAAAATAAAACAAGCACACCAAAGGCAATGACAGAGCTTAACGATAATTTTAAAAAAAGAGAAAAAGTCCAACATGCAACTAGAGCCCAAAAAACAAAGAATCATGGAAGTGGCTGTGGCTGTGAATTTGTTCAACTTCCATCAAAATAAGAAACCATGCAATGAATTTAGCAAGAGGAAAGAACAAACTAAACCAAATGAAACCACAGGTAGTAGTAGGCTAAAAGCAGGTAATACTGCCATGTGATGACATACATGCAGGGGGGAAAGTGAAATTGATGGAAGATGCTTAAACAGCCTCAATCCAAGGAATATCTCCAATTGCTTCTGGCGGGAACTATCTACAACAGCATTTTTGTATCTTCTGTGAAGAGTAATCTTTAAGTTTTGAGCCGCAGCCAATTGTTTGAACTTGCCACCTTCTTCGTTGAATATGTTTAGTATCTGGCTGTGCATAGCTTTAGAACCAGTGTACAATGTAGCATGTATATCTCCAGCAACCAAAAACAAATCAGCAAGTATAGACACCGGTGACAATATAGTTGACCTCTTAAACTCCTCAAACGTCATATCAAATCTCTTCCAGGGTTTATCCGGACAGGGATGGTTCCATGTAGTTGTCCTGGTGTTATGATCTATGTAGTATGTCTTTCCTGTCACTGCATCAGATCGTTTTTCCCACCCTGGTGGGAGTGGAGCAATATAGCCACTATAGTTGTCCACTGATGGATAACCAAATCCTATATCACTGTCGAGTGAGATTCCAATACGCCTGCATTGCTCGACAAACACCTGCAGGGCACCGAAATAACTAGCAGCATTTGTCCTATCCAAGGAATCAGCACAATTGAAACGCAACACTCCCCTTTGTCGTGATCTTAAGCAAAATGCGCCTTCAAGTTCATCAGTACAGATGACTTCACCTCTACAATTGTCTATGCGCTGCCGTGAAGGTAGATAATCCCCTTCGGAAATGCCAATAGATATAGTAGGTGCTTTAAGATGTTTCCAAAGCCCTTCAATTGTCTGCTGCTCACCTTTCATTTTCACACTTGCATGCCAATCATAATTTATCAAAACAATTCTAGTGGAGGGAAGCCTTCCAGATGATCTTATGAAATTTACAGATTCCTCGAAATGTTGCACCAAGATACACTCAGATTTCCCCTCCCCACTCCTCAGCAAGTTAACGCAAACAATCGGAACCACAGGAGTTTTCTTCTGGCCCCCACCAGAAGCTGCAATGAAGTTTTTAGCATCATATCTCCGGCTCAACCTTTCATAATATTCTGCACTGCCTTTGTAAGGATCTTGTTCGGCAACATATATTTCAGCTTCAGCAGCAGTGATCTTTAACTCCGCACCCCACCACATGGGGATCGTTCCCCTTCGCCAAATGTATGTGTTAAAGGGAACACTCTGAGCAGGCTCTTTAGGTACCCAAACCAGCTGTTCACACTCAACCTCATTTCCTGCACAATATTTTTGTTTTTGGTAAGTAATCAAAATATGTATTGTAACGACACCAAGAGGATTTCACCCACTTACAAAAGGGGTGCACTATTTAATAGAGTTAGCAAATAAAGCATATATTGAAACAATTAAAGAAAAACTGAAAGCAACCCCTCAAAATTCAAACATACTTGGGTGAACACAGTGATTTGCATGGATATATGTAAATATTTTGTTGGTTCAGATTCTTTTTTTCCCATTTAGTGATTTGTAGATGTTTTTTTTTTTTAATGTTCCATTGAAGTTACACCTTGGGTAGTAATCAACTGTAGGAATTAATTTCTATGTTAGAAAACCTGTAGTAAAAAATTGATTATATTAGGAATTATTTTTATACAAAATTCGCAAACACAGACTGAATATGCACCAAATACAATTAAAAAAAAAAAAAAAAGTATGGCCCAGGTGCCTACGCATATACCCAAATCAATTAGCTAAAGTCCACATTTATTTTTTTATGTTAATCAATATCAAAAACCTTAAGTGAGTCTTCAACCTAAAACAATTTAAATGATGGGTTATACACTCCTCTCTTATTGATTAGGGTCTCTCTATAACTTTGATAGAGCTTTCCTTGGGTGCTTCACACAAAGAAATGATGTGGCTAAACTTATCAAAGATGATTTTTTTCATACATATAATCCTTAGGGTTGAAAGAACGCCATCTCATGATGTTCTTCGATTGGTTTGCCTTTTTCTCAGCTTTTACAGATGAACCTTCATTTCAATCATTGCACACAAGAGCCGAGAGAGAAAGACCTTGAACATTCTAAGTTGTACGTTGGATGACAAAAGGATTGTTTTTGCACAAATCAAGATTTGAATATGTCCATTACTTCACGAAAGCTTGTGGACCGCTTCTATCTGACTTAAGATCTACAGGTTCGTAACATAAGATCCAGACCCTACGAGAAGATATGCAGAACTATCTCCTAGATCAGGGAATGTTCGTAGACAATGATTTGCCCCAAAAGCCTTCAGATTACATACCAACTCCCAATTGACAAGATGCTTTACTCTTCCTGTCATGACCACTCACCACGAAACAGAAATATTCTTCAACCAATTTCTGGTATTAGCCATCGTAATAGAAAGAGATAACCCCTAAAAACTGCCTGCCCATTTGTGATACCTGCAGTTTCCCCAAAAAAGACAAAAGATGGCTTTCATTAGACAGGGCTTTCATGAAAGTGAACATGGGTATTGAAACTTTCAGGCAACTAGGGTACAAAGGGCATTGAGGACAAGCTGCCCCAGATTAACTCTGCTAGTTTATTTTTTCTTTGACAGGAGTAACTCTGCTGGTTTATACAGAAGTTTAACTTTCAGCATTGATATAACTTGGAGGAGGTTAAGGACACACTGGAAAATTTCAAGGTAACTTGGAAGGAAACAAGTGTGAGATGAACCTCTAAGAGGATATACTTGTTCCCGAAACTTCAGCTCAAAACACTGACCACTATAGGTAAAGAAAGAAGGCAAGGAATCTCCCTCAACCCTCACAGTTGACAAATGCCCCAGAATTCAGTAACAGGCACCCAAAGTAAACCATTTTCCCCAGAATTCACTGGTCATTATAGCTTAAACCAAATTTGTCTCCCCTAAAGTGGATGTAAGCCTTTTGCCTTGTGCAGAAGAGGGGACCTTTGAGGCGTTGACGGTGTTATGCATGTTTTGGCCTGTGAACAAATTGATAAGGTTGGTGGAGTCTTCAAATTTATGTGGATTCTGGAATTATGGAACTTAAGCTCATATTCTTTTCTGTAACTCTATTAGAATTGAATACAAACTCCAACTAGGCAATTTGCTTTCTTCTTTATTTTTTTTTGGGGGGGGGGGGGGGTGAGCGGGGAGGAGAGGAGAGGAATAAGGAAGAAAAAATGACATACAACTCACTGCACCAAGAAAAGCCACACCATCCATTTTGGAAACTATCCACAAGATCTACGAAATAAAAGCAGAAAGCACTTCATCCCGAAAATATAGTGATGAAATAATCTTTGGATCGTTGAAGAGACATCAACACTCTCAAAGATTCTTCTATTTGTTTCATGGCATATGGTCCAGTAAGTTACATCAAGTAATAACTTCAACCAGCTGATTAACTGTATCCCTGACAATCTTGAAGAAAGTCATCTGCAAGCAACTAAAACAAAACTCTCCTCTCTAACCATTCAAATATTTACAAATATGTCCATAGTATACATCTCTTCTGCTTTAAAGCCCTACTAAGGTGAACAACCAAGAGGGTAACTAACTCACTATCACTAAGTAGTAATTTTTTTGATAAGTCTTTCACTAATCAGTAATCACAACTACGACATAGATGTACCACGAATAACCTACCACTCGCCTTTCCTTACACTTTGAAATCCTCGGAATAAAGTGGAGAAAAAAAAACCTTCAATAAAATCCAACCCCCCCCCCCCCCCAAAAAAAAAAAAAACCCCAACCCAAGCAACCTACACACACCCACCAAAATTAAAATAAAATAAAAACAAAAGGGGGAGGGGGGCAACTGAACCCTCAGCCCATTGAGCTAGAATCCCACGCACCTCTAATAACAGAGTAAACCACTGTTATTTACACTCCCTGAATAATTCCTCCAACCTAAGGAGCCTCATCAGAAACAACTTTCCCCTACAACTACGACTTCCTCATCTAGATGACTCACATAAGCTAGAAGGCTTTAAGCTTGTTATTCCAAAATTTTTGCTCCTGTGGGAGTAAACCTTAGATGACACTTGCATCTTAACAGTCAAGCAAACATTACATATGAACATTTACTCTTGTGCTAACAAGTATCCTAGCTTCAAATGCTATCCTAAGGTCATATGGCCTCATCCACATCAAGGCACAGTTTCATCCAGCTCTCCAGGAGGAGCAAGGCAAAAGATTCATATCCGTAAATCCCGAATCTCTTCATTTCTTTGAAATTCGTCACTCTGCCCGTTTTAAAGGCCCAACCACAAGATTTGAAGAAGAGAATAGTACAGATGTGCGCCAGCAGAAATCTTGTCAGAGAACATATGACGCATGGGCGTGATATAAGGTTCAAGCATGTCTGCCATGAATGAACTTTGATCAAATCAAAAGCACATAAAGACAATAAACTCAAAAGCTCAATCACCGATGGCACCATGACCAGAAAATTCACGACGACCTGTTGTTTCACCTAAGGAACCTCATCAAGTTGCACTACTAGTTCAACTTCATCTTCCATCACTACAGCATCTATTTCAGTAATGAGCTCTGGTGTACCATTATGCCTCTCTTCTTGCAGCTCAGACACTATCAAGTCTTCTCAATATGCTCCTCAACCTCTCGAACTTTTGCCTCCCCAACAGGCTCAACTAGTTCCTCTTCAAAGGAGCGGTTCCAGTAGCTCGTCATTTTTCTTTTCCAAAAGAACATTAGCAGTTCATCAATATGCTACACCTTACCAGTAAGTGATATGTCCATTGCCATGCAGGGCACAGACTGCACCAGAATGTTAATGATTTCATAAATTGATAACAACGGTGATAATAATCACAACCAGTATGCAACAGCAACCATCACCAATATGCTACACCTTACCAGTAAGTGATATGTCCATTGCCATGCAGGGCACAGACTGCACAAGAATGTTAATGATTTCATAAATTGATAACAACGGTGATAATAATCACAACCAGTATGCAACAGCAACCATCACCTGGCACATAAACCCGGTGATACCAACTAACAAAGAACAAATCCAACAAACATCCACCTTCTTCAATTTCAAAGTCTGGGAAATAACGCAGCATAAATGGGTATTTATGCCTAACATAAATAGCAAGTTTGGAGAAATTATTCAGTAAATATAACCCAAAGTTTTGCTTAAAATATAATAAACCTAACATCATAAAACTAGTACATTTAAAACAAAAATAAATAAATACAAAACATTAATATAATCTGCAGCCAATACATTTATACCACAGATCACAGGTCTTTTACTTCCATTTATCAAGATATGCATCATACAGTGATATGAAATAAGTGGCAACTGCATCAAAATGCCACAATCACACACATCTAAGCCTCTACACCAGTAAGCCACCATAAGTACTCATAAGAATAAGTGCACAGTTTTGTCTCCACGATACATACGAAGGAAAGGTTTTCTAAACAGATAAGCTGAACACAATAAGATACAGGCGACCACGGAGACTGTAACAAAAGAAGTTCAAAATTGTGCACTGACTGGTTTACCTGTGCCAAAACATGAATTCAATCCCCTTGCCAGGTATCGAGTACCAGGATGTAACCTGCTACGACGAGCAATAAGTGCAACAATACCTTCTTGCTGACCTAGACTCCCAAAGCTCCGAGCTTCTGCAAATCCCTATTAAGATGGAACAATTTAATAAATTAAGCAACATTCAAAGTTGTTACCATGACAGAAACGGAAGAAGCTAGGTGAGTCAATTTTGTCAAAATGTTGTAGCATGCAAAAGAAGTTGAAAATTGTAGCGGATAGCAAGTGAAGAATAGTAGCCACAGAACTACAAAAAGATAACAAGAAATTACAGAAACCAGACAGGATCAATAAGATGATTAAAAGAACTGTACAGAATAATACACAAAACATTGCTCTGTTCAACGGAGTGCTCCGCAGGGTACGTAAGAAAGATAAAACTCATGAGCATTAGGCCATGAAATACTGCACAGTTTATAGCACAGATCGCTTTTGAGCTGAGCTGATCCATTATAAAGTTTTGATTAATTATCACCAATATCAACTTCCATATCATCCATTTCTCAAAGTGCTGAAAAATCCCCTTTGGGAAAATATATGTTTGGACCATAGTGAACTACAGTGCAGTGCCCCTGAAAATGTTACCTCCATTCTACCAGTCTTCTATTTTTTTCTTTTTGTTCAGGCCAATCATGCGTAACACATCCATACCAATTAGACAAGACAACAAGATAATGAAAATGTAAATTTAGACCTAAACAACTTCACTAACTTGCTCATTTTTAAAGAGTATGAGGCAGGCAAATGGTACTGTAAGGTAGGTTCCAATAGATAGATCCTCTGAAAGTTGGAACATATGAGCAAGGTTGCTACTTCCATACCCCCCCCCCCCCCCCAAACAAAGAAAAAAGGGAAGAAACTCTTTGGCAGCACCCCAAGGTATGGATGGTGATTTGAATTGCCTTCAGTATAAGCGTTGCTGTTTGTTCATTTAAACTTCAACTACACAGAAGCCATATTTAGTTGAGAAACACTCATTCCAGAAACATAACACAACTCACAAATACCACCCTCCATTGTGGATTCATTTGTCTGAGACCCAGACATGTAGTCACAAACCTTATGGCAATATAAGGTACCAAAATGCCCCATATTCATCATTGAAAATATCATTTTTACATCGTGATCGCCATCAATATATACTACAGAACTTAATGGCAGGGGTATGAGAGCATGAATCAAGACAATATGCCTCATATTCATCATTGAAAATAGAAATAGGCTATTGTTGCCTTCAAAGAACAAAATGACAAGCACAAATTTAAAGCAACCAAACCTGTAAAAGAATGACACAATGCTGAGGAAGTCCTATGGCTTTGAAAGGGGAAGATAGCCATTCATTCCAAACAAATTCCTGATCAGGCTGGTCAAGGGGCATGGGACTAGGAAACGGCCGAGTTATGTCCCTTGAATCGGAGAAATAGTACTTGCCATCAATGTCAAGCTCTAACAGCTCCAGTGTGTTCTTGGCTTCTCCCTTTCCAATTGCTTGAGGGTTTTGAAGTGGGATTTTGACCCACTGACTCTCCAACACGGTATAAATGCACCCTCCACCCGGCAAGTTCGGAACACTGGCAGCCAACTTTGTAGCAACAAGAAGCAACCCGAAATTTCCAAGGGCTCCATAACCCAAGATTGCCCTAGCATACACTGTACTCTTGCACAGCCATTTTGAGCCATTTGTGATGAAATCTAGAGCTTCTTTTTCAGACTTGAAAACATCAACCCCAAATTTGCCAAAGTAACAAAGTGCCCCAGTTGTAGGATCAACATAAATTACTTGGGTGTCAGATTTAGAAGACAGGCTAACGACTATATATGCTTCACCAGATTCCAACACAACAACAACCACTGATGTATCTCTTGAATAACGAACTGCAAACAAATTAACAACCAACATAAATAAAGAACAAGAAAGTGGAGGCCAAAGATTAGATTTCGTATTCTACTCACAAATTGCAATTGAGCATTTCCTTCCATGAATAGCAATTTAGCATATATAGTTATATACAGACAGAGAAACAAATTAGCATATAGACAACCAACCTCCTCTGCTCGACATTGCTAGCCAGTGTTGCAGAATTGAGCCGCCCCAACCAAATTCGGGTTGATAATACCTAGCCCTTTTGTTGACTAATCGATGCAATTATTCCTCTGATCATACAGTTGAGCATTCAATTCTTGACTCGGATTGGGGTTTACCAAATCTGTGATCTGTCGAAATCCATGTTTTTCGGTACCTATTAGGCTCGATTCGATGAGAGGAGAGGATTGCAGATGCTCGACAATAGCATTGGCTATGGTTCTCACGATTGAATTTTCTTCCTTCTCTCTTTTTTCGTTTTTTGGTTCTTTTTTTCCTGTGACCTGTGTAGAAGATCCCAGGTTGAATGACAAGAGAAACGAAATTGAGTGTCTTAAAAGTTCTGTTTTACTGCTTCGATTAAATTCACAATGTTAAAATCAGGTAGATAAACGAAGCGGTTCTGGTTTGGATATTCACATCAACGGGAATCGGCATCGAACTGTTAATATAAATATATAAGTATAAATTTTGGTTAAAAAAAGGAAAATTGGAAAAATAATCCAAATTTTGGGGATACTGGAAAAAAATAATCCGAACTTGTAACTTTGTTATGTATGAGCTAAACTTTAACCTTTATTATTTTTAGCATCCACCATCTAGTTAATCTCGTCCGAAAAGTGACATGGTGATGACGATATTATACGTGGGACTTTTGGCAGCTCTAAAGCAAGTTAAAAGTATGCTCCGAGCGTAATATCGCCACAATTATGTCACTTTTCGGAGGAGTTTAACTAGGTAATGGATGCTAAAAATAATAGAATTTAAAGTTTAGCTCATCCCTAGCAAAACTGTAAGTTCGGATTATTTTTTTCCAATAACCCCTAAGTTTGGATTATTTTTTTCCAATTTCCCTAAAAAAAAATTCTATCCAAAAATTCATATAAAACAGTGTAAAACTGTAAATTAGCTTGTGAAAAAAAATAGAGAACATTAGATTTAGGGCATTGGGCTTAATGGCTTATGGGTTAAGCTGACTGAATGGCCCTCTCTAGCTTAATGGCTGACTGTGGGAAGTGTCGCAGTCTCGCACGGCACGGCACGACACGGCAGTGGGCGCTGGGCAGCCCAGGTTTTTTTTTCGATTGAATATAATTTTTTTGATTTTGATAGAAATTAATGCGGTACCGGTTAACCGGTGAAACCGTACCATTAAATCCGGTGCACCGGTTAATAAAAACCGGGTGATTCGGTTTCGGTTTAGTGTTTTGGTGCACCTTTCGTCCGGTGCACCGCTTCGAGACACTGAAACCGCACCGTGAACACCCCTAGGTATTAGAGGGGAAGGAAGGGGAGGAAAAGGGAGGGAAAGAGAGGGGACTTTATTTCTATCTTGTTTGGATTATAAATGGAGGGGAATGAAAGGTGAGAGGGGTTAATTGTTGTGTTTGGATTAGAAAATCGAGGGAAGGAGGGGGAGGGAAGAAAAATGAAGTAGTTATTATATTAATAAAGTTATTTTTTTTAAACATAATGAGTTTCCCTCCCCTCCATTAACCCTCACATTGGGGGTTAACGAAAACGAGGTTAATTGAAGGGAATGAAGGTTAATGGTTCCCCTCCCCTCCTGTTATTTTTGCCAAACAAGATGAAATGGGGTTAATTAATATATTTCCCTTCCCTTCCCCTCCCCTCCCCTCTCATAACCTTAATACAAACAGAGGGTTAATGTATTTTAGGTTAGAGTATTTTAAGAGGTTTTTTTATGGAAGAGAGCAAGAAACATTCATTCAATTATCACGATTGAGATGTCTGTTACAATATGCAATGGACATACACCGACCCACACTTGCTCTAGGCCTATAGGATCAACTTTAGCCATGTTATGTGTGGCTCTATTGGCACCCCGCTTAACATTACCCCACGAATAAGAAATAAAATGGCTACTGGTAGAAATAATGCCCTCAACTAGTAAATCAATGTCACATAAATAAAAAATTAAAATGTCGGATCTGCTGGATTACATGCGAACAATTAGACTCAACTATAATTCTTTGCTCCTGGAGACGGTTGGCCATTTGGAGAGCAAATAACATTGTTTTTGCTTCGACTACTTAAGGTGCCTGCATTGCTTTCAAACGCTTTGAAGCCACTAGGGCTGTTCATCGGTTCAAAACCGAACCAAATCGGGGGTCGAACCGAATAAATTGAAAACCGAGTAAGGGGTTAAGTCCAAATCGGGAAACCGAACCGAATAAAACCGGTTCGGTTTATTCAGTTTTGAACCGAATAATGCACACTTTTTATGGTTTTTTCACCGGAACCGAATAAGGCCTAAAGTCCAAACCGAAAACCGAACCGAATAAAAATCGGTTCGGTTTGGACCGGTTCAATTCGGTTTGGTTCTCGGTTTAGTCGGTTCAAAACCGAATAATGCACACCCCTAGAAGCCGCCCATCTAACCTGTCCACCCGAGTCATGGGCAACGACACCCAACCCCTCCCACGCTCTATCAAAGAATGGTGTATCTGTGTTGAGCTTGGCAGCTCCCTTTGACGGTGGCTTCCATCTTTGCACCATTTCATGTTAGGCATTGTTCTGCCTCATTCTGTCATACTCCCGAGCCTTGTTCAGCTCATCGACAATGGTAATCGCCTTGATGCTCATGGCCTCAACTTGAGTTCACTTCTTGGCAAACACCCAATCATTCCCTTGGTCCAAATTAACCACGCTAGGGCCATGGATCGTTGAAAGTCCTCTTGGGCCAACAGCTCTTTCCACGTCTACAATAGCATTCCAAGCTTTTGGCTTCATTTCTCAATTGCTTACCCTCTGGTTAACGAGAAACCACGCATCGTGCACTTGCTCAAAGTCCATAAGAGCATGCCAGACTGATGACTCCTCGGTCTTGTAGCAACCTGGGCATTGTTTCTTCTCCTTTATATGTTTGTAAGTCAGGTAAGAATTGGTAAGAAGTGTATTGTTACACATGCGCCACCAAAAGTGCTTGGTCTTAGGAAGCACTAGGGCATACCACAAAGTCGTCCGGAAGTGCTCAAACTCATCTACATTGAGTAAGGAGCCTAAGAGGTAGGATGTGTGAACTGAAAAAATGCCTCTTTTACTCAGGCACCAAATCAGTCTATCCTATGGTAGACGTGGTCTAAGAGGAATTCGTAGAATAATTCTCCTATACCTATCGTTGAAGAGTGCATTGATAGTATCTTTCTTCTATGTTGCAGTCTCCGTATCCATTAAATCACTTACTTTCTCCAGCTAAACCGCAATAGGTGGAATGGATATAGCTTCTTTCCCTTCTTCATCTAGCAACCAAGCATCCTCTAAGGTACTAATACTCCTCCCATCTCCCACTTTCCAACATAATGCTTCCTTCAGAAGTGCCTTAGCATCCCAAATTCCTTTCCAAGAGAAACTTGACGTATTCCCAAGCGTTGTATCTAAAAACGAAGACCGATGATAGTACTTTGCTTTCATGAGTTGAGCTAAAAGGGAATTATAGTCATTTAGGAGTCTCCAACCTTGCTTGGCTAGATGCGCCTTGTTGAAAAAATGCAAGATCCCTAAAACCCAGGTCCCTAAGGCGTTTCTTGTGCTCTTTCCTTTCCCCTTCAACACTACCCCAAAAAACTCTAGCAGACATTCTATGTAGCCAATGTAGGTCATAAATTAATGTTGCAGGAAATTTAAAGATGCTCATCAGATAAATTGGCATGACTCGAATAACAGCATTTAGCAGAACTTTCTTACCTCTTTCTGACAGCAATTGTTCCCACCCCCCAACCCTCGTGAGTTTTTTTTTAATCATCTTATCTTTAAACCCATTGAAGAGTTGGCTTTTGCTTCTTCCTACATAGGTAGGCGCTCCCAAATATTTATGATGTTTATCTACTCACCTCATGCTCATGAGACCTGATAAATCCTCATATCTTTGCATAGGGATGCCCTTGTGTAGGACTCGGAAAAAAACTTCCAATGGTGCCCTACGCGGTGTATGACGAGTAGAAAGAGGTGTCTAGTCTTTAAGGGATTTAATTGAAATTCTACACATTAAAAATGTTCAACCGGAATGTTTGAATTTTATTATGAATATTATAATTTACAATTTGCCCAAAATAAATAAGAAAACCAAAAATCAGAAATAATTGGCACGAAAATCGAGGCAGTCAGGAAATGACCTGGGTCACTGACCCAGGCGCCATGGTGGTCTGCTTGGCGCCCTGGACTGTGACCCTGGGCCTTTCCCGAATGCTTGGATGCTGGCAGTGGGCTCGGGCCAACAGTCGTGCAGACCCGCACAGGGTGCCGGATGATGGACCGAGGCCACCAATCTTTATTATTTGCGATTGCCGGTATTCGAACTATTTCAGGAAATAAATACATTTTAAAATTCAAATAAAAACCACATTCCGAATGAATCAAATTAAATCAAATTTATTTTTTAGGAGTCGCCAATTAACTTTTAAGAGAATTAATAAACTCGTATTTTTTTAACTCCGCATAACCGCGAACCATGAGATTCGGATCCGGGGGTAAGGTTACGAATTCGAAAGTAAAAACTTTCAAATCCGTCCCTTCAAATAACAGACTCTACTAGATCGGTTTATTAAAATGTTAGATATATATATATATATATATATATATATATATATATATATAGGGATATTGGATTCTAATAATCCCTACTATCACAAATTGTATGGCAATAATCCCTACTATCATTTTAGATTCTGGTGGTCCAAAAAAAAAATAAAATTGTATTGTACTGGGACAAAATCGAGTGTATACGCTAAATATCATAGATTTTGTGTTGCATTTGATTCAAAACTTTGTAGTTTAATTTAAATTATTTAGATGCATGCGGAAATTAAATGCGATAATAAAAAGAAAGCGATAAAATGAAAGCGATAAACAAAAAATGCATATGAACGAAGAAGGAATTAAAGTTATTCTTTCAAGTAATCAGATTTAGATTAGTTATAACCAACATTAATGTCAGCATTACGATATTAGGGGTGATTACAAGAAAATAATAACGAAAATGAAAATGCGAAAACAAAATGCCAGAATGCATGTATGCAAATGAGAGAGGGAGAGAAGAAGAGAAATCCACCTAGTGTCAATACTCCAAGGTGGTTTCGGTGTGTAAAATGGAGTGAAAGGTATGGGTATTTATAGGGTGGGCGAGTAAGGGGATTAGGTTTAAAAAATGAAAATTTTCTAAATATATCTATAAGCTGAATATAGCTAGGAGCTAAATATACTTAGGAGGCAGACCTGCCTGGTGTGGTTTCCAAGAAATTAAGCTAAAAATAGCCTTGGGGCAGACCTGCTTGGCGTGAATTCCAAGGCCATCTTGCGATGCACGTGACTCGAGGACACGGATCTGGGTAAACGGGCTGCGGGCAGACCCGCACAGCGCCCCGGACTGAGTAGATGGCCAGCGTGCAGATTCGCTTGACATTTTTTGTGACGCCCCGAAAATTCTATACTTCAAAGTCAACTAACGCCGTCTAGTCAACCTAACAGAGGAAGTAAATCTCCGAATTTCCGGGACGTCATGTCGTACCTTAATCAAGGTACAAGGCAAAAAGATCAAGGTCAAAGTCAAAGTAAGAATATCAAAGATCAACTCAAGGATATCAAAGGTTAAACTTCCACACTTGAATCAATATTCAACTGAATATCAAGCTTAAAGGACACACTAGTCACTCTGAGTCACCCAATAGGGTATTACAAACTCAAAGAGATTTAAAAACCAACTGAAAGTAAAAGGATTTCTTTAATTCTACTCATAATAGAAAACTAGCGATGAACCTCACTCTACAACCCGGATCCCGAATGTGTACCTGAAAAACATGGTAACAACAACACATGAGCCATGTACTCAGTAAACACTTCACATGCAACACGTAAAGCACATCAAGGCACATAGATCAGGTAGCAAACAAGGTTTATTATGAACTCTTCTTTTAGCAATCTTAATCGGTCATCATTTATCAACTTTCTAGATCTCAGCCTTTCCATATCTCTTATGTGTGTTACTCAGCTAACACACCCGTCTCCCCGGGGGACTCAATCCGCACATGTGATCCTCAGCGACCACATCTTGCCATACATGTGATCCTTAGCGACCACATCGTGTCGTACGTGTGATCCTCAGCGACCACATCGTACCACCTTTGCTCTTTACACATTTCTCAATTCGCACGTGTGATCCTCAACGACCACATCATGCCATACGTGTGATCCTTAGCGACCACATCGTGTCGTACGTGTGATCCTCAACGACCACATCGTACCACCTTTGCTCTTTACACATTTCTCAATCCGCACGTGTGATCCTCAGCGACCACATCATCCTATGCTTTCTTAATCCAATCTCACACATTTCTTTTCAATTTTCATTAATGTCATTCCTTTATTTAATTTTGATTCGTAATATGCTGTTAAACCACATAATAAATCCATGCCAATAAAGTCATCGCATAAATCATGTCACGTGCTTCAAGTCAAACAATAATCCATATAACATGTTCCATGCTCATTCCATCATTTACACATATCAACAAAATGAAACGCATATTATTCACTTAGCACAACGCATGTAAGAAGTGTTACCTCCCATAAGTTCGAATTTCCAACAAATACAAATCTTCCCTTCACTTGAATCCTGATGTCTCGCTCACTCCTAATAATATATATAATTTATACTAACGTTAATAAGGGTCCCGACATACGTACTCCTTGCCAAAGTTTTGTTATAAGTCTGTTGCTACCTATTTTCTAACTTAAACAATAATAAAAAAAATTAACTAAGTAACAAGACAGTAACTCTCATAAATTTACTCGGTAAAGAAAAATCCGTTATTAATTCACCCGAACTTGTATGGGTTAAGCCATAAATTATTTCGAAGCTCAATAAGTATCACATACAAAAAATGTTTTATAGCCCATGCTGGTCTGAAGTATAAGTAATTCGAATCTCTTCATAAACTGCCTAGACCCGACCATTTGACGTATTTTTCCAATTACTCTTAGCACACAACTCCAAATCCAAATCCGCAAAATTTCAAGTAAACTAGACACTCAGGACTACTCCCAACTAAAGCAGTTTTTCAAAATTCAAAGAAATGAATTTTTCGCGAACTTCGGAAATCAAGCTATTAAAACTGAATTTTCTGGATAATAAAAATTACTTAATAAACTTAAATAACTTGGGTACTAAACCACGTGATTAATACATAAAACTTATTTTGATAAATAACATACCCTTAAACAGTAGGTGTTCAACTTAGGCTCAACTTTATAAAGGTACCAATTTTAAACGTAAGCAAAAGCTATAGGAAATTATATACATATATAATAACATGATAATAATAATAATAATAATAACAATAATAATTTATAAACTCTCTACTTAACCAAAATTTTCATGCCAATACATAATAAATGACTAGGATAAAATAGATTTTTAAAGCGAGAAAAATTAACATGTAAAAATGATAATAACTAAAAACAAGGGTGGTTTTTAACATGGTTGTGAACTCACTTTTGGGAGTAGTTTACCGGTGACTCGGGATGGCTATGACTGTGGTTGGTGGCGTTGGGTTGACGGTGTTGCAGGCTACCCACGTACGTCTACGGTGGTGTCAACGGGCGACCGAGGGTGGCCGTGGGTTCCTCCGAAGGTGCCTTGTTGACTGTTTTTTTTTATACTTAGTTTCTGGGTGGTTTTGGATTTTGCAAAACAAGGTGACAGGGGTTATTGGCGGCTGTGTTTTCGGCGACCGGGATGCGGTGGTCGGGGTATGGTGGCTGCCGTTGGTTCAGGTGGTGCGGTGGTGCCAGTGGTGGGGTTCGGTGGTGCAGGTGGTGGTTGTGGGCTCCCTTAAAGTTGGCTTGGTGTCTGAATTTTGACAGATTTTTCTGGTTTTCCTTGGGTGGTTTTCGGGCTTGTTTGTTAGTGTTTTTATGCCCTAAGAGCTACTATTTGTGATGGGTAATGTTCATACACAGCAAAGAAGTGAAGAAGGGAGGTTCCTTTTATAGATGAAAATGGTGGATGATGATGATGATAGTTAGTGGATGGATGATGATGGAGAATTATGGTGTTGGGTTAGTGGATGGATGATCATGGAGAATAATGGTGTTGGGTTAGTGGTGATGGGGTCTAGGTTGATAAGAAGGGAGTCATTGTCTGTCATTGATGAAGAATAATGGAGCTTTGATGATGAAAGTATCAATGGTGGTTCGAAGAGGAAGAAAGGAGGGAAGAGAGAATAGTAGTTTTTGAGGTTAATTACCAACTGTTAGGACCTTACATCAAAAGAAACTATTAGCTGAAATGGTAAGCTTTGCACTTGTTAAGGATTGGTTAGGAGTTCAAACCTTGATAAGGTAAATTTTGGTTATTTTATTTTATACCCTTCATTAACATTTTATATATACTCCCTCTGTTTCGAAAAAATTGACGCGTTGGCACATTTCACATATACCAAGGCCAACTGATGTTTTGGCAAGTAGCTTCTGGCAATTAAGATAAAAGGAGGGTAAAAGGGAAAGGTAAAAGGTAAAAGTAAAGGAAAAGGGAAAGGTAAAAGGAAAGTGAAAGGTGAAAGGAAAGTAAAAGGTAAGGTAAAAGGAAAGGAAAAGTGAAATAAATTAAGATAAGTAATTATTGTGTTTCATTGGAATTGTAAAGTGACAGTTAATTTGGAACAAAATAAGTTAGTTAAGTGGACAATTAATATGGAACGAAGGGAGTATAAAAGAAAACTAACTAACGAAGTCCCAATACTTAACGGTTAGAAAATTCCAAAATTTTGGGATTTTACATTTTTGGGTCTGTTCTGATTTCGGGCTCATTTCTTTTGGGCTGTCTTGTGAGGATATTTTGTGGGGTTTTCTCACTTTTTGCACTTCAAACATAACTGGCATTTTACCTAGGCTAAATAAATAAATAAATAAATAAATACTAGATAAAATTTACAATATTACAATGACATTTTTTGGGTGTCTACAGTTAGCCCCCACTTTGATCGAGTTCGAGTAGGACGCTGATCAAAGTATTCAAAGACACCAAAAGGGCGAGATGCTGCAATAGTGATGTCTTGAGGTTAGGTGACACTTGGAAGCAAAAGTCATGTGCTGGATGTATGAATTGTGGCTGATTGACATTTGGAAACAATATCTTATGTCTTTGTTGATTGTCGACGATTGGAAGCAATTGTCATGCGCCTAACTGTACTTCAAACTTTTGTCATCGTATTTTAAACGCCCGACGACCGGCTGAACTGACATCATACTATTAACGCCCGACGTCCAGCTGAATTGACATTCGAAAACAATATCATATGTCTTTGTTGATTGTCGACGCTTGGAAGCAACTGTCCTGCGCCTAACTGTACTTCAAACTTCTGTCATTGTATTTTAAATGTCCGACGACCGGCTGAATTGACATCGTGCTGTTAACGCCCGACGTCCAGCTGAATTGACATTCGGAAACAATATCCTATGTCTTTGTTGATTGTCGACGCTTGGAAACAACTATTCTATGCCTAACTGTACTTCAAACTTCTGTCATCGTATTTTAAATGCCCGACGACCGGCTGAATTGACATCGTACTGTTAACGCCCACGTCCGATTGAATTGGCATCGTACTGTTAACGCCCAACGTCCGGCTGAATTGACATCGTACTGTTAACGCCTGGCGTCCGGCTGAACTGACAACGTTAGCCCCCAGTGTGGAAACTGAGTGTGGTGATCAAAATTCGTACTCATCTTCAGATTATTTTCTGAGTATATGAAAATTCATATTTCTCTTGAAAATATGTCGTAAATTTGTCACTTCATCTTTGAAAATTAATAAATTTTCTAAGTGTATGGATATTTAATCTTCATATTTCTGTTGAGAAAATTCTTAATTTTTAATGCATCATACCACATGTCTCTTAATTTAATTAATTTATTTTCTGAGTATACAAAATTATTTTTGTATTTCTCTTGAAAATAAATAAAAAATATGAGTGTGCAACATTAGTCTTTTGGCCTGAAACAACTGTCAACTGATTAATTAATCAGTTAAATGACCAGTTAACTGTTATTTTAATCAGTCAAATTGATCGATATATATATATATATTTTTGAATTTTGCACATGGGGAAGTGTGAGGTGATGGGAATGATGATAGTAATAAAGATGAGCGTTAAGAAGCTGATGCATTTGTCCTCTTCCATCTCTATTCCTCATTTTCTCTCTCTTCAAAGCTCTATCTCCATTATTTCAAGCTACAAAACTCCATTTTTGCTGCATCTTGAAGCTTAGTTCAAGCTCATGCAGACCCGCCTAGCTCAATTCTCGGGTTTTCTCGGCTCATGCAGACCCACCCAGCCATTCCCGGGCCTTGGGTTTCACTGTGTCCAGACCCGCCTAGCTATTTCTGGGCTTCGGGATTTGTTGTGCAGACATCCTCTCTGTCCAGATCCAGGCAGACCACACAAGTGAGTTTTGATCTCGGTTTGTTTTTTTTTCGGTTTCTCAAACTGTGTGGACCCGCCTGACAAAGTTCGAGTCTCGGGTTTATCCGCCGTGCAGACCCGCCTGACCGAGCTCGGGTCTTGGGTTTTTGATTTTCGTTAGCTGCACTGCTGTCCGGTTCAAGACTCGGTTTTTGGTCCGATTTGATCAGGCGGACTCCGCTGTCCGAGTTCGAGTCTGGGTTTGTTCCTATTCGTGCCGATCCGCCCAATGCCAGCTCGGGTTTCCTGGGGTTTGCTTTTTGTCAACCGACCCGCGTGACAGTGAGCCCGAGTCTTGGGCCTGCCATTTTATGCTTTTTCCCGATTTATCCACCGATTTATTAGCTAGCCCGAAAAAAGTTCAAACTCTTAATCTCGGTTTGATGTTGCTTTTATTCCAGGATGACTCAACCGAATAAATTCCGGGGTACTCCGGCGCCCCATGCTCGAGATTGGGTGCAGAATAACTTTTATACTCGGGATTGGTTTCCTCAAGGTGGTTTTGATCCGACAAATCTTACTCAATACCCGAACGAACACATTTGGTTAGCAAGATCCGACATCCCGGTGAGTGGCTTGTTCTCAGTTTCTTTTTTTTTATATTTATTTTAGCATAATTTGGAGTTCAAATACGCTTGGAATAATGTACATCCCATTTTCATATAAATTGCATGTATAGTTCATGTCAATTTAATTAATGTTTGGATGCATAACTTCAAATTCTACGCAAAATTCATGTGTTGATCATGTTTATTTAATTATTTTGGCAAATTTGTGTTTAGACCTGGGGTTGGAAAGAATGAAGCAAATAGCTCGAACATTAGATTTTTCGGCCTGAACAAAAGTGGACTCTCTCAAATAGGATGTGAAAGAAACATTGGGACCTTAACTATGGTGGCCAGCACGATGGGTCGAGGCCCAACATCCGGGGTTGTCCAGTCGTTCAGACCAGCATGCTGGGCTAGGCGTGCCAAATCTGGGTCGGCCAGCTGGTCAAGCAAAGTAGTATAGTGTGTTGTGCCAGATTCGACTAAGTGCTCCATTGCGTATGCATTTAGAGTTTAATCCAAATAATTTGAATTATTCATGGATTTTTCTCATGCACTGTATTCAGCAACTCTTGATGAGGGATGTTTATGAAATATTTGTGACTCGAACTTTAGAGTTTTAATTTGAAAATTGAATTATTTTCAAATTAGTTCTCGTAAGTTTCTCGAAATGAAATTTTAGAGTTTTTAATTCGGAAAATGAATTATTTCTCGAATTTGTTCTCATAAAATTTTGCGACCTTGGAATTTTAGAGTTTTAATTCGGAAAATGAATTATTTTCCGAATTTTTTCTCATCAAATTTTATTTGTGGATTTCCAGGACGATGGGATAAAGACATGCAGCTCGATACAAAAAATGGTATCTACATTGAAACAGCGTATGAACGTTGTTCTACCTATCTTGGACCATACTGGCTTCCTCCCTCTGTTTAGATGCCTCGAGACATGGGCGAAGCCCAAACCTCGCCGTCCCGATAGAGCACTAAATGACTTTTTCTGGGATACGACGAATACGTTCCAGTTCCGATTTGGCGAGATGACGGTCACTCCCACTGATTTTGTTGTGATTACAGGATTACGATGGGGAGTAGTACCGTTGAGATTTGATCAGGAATTCAAAAAGGGTACCCCCGTTGCCATAGAGCTCTTTAGGCCTATCATGGAAGGGCCAGTGTCTAATAAGCCTTTAAGCTACAATCGACTTCAAAGTGTTATCATGGGCAGTGTATTTTCTCCATCTACCTTTCCCACAACAAGCAGAGTACTCCTAGCCTATTTTAACAGTGGGAGTGATGTTCATCTCTATTGACTGGTGAATTTGGCTGATTTAGATGCTATACGCGATCTGCGATGGGGAGATGCGGCATATGCTTCTTTTATCCATAGTCTGCGAATGGGTTGCCGAGTCAAATTGCCGAGGAGAGATGATAATTTTTACACTTACGAGCCTGCCTTATGGAAAGTCCTCGAGGTATATATCTTGCAGCTTATTTTTTCCTTGTGCCTATATTTCCTGATAATCGTAACCTTTGATAGCAGTCTTGGCTTTATTAGTACTTCCCTCATTTCGCTCCAGAAACTAATGCTACAGATCTGGCCATTCCGACTGCTATGCGCTGTTCCAAGGCCAATGTACGCCAAGAAAGATGGGGTAGCGGAACCCTCAATGGCTTCCGTAGGGAGCTCTTTAGGACGAGGCCGGTACGTGTTGTTAGACTTCATCTCTTTCTTTCTTCTTCAACTTTCAGTTTGAATCATGGAATTTAGGTTTAGGAATTTCGATACCTATTGATAACTGCATTTTATGACTATATTTTTGCTGGTTTTCAATAGTGAATTAGGGATAGTTTTATGTGTGAATTTTGATTTATATTACAATTTCTCTACTACACTTGGTGTTGTTGTTTTTTATGTGAATTTGTAGGTTTTGAGGCTAAAATACCAATTTCCTCTGAACATTTGACGAGATCGAGTACACTACGGACCTCCCCTACTGAATCCCGAGTCGTGGTACAAATTTGGGAGCAAATGGGACAGAAAATGGACGGACAGTGGCTACCACAGGCAGCCCGTGGTAATGGCCACGGTTTGTGGCAGCCGTCTGGGCAAGAAAGCAAAGCAGGAGCATTTGAGGGCCAACAATTAATTCATCCATTCGTCCATCCTTGGTCTGGCCCAATGACAAGAGAGAAATGAGGCTCATTCATTCAGCCCATTCATTCGGCGACCCATTACAAAGGAGTGAAGTGGAAGCAATTTTGGAGGCAAATTATTGCCATGACTTTCCTTCATTCGGTCCACACACAAAGAAGAGAAGGTGGAGGCCTATTGACTTGATGTTAAGCCCAATTTCGGTCCAATCACATGCAAGAAGTGGAGAAAAATGAGAATATTCATTCACCCACATTCAATCGGCCCAATAAAAAAAGCGGCCCAATGATAAAGGAGATAAGTGAAGGCAATTGCACTTCATTTAGCCAAGCCTTGATACGGTCCAATTAGAAGAGTGAAAAGTGGAAGAGTGAGGCAATTGAATTCGCTTTATTGCCCAACCAATTCACTCGGCCCAATCAAAATTTAGAGAAGTAGGGACCAGATTCAATTTATTCGGTGGACCGTTCATTTTGCGCAGCACAAGAAGCGAAAGACAGAAAGGAAGAGAGATAGTGGTTGCCACGTCCAGACCGTGGTGTTGCCCACGGTCCGTAGCTGGGGTTGCCGCGCGTGGTGTGGCCATGGTTTGCAAGTAAAAGAA
The DNA here is from genome assembly GCA_029582165.1 of Portulaca oleracea. NCBI lineage: Eukaryota > Viridiplantae > Streptophyta > Magnoliopsida > Caryophyllales > Portulacaceae > Portulaca > Portulaca oleracea. Next base: position 44,156,427 of record CM055872.1, on the reverse strand, counting down.
AGGCCAACAACAGTTATATGATTCATACATCATTCATCCACCGAGGAGGGGAGAATACAAAATACTTCCATCTACTCATCCCTATTGATCAAGACTAAGATCAAGATTGATTCAAGGAGAAGCGAAGTTCAAGATTCGGGAAGAAAACATCAATACTTGCGAGGAAGACTCCACCCCGGGATCGAAAGACTCGACGGTTGTAATTCTTTGTATTTATTTTTCTTTTCGATTTCTTTCTTGTTTTGATAATTAATCATGATGTTTGGAACTTGTGTCGTGCTTTTCTTGAACATGAGTGAGTAGTTTCCTTGAATTCTAGGGTTTTGCAACCCAAAACAATGTAGTTTGATTAAATATTATTAGTTTGTGCATGAATTCTTGTTATGAATCAATAGAAGGTTGTGTTTTCCATGTTCTTGTGTGTTCTCTGAGCACTCGAATACTCATGAGTTAGAGATTAACCTGAGAAGTACTGAAAGGTGAATTAGGGTAATCTGACTACCAACCTGTCTACCTAGGCTTACGAAAGTTGAGAAAAGAGTAGTAAACTAGGGAATCAATTAGATAACCTGACTTTTTGAGACCTTCAATTCTGTTTAACCTAAAACGCATATGAAAACTGTTGATTAGGTTGTTTAGAATAGTTTTATTTAGCATCGAAAGGGCGATAGGATTCAGTGGTTGTCGATTCTTGATTCGTTCTTGAATGTATGATTGTGCAGGCTAGGTTTTAATAATCAGACTCGTTGTTAGGTTAGCATCTCCCTAGAAATCTTTCTCTCTTGATTTGAATCCTTGATTAATTTCCTTACTTTCTTTAGTTTTAGTTTGTGTCCTAAACCTTACCAAAACCCAGATCCTGATTAGCTCAACAATCGTGATAGAGATTAGTTTATTGAGCTGCTAATTGAGTCCTTGTGGGATCGGCCTTGACGTGCTACTACGTACACCATGCGCTTGCGGCCCTGTTAAATTTTTTGCGTCGTTGCTGGGGACTCTGTCCCTAGCTGCCGATAGACGAACCCTCTTAGGTTGAATAAGTTGTTTTTCTTTTTTCTTTCTTTTTCTTTGGTTTTCTTGATTTTCTTCTTTCACTGTGGTGGTGTTCTTGTTTGTGTTTTGCTAGGATATTTTTGTGTATGCAACGATCTCCGGAGTTTGAGTTCGATCCAGAAATAGAGAGAACTTTCCATCGGAGGAAGCGGTAGAGACTTGAAGAACAACGGAAGACGCTCGACCAGTATGTGACTCTGAACGTCACAAACCCACCCACCGCCATCAAACTACCTGAAGTGGGGAACGATTTCGAGCTGAAGAATTCTCTCATCAACTTAGTGAGAGCTACACCTTTCCACGGTCTCCCAAGCGAGGATCATAACCGACATTAGCGCGTTTTCCGCCAAATATGTGATACCTTCAAGGCCAATGGGGCGTCGCCGGACGCGATCAAGCTGAGGTTATTTCCATTTTCCTTGGAGAATCGAGCATGGGAGTGGCTGGATTCCCTACCACCAAACTCCATCACTACCTTCAATCAGCTAGCGAGCACATTTCTTGCTAAGTACTTTCCGCCAAGCAAGTTGACGAAAATTTATATGATGCATGGGAGAGATTCAAGGAGTTGCTTCGCCAATGTCCCCAACATGGTTTCGAGCCATGGGTTCCTATTCAAGCCTTCTACAATGGGGTAGATGATAAGTTGAGAGCGACGATCCTTGCAGCTGCTGGAGGAAATATCATGAGCAAGACGGTGGAGGGGCTTTATGAGTTGATTGAGCAAATGACATCGAACAGGCACCAGTGGTCACGACCTCGTTCCACGAGAACGGGAGGTAAGTATTCTGTCGATGCTATCACATTGCTTTCTGCGAAACTTGATGCTATAAATGAAAAGATGGAAAAAATGCATGTGAATGCTTCCCCTCCTCCCCAATGTGCTTCCTGTTACTCTTTTGAGCATGCGACTCTATATTGTCCTAATGGGGTGGGTAGTAGTGCGCAATCTGACCAAGCCAATTTTGTTGGTAACCATACCCAAAGACTTCTTTTTTACCCTTACTCCAACACATACAACTCCGGTTTCAGACCCCATTCTAATTCTTCTTACCGGAACCAATTGGGTCACCCACAAGGACAAAGACCTTCCACTCAACCCTACCAAGCCTCTCAAAATCCTGACTTAGAGGCTATGATGAAAGCCATGCTCTTGTCACAACAAAAGCAACTCGAGCATCAACAAAGACAAGATGAGAACTAGATAGCCACTAAGGTTGACCTTTTATCCAACCATAACCTAATGCTTGAGAACCAGACAACCGTCTAATCTGGTACTTCCACTACTCCTCCTGAACCACCCATACCTAACCCTACAGAGCATTGCAATACTATAGTTTTAAGGAGTGGGACACAGATTGAGGGACCTGAGAGGCCAAATGCCAAGTATGGGGGGGATTTAGGTGAGAGGAGTGCTGAGAAAGAGAGTGAGGAGGAAAAAGACCATGAGAAAGAGACCATCGATGAGGGTAGTGCTGAAATCCCTCAACCATCACCATCACCACCACCTAGAGTTTATGTGCCCCCTATTCCATTCCCTTCTAGGCTTGCTAAGTCTAAGACCGATATTCAATTTGGGAAATTCCTTGGTATGCTTAAAAAGTTAAATGTGAACGTTTCTTTCCTTGATGCTTTGTCCCAAATGCCCTTATATGCTAAATTCTTCAAGGAGATTCTCTCCAAGAAAAGAAAAGTAGATGATTGTGAGACATTAGCATTGAGTGAGGAGTATAGCTTTGTGGTTCTAAATAAGCTCACTCCAAAGCTTAAGGACCCCGGGAGTTTCACTATTTCTTGTGGCCTAGGAACCATGGACATTGACCGTGCCTTATGTCATGTGGGCTCAAGTGTGAGCTTGATGCCTTATTCCCTTTATAAAAGACTGAACTTAGGTGAGCTTAGACCTACCGCCATGTCACTGCAAATGGCTGATCGTGCTGTTAAATACCCCATGGGTGTTTTAGAGGACTTTCCTCTTAAGGTAGGAGATTATTATGTGCCTGTGGATTTTGTGATTCTTGATATGGCTGAGGACACCCGTACCCAAATTATTTTGGGAAGACCTTTCCTTGCCACTGTTGGGTGCATAATAGATGTGAAAAAGGGGAAGATGAGCTTTAAGTTTGGGGAGCATGAGGTTGAATTTGATCTATTTCGTGAACATATGCCTCATGATGTTTCTTCTTGCTGTGGTGTTGATATGATTGGGAGTGATGAGTCTGTTGATGTGATTGGGAGTGATGTGTCTGTTGATGTTTTTCCTGAAAGCCATGTACTTGGTGACGTGATGGATTGGGTAGAAGTTATTGAACCCGAGCCTAACATCACCAAGGACATGCCTTATACTACTGATGAGTGTTTGTTGAGAGAGTTTTGCAGGTTTGATGCTACGATGCCTTCCATTGCTGAGGAAGGTGATCAGTTCGACCCTTGCTGGTGGGTTCGACTTTGAGACTTTGGGGGAACACATGCTGATGGTGTTCCAAAAGAGTTTGACTATGATGTAGAGCATTCTCCAGACTGAGGTGAGTTTCGTCTAGCTAAAGTCGTTAAACTAGCGCTTCTTGGGAGGCAACCCAAGCATTTAATTGCTTTATTAGGATTTATTTTGTTTTATTTTGCTTTGATTGCGAAAAATCTCCTATGTTGAGTTCTTTAAGGTGTGTGTTTTGATTGTCATTACAAGTGTATACTCATGAGATTCTTGGTTTGATTTGGATGGTAGGAGAGACTTGGTTGCTTGTTTGGTTTAGGTTGTTTGTTTTGTTTGTGATTCAACTAGTCTTGATCAATTCAAGTATATGATAATCAAGTTCTTGTGTTTGGTACATCAAATGAGCTAGTTGTAGCGATTGTGGTAGGTAAACCCGTGAGACTTCTTGAGCCTAAAAGACTATCATTTTTATAGTCTCATTTTCTTTTGAGTATGACCTTACCATGTTTGCATCTCTAGAACTTGATTTGACTCTCTTTGAAACTGCATCTGACTTGTGCATTATGTTAATATGATTGAGGCCCATTTTGTAGCCACATAGCCAAAAAGCCACCTGACATCTTGACTTCTTTTTGCTAGCCCTTTACTAACCATTTTTCCCGTCTTGTTGTTTACCCTATTCGTGCGCACCTTTGGCCTGTTCTTAATTCCATACCCTTTAGCCAAGTTAGTGGAGCAACAATTCAGTTGGAGGTAGTTCTTGTAGTCTATTTTTTTTGGTGACTTTGTTGGTTAATTTGCTTGATGAGGGAAGCATTGTTCTTAATCGTTATTTATCTCCTCTTTTCATTCGAGGGTGAAATTGGTTTGATGGGAAATGAGTCCATCTTTATATATCTATGCTATTCACCACAAAAAAAAGGAATGAAAAGTTAAAAAAAGAGAGAAGAAAGAAGTAAAAAAAAAAAGAAGAGAAAAGCTTTGAAGAATAAAGTGAATAGCATGGGGGGATTTTTCTTTCTTATAATGACTCTTCCCTTGCTTTTACTTTGATTCGGGATGTATATTTGAGCTTAATCGCGGTGTGAAGTAAGATGTGTTGTGTTTTATGTATTGGGAATGTTGCTCTTTAGGTCCTTGGCTCTTTAGCTCCACATTTCCCAAATGAATTCCCTCCTTGCCCTACACCTAAGCCCCGTTACAACCCTCGAAAAGTCCTCATGATTAACTTTTGTGCATATTGTCTATAGTGGTAGAGAATTGAGAGTTTTATCAAGCTTATGGTAGTTTGCCTACATTGGTTGAAGGTTTTGAGAGCGAACCGTTATATCTTTTGCAAACACATGAGGGGAGTGATTCACATACCCTAATATGAAGTCCTACCAATTCCAACTAGTTCGCCAAGCATGTGAATGAATTTTGATTGCATTTGAGGTTTGATGAATTAGTTGTGTTGCTTCTTGACCTGTGATTCTATTTTGAACAAAAATTTTTGTTTCAATTTGATTATTAATCTCGCTAGGGAGTCTCTTTGTGTATGCTTGTTTTGGCTTCCTACATTGCCCTTTTTATTAGAGGAGGTGTGAGTAGATTTCTTTTTCTTTTCAAGTCCTTTCATTGTGTTTTGAGTCTTGTACTTGCTTGGGGACAAGCAAGGAGTAAGCATGGGGGGATTTGATAACTGCATTTTATGACTATATTTTTGTGGGTTTTCAATAGTGAATTAGGGATAGTTTTATGTGTGAATTTTGATTTATTTTCTAATTTCTCTACTACACTTGGTGTTGTTTTTTATGTGAATTTGTAGGTTTTGAGGCTAAAACACCAATTTGCTCTCAACATTTGACGTGATCGAGTACACTACGGACCTCCCCTACTGAATCCCGAGCCGTGATACAAATTTCGGAGCAAATGGGACAGAAAATGGGCCAAATGATGGCTACCACAGCGGCCGTGGTAATGGCCACGGTTTGGCACGGTATGCAGGCGAAAAAGCGAGGAGCATTTGAGGGTCAACAATTAATTCAACCATTCATGCATCCTTGGTCTGGCCCAATGACAAGAGAGAAATGAGGCTCATTCATTCAGCCCATTCATTCGGCGGCCCATTACAAAGGAGTGAAGTGGAAGCAAATTTGGAGGCAATTTATTGCCAGGGCTTTCCTTCATTCGGTCCACACACAAAGAAGAGAAGGTGGAGGCCCATTGACTTGATGTTAAGCCCAATTTCGGTACAATCACATGCAAGAAGTAGAGAAAATTGAGAATATTCATTCACCCACATTCAATCGGCCCAATCAAAAAGCGGCCCAATGATTTAAAAGAGATAAGTGAAGGCAATTGTACTTCATTTAGCCAAGCCTTGATACGGTCCAATTAGAAGAGTGAAAAGTGGAAGAGTGAGGCAATTGAATTCGCTTTATTGCCCAACCAATTCACTCGGCCCAATCAAAATTTAGAGAAGTAGGGCACAAATTCAATTTATTCGGTGGACCGTTCATTTTGCGCAGCACAAGAAGCGAAAGACAGAAAGGAAGAGAGATAGTGGCTGCCACGTCCAGACCGTGGTGTTGCCCACGGTCCGTAGCTGGGGTTGCCGCGCGTGGTGTGGCCATGGTTTGCAAGTAAAAGAAAGGCCAACAACAGTTATATGATTCATACATCATTCATCCACCGAGGAGGGGAGAATACAAAATACTTCCATCTACTCATCCCTATTGATCAAGACTAAGATCAAGATTGATTCAAGGAGAAGCGAAGTTCAAGATTCGGGAAGAAAACATCAATACTTGCGAGGAAGACTCCACCCCGGGATCGAAAGACTCGACGGTTGTAATTCTTTGTATTTATTTTTCTTTTCGATTTCTTTCTTGTTTTGATAATTAATCATGATGTTTGGAACTTGTGTCGTGCTTTTCTTGAACATGAGTGAGTAGTTTCCTTGAATTATAGGGTTTTGCAACCCGAAACAATGTAGTTTGATTAAATATTATTAGTTTGTGCATGAATACTTGTTATAAATCAATAGAAGGTTGTGTTTTCTATGTTCATGTGTGTTCTCTGAGCGCTCGAATACTCATGAGTTAGAGATTAACCTGAGAAGTACTGAAAGGTGAATTAGGGTAATCTGACTACCAACCTGTCAACCTAGGCTTATGGAAGTTGAGAAATGAGTAATAAACTAGGGAATCAATTAGATAACTTGACTTTTTGAGACCTTCAATTCTGTTTAACCTAAAACGCATACGAAAGTTGTTGATTAGGTTGTTTAGAATAGTTCTATTTAGCATCGAAAGGGCGATAGGATTCAAAGGTTGTCGATTCTTGATTCGTTCTTGAATGTATGACTGTGCAGGCTAGGTTTTAATAATCAGACTCGTTGTTAGGTTAGCATCTTGTTTAGACCCGTTTTCGCGTCTAAATACCGCCTAAATCCTTAGGCTTTTGACTTGTCTCGTAGCTCGTTTTAATAACTTTTATTGCGTTTTGTTTATTTTTTGTAGTTTCTGAAGGTTTTACTCAATACGATGCTAAATGGGCTATTTTTGCACTAATCTTGGGAATCCCGAGATTCCCTAAGATTCCCCAAGCCCTGGTCGTGTCAAAGGCAGCGGAATCGGAAAGGCCGAGTATGTCGAAAGCGCGGAAACGCAAGCGCAAGCTCCCAGGCGTCAAAGGGTAGCCTTCGCGACCAATTTCGTAGCGGGCGCTATGCCCTGAAGTAACCAAGTGGCCGAGATAGACCGTGGCCACGGTCACCTTCACCGTAGCCACGGTCAGATTGAAGCCAAACGCCCAAAAGGAGGAGTTGCAGCCCGAGATGGACCGTGGTCACGGTCAACCTGACCGTAGCCACGGTGAGCATACTGCCCTGCCCAAGGAAGAAGTTGGCCGAAGGAGACCGCGCCACGGCCCCCATGACCGTAGCTACGCAGCGGCGAAGGCGAAGAAGTGCCAACCCTAAATCGCCTCTGCACCGTGCCGTGATGCAATGAAGAAGAGAACTTTCTGCCTTACGGGCCAGTGGCCACGGTCACCTTGATGCGCCACGGTCCCTCGCGGACCTGTTGTCTGTAGTGTTTAAGTGATGAGTTTTGAGTAACAACCTGAGTTACTATATATTGTTTTAAGTCATTTTAGTAGAGGAGACCTTTTATCTATCTTTAGACAATCTTTAATCAGCTTTTACCTAGCTTTTATGATACTTTTAGCCTTCTTTTATCACATTGATTAGAGAGTTAGTGAAGATTTTGTTGAGTTATTGATTCTTGTTCTGGATTCTCTCAAGTTTTATTTCAAGTTTGAAGATTATTATCATATTTGGAGCATTGGAGCATTTATTATTCAGAGTTTTTGCTTTTTGTCATCAATCAATGAGTATTTCTTAACCCTTCTCTCTTTTATTTCATAGTTCACCTATTAACCTCTGTTTTGCTTTTGTTGCTTTTATTGATTTTGTTGATTGTTGTTGTCATCTTGTTTATCTTTTTAAGCATGGTTAATGTTGTTAATGTTAGTATCATGATAGTTAGGATGTTTAGTGGCTAGAACCCTAATGGGTTAGGGAGATATTAAGGGTGCGAATTGGTGATTAGGTTTGGGTTAGCAATATTAGTGAGTAACTAGTTAGGAAATCAATTTCCCAACCCTATCCTTCCCTCAAGTGGGATGTAATTGGGTGCGAAAACATCCCGACTACATTCAATGCTTGTTTGAAGGTAGGAATTGGGATAGTTAGTGTTCTAGTTTGTGAACGCGAATAGAAACTAACTAGGAAATTCCGTTTAATCGACTCCCTGGGTCTGTCTATGGACTTCGGGGAAGTCAATCCAGATTATCCTTGAAAAAGGAAGCCCGATGGGTTTTTTTCCACCGGAGTTACCATTTGATTTCCCCTTCTCGTTACTCTCTTGCTGCGAAACCCATTTCTGTATCCCCGTTTGCATCCCGAAAGTCTCCCGACACCCATTGTCTCACCTTTTGACCGAACTTAGCGTTTTTGTATTGTTTTTACCTCAAGAGTCCATCGCCCCTTTCTTAATCCTAAACCCTACCTAGAGTTAAGTAATTGTTGTGAAGGCCTCTAGCTCCCTGTGGAAGAACAATAGTACCGAGGTCTAACATACCCTGTGTGCAACAAAATGACGTCGTTTCCGGGGAGCAAGCGCCCCTTCTAGTTTTACCTTACTCTACGTGTGTTTGTTTAGGATGTTTTTACCTTGCTGAGTCGAGTCTAGAGTCCCTAGGGCTACTTACGACGTTTGTTTGTTTAGTGCATGCGTAGGAGAGACTTAATACCTTTTGTACCTTTTGACCCTGAAATCGAAAGGATCGCAGTATAACAACGCCATGGCGCCGTCGGCGTCTTCTCGAGCGACAACAGCAAGAGGCTATGGCAGAACCTCGTACCCTCCTGTCGTTCGCATCACCTTCGACGGGTACGAGAGGCTCTCCTATTGTTTTGCCCGATCTCCCCGACGGGACTGTCTTCGAGGTCAAGCCGAATTTCCTTCACCTCATTGAGCAATCTAAGCTCCATGGGTTTGACTCGGAGAACCCCATCAACCATATTTCCAACTTCTTGGAGAGATGCGGCATGATCAGTATGCAAGGAGTTTCGGAAGAATACATCCATCTTAAGTTCTTCCCATTTTCTCTTGCGGGGAAAGCTCGAGGGTGGCTTGATAATTGCAACCCGAACACTTTCCGGACTTGGGACGTCCTGAGTCAAGCATTTTTGAGGAGGTTTTTCCCGCCGATGGAGACCGCTCGCCTACGAACGGAGATCATGAACTTTCGACAACAACCGGCGAGTCTTTGTTCGAAGCTTGGGAGAGATACAAAGGACTCCAACGAGCATGTCCGCACCATAATCTCCCAGCCGCTCTTATTCTACATACTTTCTACGAGGGTCTCTCGATGAATACGAAGCAATCGATCGATAACGCCTCGGGCGGTCTTTTTCTGAGTAAGACCCCCGACCAAGCCGATGCTTTTTTAGCTCAAATGGCAGAGAATGCTTGCAACTGGGGAAGAAATTCAAGGGAGGTGACAAGTTGTGCTTATAGCGAGAATTTGGGGTATCTTATCAAGGACATGCAAAAGACAATGCAACAACTTTCTCAGGACATGGCCGAGATGAAGACAACCCAACAACTCAAGCCGATTATGGAGGTTCAATCTTCCATTCCTTCACCTTCGCCCACCTCGGTGTTGCGTTGTGAGGTATGTGAGGGAGGACATACAAATTTCGAGTGCCAAACGGAGTTGGTATCCAATGAGCAAGCGAATGCTCTATATCGGCAAAACCTCTCTTACCGCATCAATGATCCTGTTCGCCCTCAAGGAAACCCATCATATGTTCCTCCGAAATTTTCCTACCCTAACCAAGCCCAAAACCATCAACGTCAAAATCAAAACCGCCTCATCAACAAGCTCCCCCACACCAAAATCAAGCCTACCATCAAATTCCCCAATCCTACCAACAACAACCCCCTCCACAAATGAGCCAAGAGATGGACTTCATGAAAAAATGTCTCAAGAATCAAGAGATGTTCAATGCCGCCCAATTAAAACAAAATGAGGTTCTTAATGCTAGCTAAAGGATGCTTGAGACCCAATTGGCTCAACTTGCTCAACAAGTCTCCAACTTCCAATCGCAACCTTCATCTTCTTCCAAGGGTCTACCTAGCCAACCGCAACAAAATCCTAAGGGGCACATCAATGCTATCACATTGAGGAGCGGTAAGGAGATCGATGACCCTAGGATGGTACTGGAAGATGTCTTGGGTGATAAGGAGGGTGATGTGGTAGATGTTGAAGAAGAGGAGGATTTGATGAAGAAAGGGAGAGTGAGTTAGTCTTGGGCGAGGGAGTTGGTGAAGTACAAGAGGAAGAACTGGGAGAATCAAGCAAAGAGAGAGAAGAGATAGAGAGATTGAGAAAAGGGAAAGGGATAATGGCGGAAAAAGAATCAATCCCAACTATGGAGAAACCAAAGTTACCGCCAGTGCCTTTTCCCGAGCGGTTGACAAAATCAAAGTTCGATGCAAAATTTTCAAAGTTTATCGAGATGCTTAAGAAGCTTCAAGTTAACATCCCGTTCCTTGATGCCATTTCTGAAGTCCCATCCTTCACGAAACATTTGAAGGAGCTTCTTACGAGCAAGAGGAGAATCCAAGAGAAAGCTACCATTCACTTGAGGGCGGATTGTAGTGCCATCATCGATAACAAATCACCGGAGAAACTAGCCGACGCTGGGAGTTTTTCTATTCCATGCACCATCGGTGATATGAGAATTAGCCGTGCCTTATGTGATCTAGGAGCAAGTGTGAGTGTCATGCCTCACTCAATATGCAGGAAGTTGAACCTTGATGATCTAGCTCCTACTACTATTAACCTTCAATTGGCCGACCGTTCCGTACGAAGACCCTTGGGGATATTGGAAGATATCCCGGTGCAAGTAGGGCGATTCTTGATCCCTTGTGATTTTGTTATCTTGGAGATGGAGGAGGATAACAACATCCCCATTATTTTGGGAAGGCCGTTCCTTGCTACGGCGGGAGCAATTATTGATGTGAAGAATGGAAGTATGTCATTGAATGTTGGGAATGAAAGTATTATTTTTCAACTTGAGGGGTCTTTGAAAGGTCCTTCATATGGGGACTCATGCTACGCGATTGACATGATGGAATTTCTCGTTGATGAGTATATTGAGGAGTCCCATCTACTTAAGTCTGCATGTGATGATCCCTTGGGTGCATGCTTATTGGAATCCTTTCAATTTGAGACCGATGGCACCGACATCACTTTCTTCACCAACCTTCTTGACTCTTCACCTATGCACGAGGAAATTGTTATTGATGAACCTATTATGGAGTGCATGGAGATTCAAGATGTGATCTTCAAAGGTATGTCTTCCTCCCAAGCTCAATCTTCTATTCCTTTAGATCTTAAACCTTTGCCCCCTTCCCTCCAATATGCTTACTTGGATGGTGAAAAATCTTATCCTGTGATTGTGAATGCAAACTTGAATGATTTTGAATTGTCTAAGTTGCTTGATATGCTTAGGAAGCATAGAGGTGCATTAGGTTATAGGATAGAAGATTTGAAAGGTTTGCATGCATTCGATTGATTTGCTAGAAGATGCTAAGCCTACTAGGCAACCACAACGTAGATTAAATCCTAACATGCAAGAAGTGGTTAAAAAGGAGGTAGTGAAGTTGCTCGCTGCTGGGATCATCTTCCCCATCGCAAATAACGAATGGGTAAGCCCGGTTCAGTGTGTGCCAAAAAAGGGTGGGATGACCGTAATTGAAAATGATAAGAAAGAATTAGTAAGTACCCGAACTGTAACTGGTTGGAGAATGTGCATTGATTACCGTCAGCTTAACAAAGTAACGAAGAAGGACCATTTTCCTCTTCCTTTTATTGACCAGATGCTAGAAAAGTTGGCGGGTCATTTACATTTTTGCTTCTTAGATGGGTATTCCGGGTTCTTTCAAATCCCAATCCACCCCTCACACGAAGAAAAAACCACCTTCACTTGCCCATACGGGACATTTGCTTACCGTCGCATGCCATTTGGTTTATGTAATGTCCCTGGGACTTTTCAACGTTGTATGATGGCTATTTTTAGCAATTTCATTGAGAAATGCATGGAGGTTTTTATGGATGACTTTTCTGTGTACGGTAATTCTTTTGATGACTGTTTGCTAAACCTAGAAAAAGTATTAACTTGTTGTGAAGAAGTGGATCTAGTACTCAACTGGGAGAAATGTCACTTTATGGTGGAACAAGGTATTGTTTTGGGTCACTTAATCTCTTCAAAGGGCATCGAGGTGGATAAGGCGAAGGTTGAGGTCATAGAGCGCCTACCACCCCCAGTTTCTGTTAAGGGGGTGCGTAGCTTCCTTGGACATGCCGGCTTCTATCGCCGGTTCATCAAGGACTTTTCGAAAATCGCTCGACCTCTAACCGACCTCTTATGCAAAGATGCTCCTTTCATTTTTACTGATGAGTGTCTTGAGTCGTTTTACAGATTGAAGCAGGCTTTGATTTCCGCCCCGGTGGTTCAACCTCCGGACTGGACACTACCATTTGAGATTATGGCTGACGCAAGTGACTTTGTCGTGGGGGTGTGTTTGATCCAAACGGTGGACAAGAAGCCGAGGGTTATCTATTACGCAAGCCATGCGCTTGATAGTGCCCAAAGAAACTACACCACCACGGAAAAAGAACTTTTGGCGATCGTTTTTGCACTCAACAAGTTTCGGCAGTACCTTATGCTCTCGAAGGTAGTAGTCTACACGGATCATGCCGCTATCAAATACTTGATGGGAAGGAATGAGACAAAGCCGAGGCTAATACGGTGGGTCTTGATCATGCAAGAATTCGATTTGGAAATCCGTGACAAGGCGGGCACGAAGAATGTCGTGGCCGATCACCTCTCGAGGATTCTTGTCGACTTGGAGGACACCCAACCGATTGTTAATGCTTTCCCGGACGAGCGACTTTTGGCGATTAGCTCTCATCCTTGGTATGCGGATATTGTGAATTATTTGGCAAGCGAAGTGATTCCCCAACACTTAAACCATCACCAAAAGAAGAAATTTCTCCACGACATGAAGCATTATTATTGGGATGATCCCTTCCTTTTCCAGCTTTGCAATGACGGGATGTACCGGCGATGTATTCCCGAGAGTGAAGTGCAATCTATTTTGACTCATTGTCACGAGTTTCCGGTGGGAGGTCACGGTGGCTCCCAAAAGACGACGGCGAGGGTTCTACAAACCAGATATTGGTGGCCAACTCTTTTTCGTGACGCCCATTTGCATGTCAAGCAATGTGATAGATGTCAACGATCCGGAAACATCTCCCGGAAAAATGAAGCACCGTTGAATTATATTCTTGAAGTTGAAGTCTTCGATGTATGGGGGTTAGACTTCATGGGACCTTTCCCGTCATCAAGAGGTTTCCAATACATCCTAGTGGCGGTGGATTATGTCTCAAAGTGGGTCGAAGCCGTACCATGCGTGAGGTGTGATGGGAAGTCCGTTTCGAGATTCTTGAAAAAGACCCTATTTCCAAGATTCGACATTCCAAGGGTCATCATTAGTGACAACGGTTCCCATTTCATTGAGAAGAAGTTTGAGTCTCTTTTGGCAAAGTACGACATAAATCATAAGAAGGGACTATCTTATCATCCACAAACACAAGGTCAAGTGGAAATCTCAAACCGTGCCATCAAGGAGATCCTAGAGAAGACGGTCAACTCTTCGAGGAAAGATTGGGCAGAAAAGTTGGATGAAGTTTTGTGGGCATACCGCACCGCCTACAAGACTCCGATCGGTACTACTCCCCACCGTCTCGTCTACGGGAAGGCGTGTCACTTCCCCGTGGAGCTTGAGCATAAAACCATGTGGGCAATCAAGAAGTTGAACTTCGATTTTAAGGCCGCCGGAAGTAGTCGGTTATTTCAACTGGAATAACTTGAGGAGTTGAAGCATCATGCATATGAGAATAACAAGATCTACAAAGAAAGGACCAAAGCATGGCATGACAAGAGGTTGAACCGACGTGAGTTTGTGGTAGGTGATAGGGTTCTCATCTTCAACTCGAGGCTAAAGTTATTCTCCGGGAAATTGAGATCACGATGGTCCGGTCCATTCGAAATTATGAAAATTCTTCGCGCCGGAGTGGTTGAATTGAAGAATGCACAAGGGCAGTGTTTTAAAGCAAACTTATCGAAGCTTAAACTGTACATCATGGGAGAGGAATATGCCGGGACAGTTGTGGTGTATCTCGAGAATTTTGAGGATTGAAAAGCATCGGGAAAGGTCGAGCTAGGACCTATACAAAACAAGCACTCGGGAGAGGTATGACTTACTTCCCCTTCTTTTAGTATTTTCTTTCATTTTCTTCCATTTTATTTCCCTTGTTTTAGCATTTTCATTTTCCTCAGTGTTTACGGAAAAATTTGAGAAAAAGAAAGAGAAAATAGAAAAAAAATTAGAAAAACTGAAGAAAATTAGAAAAGAAACGAAGAAAAAAAATCGAGAGCGAGAGTGAAAATAAAGAGTGGTTCTACGAGGGTCGGGATTCGAATGTGATTTTTGAGTGACGGGAAAGTCCCCTTTGATGATAAATTGAGTGAGGAAAACAAAGGAGTGGATAATAAGGGGGTAGATTTTAGGACTTAACGTGTTTTTCCAAGTTTTGAGCCTTGTAGGTACAGGAGCTGGACCGAAAGGGACCGTGACCACGGTGGGTTTCACCGCAGCCACGGTCAGATTATACAAAGTGTTCCCAGTTTTCTCAGGCCGAAGGTTACCGTGACCACGGTGGGTTTCACCGCAGCCACGGTCTCATCGCAGCTGTTCCTTAGAAAAATCTCTTCCCGAAGATCACCTTGACCACGGTGGATGTTACCGTAGCCACGGTGACTATCCTGCAATTTTTCCCTCTTTTTCCCCAACCCGAGCCATACCGTGCCCACGGTCAAATTGACCGTGGCCACGGTGAGTCGAAAACTGCAGATTTTGTCGGGGTTTAATCTCACTTTTCCCTCATTTCAATTTCATTTCCCTCCACTCTCTCACACTCGAAAACTCTCCCCAAACCCTAATACCACAAATGTCTTCCCATTTCTCCCAAATCCATCACAAAATCGCTCCTTTCTCCCCATTTTCTTGCTCGTTCGTGCCCTAGCTGCTCCAGTGCTGTGTTTTCTCGCCATTTTCAGGGCTCTTCAAGGGAATTTTCTTGGTTTGTGTTCTTGGTGGGGCTCGAAATCATCACCACTTCTCTTCCAACACTTCAACTCAGGTATTTCTTGTTCATTGGTGCATCAATTCTCGATTATACTTGCTATTTGGGTCGATTATTGCATGTTTTCTTGTGGGTTTGTGGTTGAATGAGTTGTTTGAGTTTGGGGGTTGAATTTTTGGTTGATATTGCTGAGTTTGGGAGTAGTTTGGTGAATTGTTGGGTTGGATTTTGTGGTTGATTGTGAATTCGTGTTGCTCGGAAATTTTTGGGTGGTGTTCTTGTGTGTTTCTTTGTTGTGGTGGTTGTTTTCTCAGTTGCTATCAATGGGTCGAGCAAAACGTGCCCGGTCTGAGCCTGAACCAACCCCAACACCCGTCCCATCAACCTCTGCTGAGCCCGATAAGACCCGGTACAAGGGTCAACCGACCTCCATCATTCAATGTGACCCGAAGGTTAAGGTTACCTTCCGGGATGATATGCACAAGGCGAGGTATGAGTGGCTAAAGAAGCGGAAGATTTGTGCTCCGGACCTCTATCATGAAGAGACGGCCAAGGATATATTTTGTAAACTGAGCATGGACTTCTTCATCAAAACCATGGGTTGAGAGGTCTTCGCCACCATCAATGAGCCAATTATCGAACAACCGGTGCTCGAGTTCCTTAGCTCCTTGGTTGTAAAGGAAGATGGCACATCCCAAGCCTCTTTCTCATACATTGTGGCCAAGAAGGAGGTCGAATGTACGCTCAAGGATCTTTGCAATGCGTTAGGCCTACCCGAGGACGGAATATTCTATGGCAAGGTTATTAACTTCAATGAACAAGAGGCAATGCGTGATCTCACTTGCTGGAGGAGGCGCTATCCCAAGGTTCGAACTCCAAAAGCGCAATACTATTGCCCGAGCAACTCTAAGGCCCGAGATTTTTGTAACCTCAGCGTCCGTATCTTTCACCGCATCATCTCAAACTCTGTTTTTGGCCGTGACGCCGGGCGATCAAGCATCCGGAAAGACGACATCTTCGTCTTCTACAATGCCATTAACGGTCACCGAGTCAACACCGGCTCCTGCATCCTCCATTATCTCCGAGAAATAAGCCTCGAAACCCGGAATATGACCATTGGTATGGGTCACATCATCACCCATTTTCTAAGGAAGCAAGGGTTCGAGTCTTACCTCAACAAGTGGACTCCACGGTTTTTTCCCAATCCTATCGACGACGTTCGCCTGCGGAAGATGGAATTCTTGGAGAAAAACAAGACGCGAACATTCTACCGTCACGGGAACGAGCCCCATAGCGTCGTTGTTCATTTGGGTGACGACAATGCTGTGCAACGTCTAGATGTCACCGACAAACGAAATTGGTCGTGTGGCCAAACTTATGGGGATCGTTTTACGGTGGGTGGTCCCGGGGAGCCCGAGGAGGAAGGTGACGATGAAGAAGAGGCAGAGGAAGAAGAGGATGAGGAAGAGGAGGAAGAAGGAGGACAAGCACAAGGGGACGAAGCCGAGCCGAGTCAAGTGCGGGACGCCGCTCTTGAACGTATCAGCGAGCAACTCCAGGAGCTTCATGATGAGTTTCAAGAACAACGGGAGCTCATCCAAAACAACAGACGTTGATTGAAAACTTGCAAGGGTTGATCGAGACCCAACAGGAGATGCTTGCTAGCATCCAATCGCAACTCCAACCCCGTCATCCTCCGGGAGTGTCCGCTTGAGGACCGTTTGTAAGCACTCAACCCCCCACCCGACCTTTATCATCACTTTTATTTACTTTATCTTGTGAAGTATAAGTGTAGGGGGGTGCTTCTTCGGGGTTTGGATGCGATGTCTGATGGTTTTGGTGTGTTGATCTCTCAGTTTCATTTGGCATGTTTTGGCATGATTTTGGGGTTGTTTGGTTATGATGCTCGGGTTTGCCTTGCGTTGTTGGTCTTTCATGTGTTGCCGGGTTATCCTTTGGTTGTTCAATGGTTATTTTTGTGGACCGAGGAGTTTGTTTACTCTTGTTTCGGTTGTATTTTGATCACTGATGGTTTGTAAATGAATATTGTTGTGATGAATGCAATGAATCAGTCATTTCGGTTGGTATGTATGGAGTTTCACCCTTATTTCTCGCCTCAATGAGTGAGACTCGGGGATAAGGCAAGTCATTGGCAATGTACATTTTGTAATTAGTTTTGTTTTTCATAGTCTTTTAGGTTAGTTTTTCCTTTCTTTTGTTTTTAGTCTCACATGCGAGTTCTATCGATTGTAAGTCGTCTTTTGCTCTAACATCGTTTTGATTCACTTGAACGACGACTCTGGATCGCTGTTTTTAACGCTTTTGAAGAGTTTGAGGTAATATCTTTCCACCTTACTCTTTTTACGTGAATTCCTATTATGATCCGTCGCATGCTTGATTTTCTTTTGGGTGGCGAACCCCTGTGAATGTCTGTGTTGGGTTATATGTTGCTGTTGGAGCCGTGTGGGCTCGGGTCGCCACCATTTCTACTTGCTAGTTGTTTTGTTTGTGTTTTTGTAGGTTCTCTACCCTTTTCTGTGACTCCTTCCCACAATGAGGACATTGTGGAGTTTTAAGTGTGGGGGGGGGGGGGAGATATTCTGCTTCAAGGGTAGATTACCTAGTCATTTTGTTCCTTGTTTTCCTAGTTTTTGCTAAAATTTGAAAATTTTTGTGTGAAAAAGGAGAAAAAAGGGAGTGAAAACCTTTTCGTTTTTCTTTTCGTTTTGTCTTTGTTGGTTTTGTTTCCTGGATCTCGTTTTCAGAGTTGAGAAGCCGTTCTTAAACATCTTTAAAAGTAACCGGTTGGAGCATTTTTCGACCCTAATTCGGGTTCTAGTTGAGACTTACCCTTAATAAACTCCTTTCGTTGAGTATCTAGCGAGACCCCCGTTCCTTTCTCTTTTTGCTGGAACCGGGAGGTTTTAGGAGCTTGTGTCCGAGTTTGTTTTGTTTTCATTTAGCAAAAGCAAAAAAGTGCAAAAAGAAAAGAAAAGAAAGAAAAGCTCTCTTAAGATACAATAATCTCAATAAGTGGAGCGTGTCGCTGTAGATATTAACCACCCACACTTAGCCAACCTACACGGGCCCGGTATTCGTGGTACGACATGGATACCCCTTAACCCTCCTCCCATATCGCTTTGCGACGGAGAGGCGAATGGAAAAGACAGTGTTGGGAGGGTATACCCCTTATATGGGCCGTCCAATTCCCGAAAGTAAGGCTAATACCGACTTTTAAAAACCAAAAAGAAAAAAAAAGAGAAAAAGAAAATCAATTTTCGTTGGTAAATCCAACTCAAAAAGAAAGAAAAGGAAAAGTTTTGCTTCTTAAAAGAGTAGGGCATCCCCTTGCATCACCTACGACCCTCACCAAGCCAAGGGCGACCAAATGTGAGGGAGGGAAACGCTTCTCTTAGTCGTTTCGTTGTTTTCAAATTCAAACGCTAGTTTTTAGAGTCTTTTGGTTCCCGTTAAAACCTTTTCATGTGGGGTTTCGCTTGGTACAAGGTGTAGGGAGTTGAAAAATCTTCAAGATCGACCTTTACCTGAGTTTGGTGTTATGAGATGCTCCTAATGGTTACTTTGGGAGGTTTAATCGAGTTTTCTTAGTTTGGAATGCGAAATCTTGTGAATCAAAGCCCTTGTTTTTTTCTTTCCTTGCGTTTTCTTCGGTTTTGTTTTCATTTTCCCTCTCTCCTTTTTCTTTGGCTTTTGTGGGTACAGCCGCTACAAACCCTCACGAGTCCATCTCGTCCACCCGGGCTGCCGGGGGGTTCAAAGGGCTTGGTGCATACGCTAAATGCACCCGTTTCTTTCCCACGACAGCGGAGTTAGTGTTAGTTAGTTAATTTTGTTTTGTTTGCTCGGGACGAGCAAAAGTTTAAGTGTGGGGGGGTGTTTAGACCCGTTTTCGCGTCTAAATACCGCCTAAATCCTTAGGCTTTTGACTTGTCTCGTAGCTCGTTTTAATAACTTTTAATGCGTTTTGTTTATTTTTTGTAGTTTCCAAATGTTTTACTCAATACGATGCTAAATGGGCTATTTTTGCACTAATCTTGGGAATCCCGAGATTCCCTAAGATTCCCCGAGCCCTGGTCGTGTCAAAGGCAGCGGAATCGGAAAGTCCGAGTATGTCGAAAGCGCGGAAACGCAAGGGCAAGCTCGAGCGTCAAAGGTAGCCCCGCGACCAGTGCATGTGGCGCTACGCCTGAAGTAACCAAGTAGCGAGATAGGCGTGGCACGGTCACCTTGACCGTAGCCACGCGGTCAGTGAAACGCCCAAAAGGAGGAGTTGCAGCCCGAGATGGACAGTGGTCACGGTCAACCTGACCGTAGCCACGGTGAGCATACTGCCCTGCCCAAGGAAGAAGTTGGCCGAAGGAGACCGTTTCCACGGTCCCCCATGACCGTAGCCATGGTAGTGCGAAGGAGCGAAGAAGTGCCAACCCTAAATCGCCTACACCGTGCCCACGGTGCCTGGGTACCGTGCCCACGGTACAGCGAAGAGAAGAGAGAACTTTCCTGCCTTACGCAAGATCGTGGCCACGGTCACCTTGACCGTGCCCACGGTCCCCTGCGGACACAGTTTGTCTGTAGTGTTTAAATGATGAGTTTTGAGTAACAACATGAGTTACTATATATTGTTTTAAGTCATTTTAGTAGAGGAGGCCTTTTATCAATCTTTAGACAATCTTTAATAAGCTTTTACCTAGCTTTTATGATACTTTTAGCCTTCTTTTATCACATTGATTAGAGAGTTAGTGAAGATTTTGCTGAGTTATTGATTCTTGTTCTAGATTCTCTCAAGTTTTATTTCAAGTTTGAAGATTATTATCATATTTGGAGCATTGGAGCATTTTTTATTCAGAGTTTTTGCTTTTTTTCATCAATCAATGAGTATTTCTTAACCCTTCTCTCTTTTATTTCATAGTTCACCTATTAATCTCTGTTTTGCTTTTGTTGTTTTTATTGATTTTGTTGATTGTTGTTGTCATCTTGTTTATCTTTTTAAGCATGATTAATGTTGTTAATGTTAGTATCATGATAGTTAGGATGTTTAGTGGCTAGAACCCTAATGGGTTAGGGAGATATTAAGGGTGCGAATGGGTGATTAGGTTTGGGTTAGCAATATTAGTGAGTAACTAGTTAGGAAATCAATTTCCCAACCCTATCCTTCCCTCAAGTGGCATGTAATTGGGTGCGAAAACATCCCGACTACATTCAATGCTTGTTGGAAGGTAGGAATTGGGATAGTTAGTGTTCTAGTTCGTGAACGGGAATAGAAACTAACTAGGAAATTCCGTTTAATCGACTCCCCGGGTCTGTCTATGGACTTTGGGGAAGTCAATCCGGACTATCCTTGAAAAAGGAAGCCTGGTGGGTTTTTTTTCCAACGGAGTTACCATTTGATTTCCCCTTCTTGTTACTCTTTTGCTGCGAAACCCATTTCTGTATCCCCGTTTGCATCCCGAAAGTCTCCCGACACCCATTGTCTCACCTTTTGACCGAACTTAGTGTTTTTGTTCTGTTTTTACCTCAAGAGTCCATCGCCCCTTTCTTAATTCTAAACCCTACCTAGAGTTAAGTAATTGCTGTGAAGGCCCCTAGCTCCCTGTGGAAGAATGATAGTACCGAGGTCTAACATACCCTGTGTGCAACACATCTCCCTAGAAATCTTTCTCTCTTGATTTGAATCCTTGATTAATTTCCTTGCTTTCTTTAGTTTTAGTTTGTGTCCTAAACCTTACCAAAACCCAGATCCTGATTAGCTCAGCAATCGTGATAGAGTAGTTTATTGAGCTGCTAATTGAGTCCCTGTGGGATCGACCTTGACGTGCTACTACGTACACCGTGCACTTGTGGCCCTGTCACCTATGCATTGCGTAACCTCCGTATGTTTCCAGGATGACATAAACTGGAGTCCTTGGGAGAATTTGGTGGATCATTCCGGGGCATGAATCCAAGCGGATGGGGTTACCTTTCAGAGAATCCTTTTGACAGGACCTTTCAGCCATGTCTGGTATCTAGGCGAACGTGTGTCCTGTCAGATCATGGGCGCCTTTGATGCTTGGATTCCTGCAGATCCTCCGGTTACCATGATGAATCCACGGGTCATGCCTCTCAGGGATTTTGAGGAGGCTTGTCAGGGAATGCATTGGGCTGATTTTGCGGTGCAGTATGATGATAATTTTCACCCCGGTTTGTATGAAGCCTTCATCGAGTGTCTCGCTCCTCGAGCGGGGAGCTAATTTGACAACCTTCCTTTCTCCCCTTCGCGCCTCCTATACTAGCATTCATTCTTCTTATTTACAGTTGCTTGATCCTTTTAGATCACTTCGTGTACCCCATTGGATATCCTTGCTTGCTGAAGATGGTTACCCGGGGCATGATACGAAGGTTTTGGTGAGTACCTCTCATCTTGTACTTCGTTCGACTGTTTACATTATCTCTTTTCTTAATTGACTCTCCTTCTTTTCAGCCCTCTCCATTCAGCTTTAAGCAACTGGTGCGAGTCACTCATTCGTCTTTAGCTTCGTGAGGGGCAGATTCTCCGGATCGGGTCTCTATCAGGGTCCTCCGGCTGATGTTCACGCATATCATAGCGACTTTCGCTCTTCTGGGTCTGATGAGCTTGAGTCGAGTTCCGGTGGTGGGAATGGCAATGGCGGAGGGAATGGTAGAACGCATAGCTCTACCTCAGGGTCGAGCTCATATTGCGGTGGAGGAGGAGGTCCAGGAGCATCCCGATGTAAGTCGGACGCTA
Source organism: Portulaca oleracea (assembly GCA_029582165.1). NCBI lineage: Eukaryota > Viridiplantae > Streptophyta > Magnoliopsida > Caryophyllales > Portulacaceae > Portulaca > Portulaca oleracea. Next base: position 44,134,408 of record CM055872.1, on the reverse strand, counting down.
GCCGTACTCAAACACGTCGTTCTCGCGAACCTCCTCCCCACTCGGTTGGTGATTTTTGATCACTTCGAGACTGGGGAGCCTTTTCACCGTTGTGTCGTTACTGGTATGATAATGGGGCGTACTAGCACTTCTGAGGCCACGACCTTGGGGGAGTGATTTCTGCAAACATATCGACCTTCTTCTGGTACTCACGGAGGTCATTCGGCCCATGGTCAGTCTTTCGGAGGTGGTGGTAATGTTGAGATGACTTACGATCATGGTGATCCCATGGGAGAAGGAGGAGGTGACACCGAGCCTCTTCAATATTCGGACCCCCATTTTGCACAACGCTCTGCGGGACCGTCTAGCCATCGATCAAGTCATCATTCGGGATGTCGCTCTAGTCGTCGTTCTGGAGAGGCGCTTGATCGACGGTCTAGACATGCTGTAAGAGATCCCATGATGATCGACGCGGCCCCTGCCCCATCCCGTGACGTTGAGATGCATGATTCTTGGAGGAATTCGAGGACGGAGGTTCTGGGAAGTTTCGACCCTGGTGGTACAGAGATACTTGGGAGTTTTGGCCCGGGCGGCACTGAAATACTTAGGAGTTTCGGTCCGGGTGACACAGAAATACTTGGAAGTTTTGGTTCTTCCGAGGCTGTCTCTTCTTCATCTCGCTGGCCTCCCCTAGCTCCTCATGGGGTTGGCCCATATGCCACGGCTCCTACTGGCGATGCATTTGTGGATAACCTCTTCGGAGCTGCAGGTGATCCATCCTGGAGTGAGCAATACCCTGGTGCTGGCCAAGGCTCAGGGAATGTGGGCCCGAGCTCTAGCCATCACAGCTCTCACAGTTCTTCTCATCGCCTTTGAAGCTGGAATGCAAATGAGGTCTATGTATGTTTTGGATGATGAGTTATGTAAAAAAAAAAAAAAAAATTCTCGTCGCTGGGATGCTTTATCTAGATTCTATCGTATGTACTTAACTAGTAGACTCTAAAGTTTTATGTATACACTAATCTAGAAGTATGCAGTGAACATGTATGCATGAACTATTCTAAAATTATGTATGAAATATGTCTAGATGTATGCATGTGGTGCCGCTCTCCATAAATTAAAAAAATCTAAAATAAAACAAACTCTAAGTGTCGGAAGTCGACTTTTCATTAATTTCAGGACAAGTCAAAAATACGACAATTGAGTTCACAACTTTATTTCCATGATATTTGGTTTGCTGTACAAAATAATCCTGGGCTGATAGGAAATTGATACTGGGTCGAGACAAGTTGGGGCGCTATGCTGGCCTGCCTGATGAGTCGGTTGGAGCGTTGGGCTGACCCGTCTAATTGGATTTTTTTGGCACGGGGTGTAATGTTGGCCCACCTGATAAGTCTCTATGCTGGCCCGCCTGATGAGTTGTGCCTGGGCCGAGGCATTGTGCTGGCCTGCATGGCGAAAGTTGGACGCGCCTAGGGTTTTGTGCAGGATGCCTTATCTGATACTTGTGGGTCTGTATGGAAATTAGCCTACCATGCTGCCGGTGTCGTTTTCGGCCTCGAAAAACGTGCCCTTGTCTTAAAAAGCATGCCTTTGCCTCGAAAAAATGTATACCGCTTCGAAGAACGCGTCTTTTGCCATGGGATTTGAGAAAAAGCTATCGATATGGTTGAGCACTCTCTCGAAGGAAGAGAAACGCGAGCTTCAAAGGTACAACCTTTCCATTTTTCTAAGTCTGAAGCAAGTAGTGCTGTTCGTAGATTTTCTGCTTGCTTGTACGCTGTTTTGGGACCCAAAAACGCATGTGTTTCGCTTTGGAGACGTTGAGCTATGCCCCTTACTAGAGGAATGGAATGCACTGTTTGGTATGAATTCTTTAGTGATGCCCGCACTTCCACTTCCCCTAAAAGATGCGCCTTCTAAATTCAAAAGTCGGCTTAGGTTGCCCGAAAGAATCTGCAATAGGGTGTTGTTAGGAAAGGAAGTTGATCTCTTAGCCTTACTAGAATACTTTCAAGCACCCGAAACCCTAAATTTAAGACCCATGGTGAGAGCTTGGGCGGCCGCTTTTTGCATCATAGGGCAATTCTTGTTCCATTACGGGGAGATGGGGACGGTGCCGGTTTGTCTCATCAATGTTCTGGAAGGCATGAGAAGCGGTTTGAACCCGATTCCGCTGTCGTTGAGTGAAACCATCCTCGATCTTGACACCTATGACGAGACCGGTGAATGGCGCGGGAGGTGTTTAGACCCAATTTGTGTCTAAATACCGCCTAAATACTTAGGCTTTTGACTTGTTTCGTAGCTTAATTCAATAACTTTTAATGCGTTTTTGGTAATTTTGTAGATTTCGGAGTTTTTACTCAAAACGTTGTAAAAAGGGCCATTTTGCACCTATTTTGGGAATCTTGAGATTTCCCGAGATTTCCCAAGTCTTGATCGAGTCGAAGGCGAAGAAACGGACACGTCGGACATGTCAAGAAGATCAAAAGGGAGTAAACTTGCTGAAGTTCATCGAAGCGTAGCCCCCGCCACGCCCATGGTAGCGGGCGCTACCCCTCCCATCGTCCCTTGGCTGTTGAACACTCCAAGGGGTAGCCCCCGCTACCACTTTCGTAGCGGGCGCTACGCCCAGAAGCCCTTTTAAAGCCGAGTTGGACCGTGGCCACGGTCAAGTTGACCGCAGCCATGGTGGGATCAAGCTACGCCCAGAAAAAGTGGGAGCTGAGCTGGACCGTGGCCACGGTTAAGTTGACCGCAGCCACGGTGGGTTCATGATTTGTCCAAGGGAAGAAGTAGCCGAGCTAGACCGTGGCCACAGTCTTGGGAGACCGTAGCCACGGTGGGTTCATGATTTGTCCAGGAACACCATGCCCACGGTGTTGCGAAGAGAAGAGAGAACTTGCCTTCACTACGCAGGACCGTGGCCACGGTCCCCTACAGATGCAATTTTCTTATTGAGTAAAGTTACGAGTTTTGAGTAACAAATTTGGCTTTTATATATTGCTTTAAGGTCTTTTAGCTGAAGATCATCTATTATCATATCTTAGCACATACTTTATCATACTTTTATCACATTTAAGCTTTCAATTAGAGTGATTAGCGAGAGTTTTACTATGATTATTGTTCTTGCACTGGATTCTATTGGATTTCTATTGAAGTTTTGACGACTTTTCTTATTATTGGAGCATTGGAGTTTCATTATTCTGGAGCATTTTCCTTTGGCATCAAAATCAATGAGCATTTCTTAACTCTTTCTCTCTTTAGTTCATTATTTACTTGTTAATCTCTGTTTTTGTTATTAGAATTGTTGGTGTTTGTTGATTGTTGATTATTGTTAATTCGATTATCCTTTTAAGCATGAATGAAGTTATTAATGTTATTAGCATGTTAGATAGGATGTTTAGAGGCTAGAACCCTAATGAGTTAGGGAGATATTAAGGATGTGAAAGGTATTTTTGGATTAGGTTAGCAATTTTAGGAGTAATTTGTAGTGGAATCAACTTCCCACTCCTATCCTTCCGTCAAGTAGGATGTGTTTGGGGTACGAAAGACCCTGAATACATCCAACACTTGAGTTGGAAGGTTGGAATTGGGATAGTTAGTATTTTATTCGCGAAAGCGAATAGAAGCTAACTAGAGAATCCCGTTTCTTTAACCCTCCGGGTCTGTCGATGGACTTTGGGGAAGTTAATCCGGATTATCCTTGTAAAGGGAAATCCGGTGGGTTTTTCTTAACAGGATTGTCATTTGATTCTACTATCTTATTTCCTCCTAGTTGTGAAACCTTCGTTCTAATTGCCATTTGCATCCCGAAATCTCCTGACACCCATTGTTTCCCCTTTTTGATCGAACCATAGTGTGTTTGTTCTGTTTTCACCCTAAACCTCTCATTATCTCATGATTGTAAACCCTACCTAGAGTCAAGTAGTCATAGCTAAGGCCCCTAGCTCCCTGAGTGTTCGGCCTCGTTTCGAGCCGAATTTCTTCTCTTTTATAGAGTATATTTGCTTGTTTTAACCCCTATTTATATATTAGATATAATGATTTGGTGTTTTGTAGGAAAATAAGGAGTTAGAAGAAGTTTGGGCTTAATTGAAGGTTTTTAGGGAATCCCGAGCTATTTCCCGAGTCAAACCAAGTCAACCCGAGCCGAGATCCGAGTCAAACCAAGTCAACCCGAGCCGAGAGCCGAGGCGAAACTGAAGTCGGAAATTCCATATCAAGATTGGCGCAAAACAGGGGAATGGTACAAACTCAAAGGTTTGAAATACGTGTGCCTTCACCCTTTGGGTCATAACGCCTTCGTTACAACTCCGATAGGTCTGAAATTTTGGGAGCTTAAAGTACACATCGAGAGCTTTCCATCGATATCTTACGGGCCTAAAACGAAGTTCGGATGAAGAAGTTATGCGCGTTTGAAGTCGGCGAAAAATCGCCGAACTTGGCTCGCCCGAGCCAGCTTACGGGCAACAAAAACACCAGCCAGAATGCTGGTTCGCCCGAGCCAGAGGGTGGCTCGCCCGAGCCACTCTGTCTGCAGACGCGCGTGCTGCGATTTGTCCTAGGGTTTTGGGTTGTATTTTTCCTTCTTCTATAAATACCCACTTGTATTAATCTAAATTATCAATTAGCCTAGGTAGTTTAGGAGTAGAATTAGATTTAATTGCTTTCCTTTATTTGCTTTAATCTCTCTTAATTGTTCTTCATTGTTTTTCAAGCTTTCATTGATTTCTAGCATTTGTATTCAAACTTTCTCAAGCTTTCTCAATTCAAGCAAGTTTCCATTGAAGTTTTACAAGCTTTCTCTCTCTTCTCTCTCTCTCTCTCTCTCTCTCTCTCTAATTTCCATTGTTGACTTGTTTTCCAAGCTTTATAGTGTTAGCCACAATCAACTCCATTTTTAGTGGGGAGGAGGGTCAAGGAACTCCAATTCTACTTACTAGTGAGAATTTGGGGGATTCTTGGTAATCCAAACCACAATTTCTTGTTTGTTCGGGGGAAATTCAAGTGTAGATTGAAGGTTTATTGAAGATTAGTCATCAAAGGTATAATTTCTCGTTCCCAATTTCATTGTTCATTCATTGTCTTCATTCATGCCTTTTAATTGCTTTCATCTTTAAGTGCTTTCTTTATTGCTTTCTTTTAATTGCTTTCTTTATTATTATCATGTCTAGGTTAGATTTAAATGCTTTCTTTACATAATTTATCGCTTTCCGCACTTGAGAAAAACCCATTTACACAAACCGATTTACCTTAATCAAGCCTAACACCCATCCCTGAGATCGAAAATCCTTACTTACAAAACCACAAAAATTACAACCGAACACTGAGAAAGAACGATAAAAACCGAGGTCTACAAACCACGTTACACAAAATGGCGCCGTTACCGGGGAGCAAGCGCACCTAGCTTAGCTCTTTGTCTTTAGGTTGTTTAAGATCATTTCACTTGCTAGAGATTTTGTTATCCTTGGTTATTGGAAATTTGATTCTTTTGTTTGTTCCTTTTGTGCATGCGGACTCGATCTCGACGAGGCCAAACTCCTATAACTCCACCGAGTCCGAACCCGGAGAGCATTATTCACCAAGCTAACGCCGGCTCGAGACAAAGAAGACAACAAAGGGAGCGAGAGACGATCGAAATTCCAATGTCTGATGGAGAGCAAGATCCACCCTCTACCTTAGCATCATATTCCTTACCATCGTCGGGTACGGGAGGCGATCCCATCATATTGCCTGCATTACCACCGAACGCATCGTTCGAGTTCAAGCCATATTTGTTGGAGATATTCGAGAACACTCCGTACCATGGAGGAGAGCATGAAAATCCTATTGACCACATCAACAAGTTCGAGCAACGCATCGGTTTCGTACAAATGAATGGCGTCTCCGCCGAATACATGAAGATGAAGTTTTTCCCTCTCACTTTGAAGGGGAAAGCACTATTATGGCTCAACACGTGTCCGCCCGGAACCTATTCTACATGGGATGCCCTTAGCCGCGACTTTCTTCAAAGGTTTTTCCCCAATGATGAGACGTGTCGGTTGAGGCAAGCCATCATGAGCTTCAAGCAAGAGTCCGATGAGTCGTTATTCGAAGCATGTGGGAGATTCAAAAGTCTCCAACGGAGGTGTCCACACCACAATCTTGAGGATTGGCTATTATTGCATCATTTTTATTCCAGACTGAGTAGCTCTTTGCGAGAATCCATCGATCATGCCTCGGGAGGCATGTTCCTCAAGAAGACGGCGGAGGAAGCAAACGTGTTTCTTCACGAGTTATCTCAAAACTCTCCTCATTGGGGAGGCGGCCGTAGTCCAAGAGATGGTCCGTCTCTAGAAAGCAATCCTACTATTAAATTTCTCATGAATGCCGTTCTAGAGATGCAACAAAAGTCGGCTTTGGAAGAGACCATGAGGCAAGTAAAGGCAACTCAAGAAGTACCTATGCTTATTCCAGATGCCCGAGTTCTTGTATGTGATTTTTGTGAGGGCCACATTCTTTGAAGCGGTGTGAAGAGTATCAAGCCGAGCAAGTCCAAGCTATTTGTCCCAACAATAACCTCTCCTATACCAATCAAAACCCTGTTCGTCCTCGTGGGAATTATGCCTACAACCAACAAGCTCCACTAACCCAAAACCCACCCCCCGGTTTCCCAAATCAAAACTGTCACCAATACCACCAAAACCCTCACCAAGGTCAACCTTCCTAAGCACCCAAACCACCACAACAAGAAACCATTGAGAAAACCCTACATAAGATGGCCTTATCTCAAGAAAAGATAGCCCTATCTCAAGAAAAGCTGGCCTTAGCTCGAGAAAGAGATCAAGCACGCATCAAGAACCTCGAGTTACTATTGGCTCAAATGGCACAACAATCTCAACCCATCCAATCTTTGCCTAGCCAACCCCAACCAAATCCGAAAGGGCAACTTAATGCTATTACATTGAGGAGTGGTAGGGGGATTGATGGCCCTAGGATGGTGGAAGAGGATGTTTTGGGTGACAAAGAGGGTGATGTGGTAGATGTCATAGAGGAGGAAGATTTGATAGAGGAGTGGGAGAGTGAGTTAGTCTTGGGTGAGGGAGATGATGGAGTACATGAGGAGGAGTTGGAAGAATCTAGTAAAGAAAGAGAGGAGATGGAGAAGGTAAGGAAAGGGAAAGGAAAGATGGTGGAAGAAGAGCCGATCCAAACCATTGAGAAGCCAAAGCTACCGCCGGTCCCTTTTCCCAAGCGGTTAGCAAAGCCCAAGTCCGATGCGAAGTTTTCATAGTTCATTGGGATGCTAAAAAAAGCTTCAAGTGAACATTCCATTTCTTGATGCTATTTCCGAGGTCCCATCTTTCAAGAAGCATTTGAAGGAGCTTCTCACAAGCAAAAGGAGGATTCAAGAGAGATCTACGATCCATTTGACAGCGGATTGTAGTGCCATTATTGATAACAAATCACCGGAGAAGTTAGCCGACCCCGGAAGTTTTTCTATTCCATGCACCATTGGTGACATGCGGATTGGCCGTGCTTTATGTGATCTAGGAGCGAGTGTAAGCGTCATGCCTCATTCGATTTGCAAGAAGTTGAATCTCGACGATCTAGCTCCTACAACAATTAACCTCCAATTGGCCGACCGTTCCGTGCGAAGACCTTTGGGAATATTAGAGGACATCCCGGTCCAAGTGGGGCAATTTTTGATTCCGTGTGATTTTGTGATCTTGGAGATGGAGGAAGACAACAACATCTCTATCATTTTGGGAAGGCCGTTCCTTGCCACGGCGGGAGCAATAATTGATGTGAAGAATGGAAGCATGTCGTTGAATGTCGGTGATGAAAGCATCATTTTTCAACTTGAGGGGTCATTGAAAGGTCCTTCGTATGGGGACTCATGCTACGCTATTGATATGATGGAGTTTCTTGTTGATGAGTATATTGAGGACTCCCATCTACTTGAGTCTACTTGCGACGATCCCTTGGGAGCTTGTCTATTGGAGTCTTTCCAATTTGAGACCGACGACACCGATATTACTTTCTTCACCAACCTTCTTGACTCATCACCCATGCATGAGGAGATTATTATTGACGAGCCTTATATGGAGTGCATGGAGATTCAAGATGTGATCTACAAGGGTATGTCTTCTTCTCAAATTCAATCCTCTATTCCTTTAGAGCTTAAACCTTTGCCCCCTTCCCTCCAATATGCTTTCTTGGATGATGAGAAATCTTGTCCTGTCATTGTGAATGCGAAATTGAATGATTCTGAATTGTCCAAGTTGCTTGATTTGCTTAGAAAACATAGGGGTGCACTAGGTTATAAGATAGAGGATTTGAAAGGTCTGTCCCCTTCTATATACATGCATTCGATTGACTTGTTAGAGGATGCAAAGCCTACTAGGCAACCCCAGCGTCGATTAAATCCCAATATGCAAGAGGTGGTTAAAAAGTAAGTAGTAAAGTTGCTAGCTGCTGGGATCATCTTCCCCATCGCAAATAGCGAATGGGTAAGCCCGATTCAGTGTGTACCCAAGAAGGGTAAAATGACTGTGATTGAAAATGAAAAGAAAGAACTAGTTAGTACACGGACCGTCACCGGTTGGTGGATGTGTATTGATTACCGCCAACTAAACAAAGTAACAAAGAAGGACCATTTCCCCCTTCCCTTTATTGACCAGATGTTGGAACGGTTGGCGGGTCACTCGTATTTTTGCTTTTTGGATGGGTACTCGGGTTTCTTTCTAATTCCAATCCACCCCTCACATCAAGAGAAAACTACTTTCACTTGCCCATATGGTACTTTTGCTTATCGTCGCATGCCTTTTGGGTTATGTAATGCACCGGGGATATTTCAACGTTGCATGATGGCTATCTTTAGTGATTTCATTGAAAAATGCATGGAAGTCTTTATGGACGATTTTTCGTCTATGGTAATACCTTTGATGATTGTTTGCTGAATTTAGAGAAAGTTCTAACCCGTTGTGAGGAAGTTGACTTAGTGTTGAATTGGGAGAAATGCCACTTCATGGTGGAAGAAGGTATTGTGTTGGGTCATTTAATTTCTTCTAAGGGCATCGAAGTGGAGAAGGCTAAAGTTGAGGTTATAGAGCGCCTACCACCCCGGTTATAAGTGCGTAGCTTCCTTGGCCATGCCGGCTTTTATCGCCGGTCCGTCAAGGATTTTTCCTAAATCGCTCGGCCTTTAACTGATCTCTTGTGCAAGGATGCCCCATTCTCTTTTACTGATGAATGCCTTGAGTCATTTTATAGGTTAAAGCAAGCCTTGATTTCCGCTCCGGTAGTTCAACCTCCGGATTGGACACTACCCTTTGAAATCATGGTCGATGCAAGCGATTTCGCTGTGGGAGCGTGTTTGGCTCAAACAATAGAGAAGAAGCCAAGAGTCATCTACTATGCAAGCCATGCGCTTGATAGTGCACAAAAGAATTACACGACCACAGAGAAGGAGCTTTTGGCAATCATCTTTGCTCTCAACAAATTCCGGCAATACCTTATGTTCTCCAAGGTGGTGGTTTGCACGGATCATGCCGCGATTGAATATTTGATGGGAAAGAAAGAAACAAAGTCGAGGCTTATACGGTGGGTCTTGCTTATGCAAGAGTTCGATTTGGAAATTCGCGACAAGGCCGGCACGAAGAATGTAGTAGCCGATCACCTATCAAGGATTCTTGTTGATTTGGAGGATACCCAACCGATTGTAGATTCTTTCCCGGATGAGCGACTCATGGCTTTCAAGTACTCTCACTCGTGGTATGCCGACATCATAAACTACTTGTCTAGTGAGGTGATTCCTCCAAATCTGAACCCTCATCAAAAGAAGAAGTTCTTTCACGAAATGAAACATTTCTTTTGGGATGATGCATTCCTATTCCGGTTGTGCAACGACGGGATGTACAGACGATGTCTACCCGAGAGCGAGGTGAAATCTGTTTTGACACATTGTCATGAATTCCCGGTTGGAGGTCACGGTGGCTCTCAAAAGACAGCGACAAGAGTCTTACAAGCCGGCTATTGGTGGCCGACTCTATTTCGCGATGCCCATCTTCATGTCAAGCAATGCAACAAATGCCAAAGGTCCGGAAATATTTCCCGGAAGAATGAAGCACCATTGAACTTCATCCTTGAGGTAGAGGTTTTTGATGTATGGGGGTTAGATTTCATGGGTCCCTTTCCGTCATCACGAGGTTTCCAATACATCCTAGTGGCGGTAGACTATGTTTCGAAATGGGTCGAAGCTATCCTATGCGTGAAGTGCGATGGCAAGTCCGTATCAAGATTCTTGAAGAAGATTTTATTCCCAAGATTTGGCATTCCAAGGGTTATCATTAGTGACAACGGATCCCACTTCATCGAGAAGAAGTTTGAGTCTCTCCTATCAAAGTATGTTATCAATCACAAGAAGGGACTCCCCTACCATCCTCAAATGCAAGGGCAAGTAGAAATCTCAAATCGTGCTATCAAGGAGATTTTGGAGAAGACGATCAGCTCTTCACGAAAGGATTAGGCGGAGAAATTAGATGAAGTCTTGTGGGCATATCGTACCGCCTTCAAAACACCGATTGGGACTACTCCGTATCGTCTAGTCTACGGGAAAGGATGTCATTTTCCCGTAGAACTTGAGCACAAAACGATGTGGGCGATCAAGAAATTGAATTTCGATCTCAAGGCAGCCGGAGCAAGTCGTTTATTTCAATTAGAAGAGCTTGAGGAGCTGCGACGTCATGCTTATGAAAATAATAAGATCTACAAAGAAAGAACGAAAGCATGGCATGATAAAAGGTTGAACCGTCGTGAGTTTGTGGTGGGTGATAGGGTCCTTATCTTCAACTCAAGGCTCAAACTATTCTCCGGGAAGCTGAGATCAAGGTGGTCCGGGCCCTTTGAAATAGTGAGGATTCTTCCCGCCTGGGTGGTTGAACTAAAGAATGCACAGGGGAATTGTTTCAAGGTGAACTCATCAAAGCTTAAGCCATACTTCATGGGCGAGGAGTAAGCGGGGACCGTTGTGGTGTACCTTGCCAACTTTGAAGGTTGAAAGCATCGGAGTAGGTCAAGCTACGACCTAAAACAAGCACCCGGGAGAGGTACAAGCTACTTCCCCTTCTTTTAGTGTTTTCTTTCATTTTCTTCATTTTATTTCTTTTGTCTTAGCATTTTCATTTTTTGTTTTTGTTAAAGTTTGAGAAAAAGAAAGAAAACAGTGAAAAAAATAAAATTGAAAAAGTTGAAAAAAAAATCGAGAGTGAAAAGAGGTTCTATGAAGGAGGTGATTTAAAGTGGTTTTGAGTGTTGAAAGGTGTCCTTGAAAGTTGTTGAGTGAGAAAGAAAAGAGAGAGGATAATAAGAGAGTAGAATTTTAGGACTTAACAATTTTTCCAAGTTTTTGAGTCTTATAGGTGCAGGGGAGTGACCGAAGAGGACCGTACCCACGGTGGTCTTCACCGTGGCCACGGTCCAGTTATGCAAAATTTGCCCAGTTCTCATTCCCGAGTGAGACTGTAGCCACGGTCTATATCACCGCACCCACGGTCTCAAAGCAGCATTTGTTCCCCAGAATTCTACCCGAGCTAGACCGCAGCCACGGTGGGTGTCACCATAGCCACGGTCTCAAGACATCAATTTTTGCCCATTTCCTTCCCGAGTGAGACCGTGCCTACGGTCCAGGAGACCGTGGCCACGGTGAGTCGAATATCTGCGATTTCTGTCGGGGCTTATACCCTTTCTCCCTCATTTCTCTTTCAATTTCCTCCTTTCCCTCTCACTCGAAACACTCTCTCCCAACCTCAAACCCTAAATCCCTTGCCCAAATTGCTAATTCCTTCACAAAATCCTTCCACACTCTCCAATTTCTCACAAGTTTTTGCCATAGCTGCGCTGCATCTGCTGTTCCTCGCCATTTACGGGGCTATTCAAGCAAAATTTTTTGGGTTTTTGTTCTTGTTGGGGCTCGAATTTGTCAAGAAAACGCCTCCAAGTCTTCAACTCAGGTACTTCTTGTTAATTGGTGTATCAAACTTCGTTTTTATTGCTAATTTGGGTCGATTTTTGTGCACAATTACTTGGGTCTTTGTTGGATGCTCTTGGTTGAGTTTGGGGGTGCCAATTTGGGTGTTACCTTGTTGATTGGAGTGTAGTTGGTGAAATTCTTGGTTGGAATTTTGTTGTTCTTTGGGATTTTGGGACATTGCTGTTGCTGTGCTTCTTTGTTGTGGTCGTATTGCTCTTAGTTTGTTTCAATGAGACGAGCAAAGCGTGCCCGGTCCGAGCCAGAACCGACCCCTGCCCCATCCACTTCAGTAGAACCCGACAAGACCCGCTACAAGGGTCAACCCGCCTCCTTAATGCAATGTGACCCGAAAGTGAAAGTCAACTTCCGGGACGATATACATAAGGCGAGGTACGAAAGGTTTAAAAAGCGGAAAATTTGTGCTCCGGACTTGTATCACGAGGAGATGGCATGGGATGTTTATTGTAAACCCAGCATGGACTTCTTCATTAAAGTCAAGGGTTGGGAAATTTTTGCAACAATCAACAAGTCCATCATCGAACAACCGGTGCTTGAATTTCTGAGTTCTCTTGTGGTTCGGGAAGACGGCACATCCAATGCCACTTTCTTTTACATTATGGCCAAGAAGGAGGTAGAGTGTACGGTTCAGGACCTTTGCAATGCTCTCGGCCTTCCTGAGGATGGTATCTTTTACGGGGAATGTGTCAACTTTGATGAGCAAGAAGCCATGAGAGCCCTCACCTGTTGGAGGAGACGGTATCCGAAGGTTCGGACTCGAAAACTACAAGTCCATTGCCCGAGCAATTCAAAGGCTAGAGACTTTTGTAATCTGAGCGTTCGCATCTTTCACCGTATCATTTCAAGCTCCGTCTTTGGCCGTGACACCGGACGTTCAAGCATTCGGAAAGACAACCTCTTCATCCTCCATAACGCGATCAATGGTCGCCGGGTAAACACCGGTTCATGCATCCTTAACTGTCTTCGGGAGATAAGCCTTGAAACCCGAAACATGACCCTTGGCATGGGTCACATCATCTGCCATTTTCTTAAGAAGCAGGGGTTCGAGTCTTATCTAGCCAAGTGGACTCCACGGTGCTTCCTTGATCCCATCGACGGTGTTCGCCTACGGAAAATGGAATTCTTGGAGAAAAATAAAACGCGAACACTTTACCGCTACGGGAATGATTCCCATAGCGTCGTGGTTCATTTGAGCGACAATCATGCTGAGAAGCAATTAGATGTCACCGACCAACGCAATTGGTCGTGTGGCCAAACATTCGGGAGCCGCTTTGTGGTGGGTGGTCCCGGGGAGCCCGAGGAGGAAGGTGAAGAAGAAGATGAGGAAGTGGAAGAAGAGGATGAAGAAGAGCAAGAGGAAGAAGCCGGACCGAGCCAAGCAAGGGATGCCGCCTTGGAGCGTATCAATGAACAAGGGAGCTTCACGATGAATTTCAAGAACAGCGGGAGCTTATTCAAAGCCAACAGACCTTGATCGAGAACTTGCAAGGGCTGATTGAGACCCAACAAGAGATGCTTGTTAGCATCCAATCGTAGCTCCAACCCCATCCTCCTCCGGGAGGATCCGCTTGAGGACCGTTTGTAAGCATTCCCACCCCCACCCCCACCTGATCTTTATCACTATTTTTACTTACTTTATTTTGTGAAGTATAAGTGTGGGGGGATGCTTCATCGGGGTTTTGATGCAAGGTCTGGTGGTTTTGGTTTGTAGGTGTCTAGGGTTCTTTTGGCATGTTTTGGGGTTGTTTTTAGGATGCTCGGGTTTGGCTTGTGTTGTTTGTCTTTTGATTGTAGCGGGGTTGTCTTTTGGTTGTATGATGATTGACTTTGTGAGCTAGGGACGGTTTGTTTCATCATGTTTGTAATGTATTTTGGTTGTGGCTGGGGATGTAAGCGAATGTTGTTTGAAGTTAATGCAATGAATCGATTGTTTTGGTCAGTGTGTATTGAATTTCACCCTTATTTCCCGCCTCAATGAGTGAGATTCGGGGATAAGGTAAGTAATTGGCAATGTACATATTGTTTATAGTTTATTTTCTTCTTTATAGTTTTTGTTTCAAAGTCTAATTAGTTAGTTATTTCCCGCCTCAATGAGTGAGATTCGGGGATAAGGTAAGTAATTGGCAATGTACATATTGTTTATAGTTTATTTTCTTCTTTATAGTTTTTGTTTCAAAGTCTAATTAGTTAGTTTTTCTTCGTTTTTATTTTCGATCTCGCATGTGAATTTTGTCGCTTGTAAAGTCGTCTTTTGCTCTAAAATCGTTTTGATTCACTTGAACGATGACTTCGGATCAAAGTTTCAACGCTTATGAAGAGCTCGAGGTAATATCTTTCTACCTTGCTCTTTCTTATGTGAATGATCCACCGCATGCTTGATTTTTTTTTGGGTGGCGAACCCCTTTGAGTGTCTGTGTTGGGAATATTTTGCTTTTGGAGCCGTGTGGGCTCGGGTTGCCACCATTTTTCCTTACTAGTTGCTTTTGTTTGTTTGTTTTTGTAGGTTCTCTACCCTTTTCATGAGACACCTTCCCACAATGAGGACATTGTGGCGTTTTAAGTGTGTGTGTGGGGGGGGGGGGGGGAGAGGGGGGGAGATATTATGTTTCAAAGGGTAGATCACCTAGCTGTTTTGATTTTTGTTTTCTTAGTTTTTGTCTAAAATTTGAAAAAATTTCGTGTGAAAAAGGAGAAAAAAGGGAGTGAAAGCCAAAAGTTTTTCTTTCAGTTTTGTTTTTGCTTTGTTTTGCTTTGTTTCTTGGATCTTGTTGTCGAAATTGAGAAGTCGTTCTTAATTTTCTTTAAAAGTAACCGGTCTGAGCATTTTCGACCCTGTCTCGGTTTCTAGTCAAAACTTACCTAAATAGACTCCCCTCATTAAGTGTCTAGTGAGACCCCCGATTCCTTTCACGTTCCGATTGGAACCGGGAGATTCTAGGGGTTTGTGTCCGAGCTTGTTTTGTTTTCCTGTTTAGCAAAAGCAAAAAAAAAGCAAAAAGTTCAAAAAGAAAGAAAAAGAAGTTATAAGATACAATAACCTGATTAAGTAGAGCGTGTCGCTGAATGACATTAACCACCTTACACTTAGCCAACCTACACGGGCTCGGTATCAGTGGTATGGCACGGATACCCCTTAACCCTCCTCCTATATCGCTTTGCGACAGAGAGGCGAATGGAAAAGACTGTGTTGGGAGGGTATACCCCATATTTGGGCCGTCCAATTCCCGAAAGTAAGGCTAATACCGACCTTTAAAAAGAAAAAAAAAGGAGAAAAAGAAAAAACAATTTCGTTGGTAGTACCAACCCAAAAAGAAAAGAAAATTTTTGCTTCTAAAAGAGTGGGGCCTCTCCTTGCATCACCTACGGCCCTCACCAAGCCAAGGGCGACCAAATGCGAGGAAGGGCAACGCTTCTCTTGGTTGTTTCGTTGTTTTTGAGTTCGGACACGAGTCTTTAGAGTCTTTTGGTTTCGGTTAGAACCCACTTGCACATATTGCACATGGGGTTTTGCTGGGCACAAGGTGTAGGGGGTTGAAAATCTTCAAGATTGGCTTTTGTTTGAGATAGGTGTCTGTGAGATGCTCCTAACGGTTGCTTTTGGAGGCTTAATAACGTTTTCTTAGTTTAGGTTGCGAGATCTTTTGAATCAAAGCCTTTGTTTTTCTTTCCTTTTGTTTTCTTCGGTTTTGTTTTCACTTTTTCTCTCTCCTTTTTCTTTGGCTTTTGTGGGCACAGCCGCTACAAACCCTCACGAGTCCATCTCATCCACCCGGGCTACCAGGGGGTTCAAAGGGCTTGGTTCATACGCTAAATGCACTCATTTCTCTCCCACGACAGAGGAGTTAGTGTTAGTTTAGTTAGTTTTTGTCTTATTTTGCTCGGGACGAGCAAAAGTTTAAGTGTGGGTGGGTGTTTAGACCCAATTTTGTGTCTAAATACCGCCTAAATCCTTAGGCTTTTGACTTGTTTCGTAGCTTAATTCAATAACTTTTAATGCGTTTTTGGTAATTTTGTAGATTTCGGAGTTTTTACTCAAAATGTGGTAAAAAGGGCCATTTTGCACCTATTTTGGGAATCCTGAGATTTCCCGAGATTTCCCGAGTCTTGGTTGAGTCGAAGGCAAAGGAAATGGAAAGGCCGGACATGTCAAGAAGCTCAAAAGGGAGTAAACTTGCTGAAGTTTATCGAAGCGTAGCCCACGCCACGCCCATGGTAGCGAGCGCTACCCCTCCCATCGTCCCTTGGTTGTTGAACACTCCAAGGCGTAGCCCCCGCTACCACTTTCGTAGCGGGCGCTACGCCCGTAAGCCCTGAAGCGAGCCGACCGCGCCACGGTTAAGTTGACCGCAGCCACGGTGGGATCAAGCTACGCCCAGAAGAAGTGGGAGCCGAGCTGGACCGTGGCCACGGTTAGGTTGACCGCAGCCACGGTGGGTTCATGACTTGTCCAAGGGAAGAAGTAGCTGAGCAAGACCGTGGCAACGGTCTTGGGAGACCGTAGCCACGACGGTGCGAAGGAGCGAAAAGTTGTATGCCCTAAATCGCCAGACCGTACCCACGGTCCAGGAACACCGTGCCCACGGTGTTGCTAAGAGAAGAGAGAACTTGCCTTCACTACGCAGGACCGTGGCCAAGGTCCCCTGCAGATGCAATTTTCTTGTTGAGTAAAGTGACGAGTTTTGAGTAACAAACTTGGCTTTTATATATTGCTTTTAGGTCTTTTAGCTGAAGATCATCTATTATCATATCTTAGCACATACTTTATCATACTTTTATCACATTTAAGCTTTCAATTAGAGTGCTTAGTGAGAGTTTTCTAGGATTATTGTTCTTGCACTGGATTCTATTGGATTTCTATTGAAGTTTTGAAGACTTTTCTTATTATTGGAGCATTCGAGTTTTATTATTCTGGAGCATTTTCCTTTGGCATCAAAATCAATAAGCATTTCTTAACTCTTTCTCTCTTTAGTTCATTATTTACTTGTTAATCTCTGTTTTTGTTATTAGAATTGTTGGTGTTTGTTGATTATTGTTAATTCGATTATCTTTTTAACCATGAATGAAGTTATTAATGTTATTAGCATGTTAGATAGGATGTTTAGAGGCTAGAACCCTAATGGGTTAGGAAGATATTAAGGATGTGAATGGTATTTTTGGATTAGGTTAGCAATTTTAGGAGTAATTTGTAGTGGAATCAACTTCCCACTCCTATCCTTCCCTCAAGTAGGATGTGTTGGGGTACGAAAGACCCCGAATACATCCAACACTTGAGTTGGAAGGTTGGAATTGGGATAGTTAGCTTTTTCGCGAATAGAAGCTAACTAGAGAATCCCGTTTCTTTAACCCTCCGGGTCTGTCGATGGACTTTGGGGAAGTTAATCCGGATTATCCTTGAAAAGGGAAATCCGGTTGGTTTTTCTTAACGGGATTGTCATTTGATTCTACTATCTTATTGCCTCATAGTTGTGAAACCTTCGTCCTAGTTGCCGTTTGCATCCTGAAATCTCCCGACACCCATTGTTTCCCCTTTTTGACCGAACCATAGTGTGTTTGTTCTGTTTTCACCCTAAACCTCTCATTATCTCATGATCGTAAACCCTATCTAGAGTCAAGTAGTCATAGCTAAGGCCCTTAGCTCCCTGAGAAAGAACGATAAAAACTGAGGTCTACAAACCACGTTACAGGAGGCCCCTATTTTTGCAGGTACGCGTCCTTTTTCGTTTTTTCTCTTGTTGACCTAACCGGTGACAGGTGCTCATGCTGACCAACATGGCCCTCAGTCCCAGAAATTGTGACTGGCCGTCATGTTGGCCAGCACGAGGCTGAGTCTGACGTTTAAAAAAATGTGTTTTTTTAAAAAAAACTGGCACGATTTTCGAGGATGTGGATATTGATGGTGTGCGTAATCGCACGATGCCGGATCGACTAGACTGCATTTATGTTGGTCTGTCGCGCAGATTCGACGATTGTTTGAGCGGATCGCACATTGGGGTCTGATCGACATAGCGTCGAACAAAATTGAGTCGGCCGACAGTGGCGCGTATACCAACATAAGATCGAATCAAGACTCTACTTGGCCGACAGCGCATGCGTACGCATGGCCGGATCTTGGGCCGATCACTGCATCGGCCGACCGCTCGAGTAGTTCTGCTCGCTATCAGATGCATTTCAGCACGCCTCGATTGTTTCTTTTCACCTGTTTGAAGAAGTTTTATTTCTCTTTCAGGCTTGGCTAAACTCTTTTTTTTTTTTTAATTTTGCAGATTTGGTTGATGGAGCCCTAGAGGCAGATTGCTCCACCCTTGACTGAGGTTGACAAGCGTGTCCATAGGGTATTGCACCGAAAATTGCATCTAGATAAGAAGGAGCCCATGTTGTCCTGGGTCAAGCGCCTTGAGAAAGGTCCTCCAGTTAACTGGTGGATCGATTGGTGGGGTGTGAGTCACTATAATTGTCCTTAACAGGGAAAAGCCCATGTACGGTTGATCAGCCTTACCCACATAACCTATTACTTTCCTTTGAGGGTTATGAGACAGATGGGCCGGAAGCAGACTGTACCGATGTCGGATCGTCTTCCCGTGTCTGAGAACATGATTCGTAGCTGGTATGAGTACTGGGAAAGACAACCTGCTATCGAGGCTCCTAAGAGTAAGAAAGAGGCCCACTCAATCTATGTGACCAAATACTATATCAAGTGGTTGACTGAGAAAGATCCTGAGGAGCGCAAGAAATTAAGGGAAGCAGATGTTCAGCATCAACTGCCGGTTTTTAACAGGTTGGATTTTGGGAAATCAACAACTGAGGAAGCCCCCAGCAGAGCGTCATAATAGGGAGCCTACTAGACCTGTTTTGAGGATTAGGGAGCCTAATCCCAACCCTAGGAGGGCTGAACCTCAGCCTGCTCTTAACGGTAAAAGGAAGCAGCCTATGGTCTACCGAGAGAAATCCAAGAAAAGAAGTCGTCCACCACCTCTGGAGAATGATGTCGAGCCTAGCAAGAGGCCCGAGAAGGAGAAGAAAGACTGAATCTACTTTAGCCAATTTTTTTTTATTATGCTGAATAAAACGTTGCAAGTGAATTCTTGCAATCTTCTTTAGGACTTTAATTATTATTTGTTTTCAATGTGTGCCTTTTTATTTCTTTTGCATCTTTAATTAGGAGGAAACTAAAGCGATGTAACAAACTTTCATATTATTATCAGTAATTGCAATTCTGCCGTTTTTCAATGCAACTGTTTGTCCTCTTAAAAAATAAATAAATAACTAAATTTGTAAATATAAATGGGTCAGGCCCGAAATGGGCTTCCTACGTATTTACAAAAGTAGAATTAGGCCTTCATAGTTCACTTCTCCTTTTTCTAAACACTGCTAAGTTTTTGGACCAGATCCAGTGTCTTAGCTATGTCACTCAAGCCTTAAGCATAAAACTTCTTTAACTGATCCAAGTTAGTGGGTTGAGACAACTCTTCGCCCTCAAAGTTAATCAAGATTGCAACTCCTGCAGGTAGTATAGTTTTAATGATGTAAGGGCCCTTCCAATTTGGTTTAAATTTCCCTCTTGGATCTTGGACTGGCGCTCTCATCTCTTTCAAGACCAAATCTCCTTCTTTAAGATTTCTGGGCTTAACTTTCTTATTGAAGGCCCTTGAAATCCTATTTTGGTATACTTGGACATTATGCATAGCCCTTAATCTTCGTTCATCGATTAGGGTCAACTCTTCATAGCGTGTTCTGGCCCATTTTGCTTCAGGAATCTAACTCTCCGCCACTACCCTTAGGGAGGGTATTTCTATCTCCACAGGCAGTACTGCCTCCATCCCATAAACTAGAGAGTATGGGGTAGCCCCGGTGGCTGTCTGAATTGATGTTCGATATCCCCATAAAGCAAAAGATAACTTATCGAGCCAATCCTTATAAGTTACCGCCATCTTCTCAATGATTCTGGTCAGTGACTTATTGGCTGCTTCTACTGCCCCATTGGCTTGAGGTCTGTACACCGATGAGTGACGATGCTGAATCTTGTACTTTTCAAGAAATTCAATAACCTCCTTCATGAAATGTCTCTTGTTATCACTTACTATTTCATGTGGCACTCTGTATCTACAAATGATGTTCTGTTGGATGAACTTAGCCACATGTCTAGAAGTGATTTTAGCATAAGATGTTGCTTCCACCCATTTTGTGAAATAATCAATAGCCACCAATACGAATTCGTGTCCCCTGGTATTAGTGGGTGAGATCTTTCCAATAATGTCTATTCCCCACATTGAGAACAGCTATGGGGACGTTAGAGTTGTGAGGTAGGTAGGTGGTTGATGTTGTAAACTCGCATATATTTGGCATTTGGCACATTTTCTTACGAAAGCATGACAGTCGGCCTCTATTGTGGTCCAATAATAGCCCGCTCTCTGAATCCTCTTATTCAAGATCCTTCCATTCATGCGTGGTCCACATTCTTCGCTGCGTATGGACTCCATGAGTCTCTTAGCTTCCTCTTGATCAACACAATGTAGGTTTATCCCCATGCGTATGGACTCCATGAGTCTCTTACCTTCCAGTTATAGTTTGCCTGATTGATTACAAGGTTAGAGTCTCCCGAAACTCTCAACCTCTTGATGTTCATTTCTAATGTTGCTTGAAGGCCAAGAATGCAGGAGTCATACTCAGCTGCGTTGTTCGTCCCCCCGAAATCAAGCTTTATGGATATGGGTGTGTGTGCTCCCTCTGGTGATATGAAGATAATGTCAGCCCCGCATCCTACTTGATTAAATGCGCCATCAAAGCGCATTTCCCATGTTTTGTCATCAGTGTTGAAGACTTGTTCATCAGGAAACTCTAGATCAGCCATAGGAAGTTCATTCGAATGTGAGTTGGCTAGGAAATCTGACATAACTCTCCCTTTGATGAATTTCTATTGCACATATTTGAGGATAAACTCCGAGAGCATAACCATCCATCTGGCCACCCTACTATTAACTATAGGTTGTTCTAAGACATATTTGACTAGGTTCTTTTCAGCAATGATGTGAACGGTATGAGAAAACATATAATGCCGAAGTTTCTTAGTGGCTCACACGAGGGCTAATGCCATCTTCTCTATTTTTGCATAGCGCGTCTCGTACTCGAGAAACTTCTTACTCAAGTAATAGATTGCTCTTTCTTGTTCTCCTACTTTTTGAGCTAACATTGCCCCCATTGCCGAGTCCGTAATAGTGAGGTAAAGAAGCAATGGCTCGTTTGGTACAGGCGGCATCAGCACTGGTGGGTATGTCAAGTACTCTTTGATCTTGTCAAAGGCTTCTTGACATTTGTCATCCCATTCTGGTTTCATCCTTTTCTTCAACTTCTTAAACAGAGGTTCGTATATCATGGTCAATTTTGAGATGAACCGACTTATGTATTGAACTCTCCCTAAGAAGCCTCGTATCTCCTTTTCTGTCCTGGGAGGTTTGAGGTCTTGGATAGCCTTAATCTTGGTAGGGTCGACCTCTATGCCTCTTGAGCTGACCACAAAACCGAGCAGTTTGCCCGAAGTGACACCGAAGGCGCACTTTTGAGGGTTCAGTCTCATGTTGTACTTCCTAAGCCGAAGGAAGAACTTCCATAAACTAGCAGGGTGTTCTGCTCGTTCCCTTGATTTGATTATCATGTCGTCGACGTACACTTCCGCCTCCTTATGCATCATCTCATAAAGTAATGTTGTGGCTGCCCGTTGGTAAGTAGCCCAGGAATTCTTTAACCCGTACGATATTACTACATAACAAAAGGTCCCCCATGGTGTAGTGAAGGAGGTTTTCTCCATATCTTCCTCGGCCATCTTTATTTGATTATATCCAGAGTACCCATCCATAAAGGAAAGTAGCTCATGACCACATGTATTGTCGACTAGGATGTCAATATGAGGTAAGGGAAAGTCGTCTTTAGGACTTGCTTTATTTAAGTCTCTAAAGTCAACGCACATCCTTACTCGCCCATCCTTCTTAGGTACTGGAACAACATTAGCTAACCACTCCAGATACTCAACCACCTTAATGAAACTTGCTTTCTCCTGTTTTATCACTTCGTCTCTTATCTTAAGGGACTAGTCCGGCCTCAACTTACTGAGCTTCTGTTTTACTGGCTTAGCATCTGGGTAAAGGGGAATGGAATGTTTGGCAATCTCTCGGTCTATCCCCCGGCATGTCCTCGTAGGACCAAGCGAAAATATCGATGAATTCTTTAAGGAGCTCGGTGTATTCAGATTGTTCTTCCAGGCTTCAGGACTTCCCAATTTTTAACTCTCGAGGGTTTTCTAAAGTTCCTACATTAATGCTTATTGTCTCCTCCATTATGGTTGTGTGGTTTTCTGTTCTTCAACAACTTTTATTAATTCTTTTGAGTCCATGTTTTCAGCATTATTATTGGCAAAGCAGTTCAGGGAACGGGGGGAAGAAGCAGAATAAGCAAAGTTGTTCATCTTATTGAAACCAGAAGCAAATACATTGAAAGCAGACTCCGGGACTTTCCCGCAGGCGCAAACTCAGACTCAGCACAAGGGAAACTAGGACCAAACTTAAAAGACTCCCCTAAAGCTATGGTGAACTCCTTTCCAGCTTCAACATCGACCCATGAGACTTCACGGCAGCTTCCGTCTTCAGTTATCAACTTACTTGGATTGAATCCTGGATTAGAGACAGCAGCAATGAGATCGTTAGCAGGATCTTTCTTGTTGTGGGCTTCCTGGCCGAACAGCAAGCCGAAGATACCGCTCCTAGTGAGATGAGTTCATTCGAGAGGAGGTTTTCTTCTCCCAGCTCGGGACAAAGTATCCATCCTCTTTGACCATGTAATCACTAAAAATTTCCAGACCAGCTACTATGGTCTCCTTATCCTTCAAGTAATAGGGTTCCGGGAAACCATAATAGGGGAAGTCGTTTCCTTCCCTAATCCATTGCCCGTTGAGGGTCAGAGGATAGGGTTTGGTTTCAGAAAGTGGTGAAGGGTCTTCAGCTTTCCTCTTCCTAGCCGTTGCCCATTTAGCAAGCTTAATCTCTTCCTCAGTTAGAGTATAACCAAGGCCAAAAGTATAGTGGCTCTTTGGTATCAATGGTGGGAAGTTCGGCTTCTTGTTTGGATCCCCCAAAGGTTGGCCAGGGAAATATCCCATGTCTCTTAAGATCGCGTTGATCTTGAGGTTAGAGTAGGGATTGAAATCGAAAGGAGCTTCATCTAAACTCAGCATGGCTACATATTCAAAGATGTGAAACTCTTCATCCATAGAGTTATGTTAAACTTCTAATACAGGCGTTGCAAGAGTAATGACAGCAGAGATTTCCTCACCTCCTATGGTAATGATCTGTCCTTAAACTACCATTTTCACCTTTTGGTGCAGAGTTGAGGCTACCGCCCTATTCTCATGCAACCATGGTCGGCCTAGCAGCAAGTTGAAAGAGTTCGGAATATTAATAACTAGAAATTCAATGTTCCTTGTCATATGCCCCATAGTTATTGGCAAGATCACTGAACCCAATGTCTTCCTAGGGGAATTATCGTAGGCCCTGAGCTGAACAGTCTGTTGGGTCAAGTGTTGGCGTTGTACACCTAGCTTTTGCGCGGTCCTCCAAGGGCAAATGTTGACCGCAGACCTATTGTCGACTAGCACTAACGGAACGACTTTGTTAGCACACATAATAGTCAGGTACAAAGCCTTGTTATGAGCAGGTTCATCTTGTGGTAGGTCCTCATCACTGAAGGTGATGCTATGGCTTCGGGTAGTCACATAGGCAACTATATCCTCGGGTGGAGTGTCTGAGGAGACCTGAATTTAGTTTAAGGCATTCAGAAGTGCTTGGCGATGTGACTGGGATGTGTTTAGCAATTGCCATATGGTGAGGTCTACTTTTGTTTTCTTGAACTTCCTAAGGAATGCATCCTCCGTAGGGGTTACCTCAGGGGTAGGTGCGTTGAGTACAGAACAGTGAGATCTGAGGACGAGGCGGAGCGGTGGCGGTGGGGAGTAGGGTTCTTCTGGTTGGTTCTCCCCGACCTAGTAAGAAAGGCAATATCAGCTTGCTTAACTTTGGGAGTGACATCGGGTTGATGCTTCTCCTGGTTAGGAGCAATCTTGGATTGATTTCTTTCTTGGGTAAGGGTCCTTCTCGATCGATTGGCCTCACGGGGAAGATCTTTTTCTTGGTTGATTTTGAGGGACGCAACTTTAAGGTTGACCTTCTCGATGTCAACTTTGGGATCAGCATCCCAAAAGTCAGCCTTGTACACATCTTCCTCATCACCTTGGTGCACATCCCCCTCTTCACTGTCCCAAACTCCGTTGATGTTTAGCCAGGTTAGTATATAAGCCTTGGGTTTTGGGGTCCCTACATCAGTGATAAAGTCATTAGGGTCCCAGTCGACCTTGTCAGAAGTGATCACGGCGACTCCGAATGGGTTGTTCTTGTTATTGGGCTTTTGTTGGGCCACCTTGGGTAAGGGCAATGTTCGATTTAGGGTCATTTCCTCTATGGCGTTCTTGAGGGTGAAGCACCTCTCCGTGTCATGTCCGCGCAAGCGGTGATAATTACAAAACTTGCTAGCATCCCAAGTTCTGCTTTTTACTTCAGGCTCAGCTCGAATAGGGGGCAACTCGATCTTCCCCTTCTTAAGTAGTCGATCTAGGGCTTCAGCATAAGTAGTGTCGATAGGAGTGTAGGTGGTGAACTTTTGAATTGCATGAGCCTCGATGGCTTTTGGTGGGTTACTTGATGCCCCGTCGACCCTCTTGGTAGAAGTAGGATTCTTCCAACCAGATGAGATCGGGGTCTTATCTATCTTGGCCTCCACCATTAATCCCAGCTTCTTTAGAGCTGAAAAGTCTGGGATTAACTAACATTCCATCAAGTTAGCATATCTTGGCCTAAGCCCTTGTATAAACACTTGGATTTGGTAGTCCATGGTTACCTTGTCAACCATCAAGGCCTTTGAAGCGCTTCAGCGATTAAAGTAACTCATGAATGGCTCTCCCTCACCTTGTTTAATTGTCGCCACGTCACTCATGGTTACATCAGCATCTTGAGTAGTTGCATATTGTTAAATGAAGGCCTTGTAAGTGGCCTTCCAACTCTCCTGGGTATCTACTGGCAAGGTGTAGTACCACTTCAAGACTTCATCACTTAAAGTCCATGGGAAAACATGAGCATATAGACTAGGGTCTACTTCTTTCAGGACCATCATACGCGCAAAGCTACGCACATGATGAGTGGGGTTCTCCATTGCCCTAAATTTCTTCTCGGGCAAGGAGAATTTATCAGGAAGCTTGGCTCATGGTGCAGTTGGTAAGCCAATGTCCAAAAAGTGTTCCCTGAATTGAGGGATTTGCCTCAACATGTTCTGTAGATTATCGACCCTAGTGTCCCAAAATGGCATAAGTTGTTCATCTCGAGGTGTAGTCTTTTAAGTGTGCACGCTTCCATCGTCATCCTCTAAATCTTGCCCTATGCCTATCTTGTCATTGATTATTTGAATGGCCTGGATGACTCCTTCTATCCTACGATCCTGTTGGTTGGATCGTGTTTCTATTAAAGTACGGATGTCCTGCACCACATCAGAAAGGTCTGCAGCAGTAATGGGTTGGCCCTGAACTTCTTAATCGTTAGGTTCAGCCATGAAGTTGGAAGGAATGGACACAGTATTACTTGTTGTCGATGAAGTTTGAGAAGAAATATCGGAATCCGCATCAAGGACGACAGGCAAGCCTGCGCTTGGTGGTGTAAACGAGATTGGTGAGAAGCTTGACAATCTTTGAGATCTAACTCTAGCCCAAGACTTGACTCTTTGCTGTTTGGGTCCTATTTTGCCTGTATGGAAATTAAAATCAGAAAAGAACAACTCCCGACACGGACCTACCCAATGCGCGTCATGATCTAATGACTTATATGTGAGTGCCTAATGTAAACAATGTCTAAGCGATGAATGTCTTTTTTTTCGTATGGACTCGCCCACTATTGGGCTTGCATGCAGACTCATAACCTAGAATGATGTTATGTACATGAATAGGGGAGGTGTCCATCAAGTCATCATAAAATCGAGTCAACATTAAAATTCTAATGGACTCAGATTTAGTTAACGACCGGAGAGATGCCTTAGGGGTCAAAGATTACTTAGGGTTGAGTAAAGTCAAACTTGAATCTTAGGCTTAGTCAAACCTCCCTGACTTGGGCCTAAGAGAGACCTTTTGAGCCTACTTTAATCTCGTTTAAATATTACCCAAACTAAAGTAATATTTGAGGGGAATGCAAGTGTGGATCGACTTATCCTATAATCAAATGCACAATTAGCACATAATTGGCACGTTAATTTTTTTAGAAAAGAAAAAGAAAGAAAGAGATGCACATAGCATACAAATGAGGGATGCGCTTCCATGGGTTTATGTTCATGGTTTAAGGTCGGGTTTGTAAAGGACAAGCATACTCATGTCTCTCACGCGCTACAAATTCTATGGAGTTCATAGTAACGTAACCCGTGTGTTTCTCGCAAAATTTAGGGGAAATGTAAATTCATAATCCCAAAATTTTGGAGTGCCTCATGAGTGGGAAAGCAACTTGCGATCTTCTTGAAATGTGGAGTTCATTTCTTTATGAAGTCGGAAGTAAACTTTGCCCAAAAGGGGAAATTGGGTTGATCCTAAACGATGCCTTTGAGTTCATCGCGATTTATCAAAGAAATCATGATGTAGGCCCGTATGCTTGATGCCTAACTAAATAATAAAAATTGAAAGAATTAATTTCTCCCTTCTACTCAAATATTTAAGAAACCAATTTTTCAAGTTTTACCCTCTTAAAGTAAGTCCCCAGTGGAGTCGCCATTTGTAGGACCCGGGAAAAAACTTCCAATGGTGCCCTGCGCGGTGTATGGCGAGTCGAAAGAGGCGTCTAGTCTTTAAGGGATTTAGTTGAAATTCTACACATTAAAAATGTTCAACCAGAATGTTTGAATTTTATTATGAACATTAAAATTTATAATTTCCCAAAATAAATAAGATAACCAAAAATAAGAAATAATTTGCACGAAAGCGATCGGAAATGACCCGGTCATCGACCCAGCGCCATCTCGTCCGCTGGCGCTCGGATCGTGACCCTGGGCCTTTCCCGAATGCCTCGATGCTGGCAGTGGGCTCGGGCCAACAACCGTGCAGACCCTCACAGGGTGCTGGATGTTGGACCGAGGCCACCAGTCTTTATTATTAGCGATTTCCGGTATTCGAACTATTTCAGGAAATAAATACATTTTAGAATTCACATAAAAACCACATTCCGAATGAATCAAATTTATTTTTTAGGAGTCGCCAATTAATTTTTAAGAGAATTAATAAACTCGTATTTTTTTAACTCCGCATAACCGCGAACCATGAGATTCGAATCCGGGGGTAAGGTTACGAATTCGAAAGTAAAAACTTTCGAATCCGCCCGTTCAAAGAACGGACTCTACTAGATCAGTTTATTAAAAAAAAGAGTAGAAGAGGAGAATTAATTAGTTTAGTTTAAATTATTTCGATGCATGCGGAAATTAAATGCGATAATAAAAAGAAAGCGATAAAATGAAAGTGATAAACTAAAAATGCATATGAACAAAGAATGAATTAAAGTTATTCTTTCAAGTAATCAGATTTAGATTAATCATAACCAACATTAATGTCGGTATTACGATATTAGAGGTGATTACAAGAAAATAATAACAAAAATGAAAATGCGAAAACAAAATGTCAGAATGCATGTATGCAAATGAGAGAGGGAGAGAAGAAGAGAAATCCACCTAGTGTCAATACTCTCAGGTGGTTTCGGTGTGTAAAATGGAGTGAAAGGTGTGGGTATTTATAGGGTAGGCGAGTAAGGGGATTAGGTTTAAAAAATGAAAATTTGCTAAATATAGCTAGGGGCTGAATATAGCTAGGAGCTAAATATAGCTAGGAGGCAGACCTGCCTGGCGTGAATTCCAAGGCCAGCTTGCGCTGCACGCGACCATAGGACACGGATCCAGGTAAACGGGCTACGGGAAGACCCGCACAGCGCCCCAGACCGGGTAGATGGCCAGCGTGCAATTCCGCCTGACATTTTTGGGCTTGTTCTGATTTCGGGCTCATTTCTTTTGGGCTGTCTTGTGAGGATATTTTGTGGGGTTTTCTTATTTTTTGCACTTCAAACATAACTAGCATTTTACCTAGGCTAAAAAAAATAAAGAAATAAAGAAATACTAGATAAAATTTACAATATTACAATGACACTTTTTGGGTGTCTACACCTTGCTAAAGGAGACATACGACTTATCAAAGTTAACAGCTTGGCCCAATGCTTGCTCATAGCGATTGAGAATGTCTCTCCCACCTGTTTTGTGCAGACGACAACATGATCTTTGCTAGGGCAACCCACCAAGAGTGCTCCCTTCTACTCACTTTTGCTCCATGGAGTATTTTTACCCAAATTGCATCTTCAATTAGGTGGGAAAGCGCATTGGCCATCAAGATAATAGGTACGGAGAGATAGGATCCCCAAATCGAATGCCCCTCGTCGGCTTTATATTTTCACATATTTCACCATTAATATAAAAGTTGTAGGGCACACCGACATAACACAATTCACTAGCGCTCTGACCCATGCTTCATTAAAACTCAGTACGCACAACACTGCCAGTTGAAAGTTCCACTCTACTCTGTTGTAGGCCTTGCTTATGTTTAGCTTGATTGCCATAGTCCCTTTTCTCGCCATCGACCTGCACTTCATGGTATGGAAAGTTTCCAAGGGAACCAAAATATTGTCAGTCATAAGGCGGGTGTGCACAAAGTCGCTATAATTTTAAGATATAATGCCAGACAAGACTTGTTTTAACCTGTTGGATAGAAATTTGGAACCTATCTTATACAATACCATACAAAGACTGATGGTCCTGTATTGAAGAAAATTTTTGGGATCCTGCACCTTAGGTATCAGGGTAATAACTGTTAGGTTTTAGGTTATCTATTTCCTAAACAGATACAGACTAATTGGCATAATATTATAACAGTTATAAACAATTAATCAAAACAACTGCAGAGGCTTTAGTAATTATACCTGATCGCTAATTCCTGCTGAAGAAGAGGTTGACCTTCCAGATTCCAACGCTGAAACTCTCTACTGAAAAGTCCACGCAACACTCCGGGAACCCGATTGCTAGATCGACCCGATCGAGACGAATCTCAATCTAAGATGTATGTGAGATTGTTTCGGGAAACAGAGAACGTTTCCTGAAACTAGAACCGCAAACTAAAGAGAGAGGAACTCAGGAAATCACTCTGGTATCTCTCTAAGAATCTTAGGCAGTTGGTGTTAAATAATCTCTAATAGAGACCCCTTTATATAGTGTTTAGAAAACCTAGGGAGAGGGTTCAAAACCCTAAAGGGCCGACTTTACGCAACGGCGCACTTCTCAGGCCCAACACAGTCCGTGTTGAAACAACACGGCCCGTGTTGGACTCCAGAATTTCCATTAACTCGGCCCATGGACACCACGGACCGTGGTGTCCCAACACGGACCGTGTTGAACCCAATTCGGTCCGTGTTGGGCTGATTTCTCACAGAAATCAATTTCCAACTTTTCTAAACGTAATACATTATCACTTAGGTTACATAAATTGTTCCAAGACACTGACTTGTGTGACCCAGTAGCACCAAATAATAAAGTTGTAATTAAACATATTTAATTACCAATTATAGAGGTCTCTAGCAAGACATATAATTACTATATTACTTTGATTTAATCTACGTGTATATCGAACATGGTCGGGACATTCCCAACAATCTCCCACTTGTCCCACAAGTGTTTGATTCCTTGAATTCCCTTGTCACTTACTGTCTTTAGTTCGGATAAGGTAAGCTAAAGTCATCCTTATGTAAGACCCGAACGTTCCTCGATCTCCGAGTTTAGACTTTGAAAAACAGACGAACCATTATTGATTCAACTGAGCTCGGCCAAGCATT
Source organism: Portulaca oleracea (assembly GCA_029582165.1). Taxonomy (NCBI): domain Eukaryota; kingdom Viridiplantae; phylum Streptophyta; class Magnoliopsida; order Caryophyllales; family Portulacaceae; genus Portulaca; species Portulaca oleracea. The sequence goes on along the minus strand of CM055872.1, from coordinate 44,104,411 downwards.
TTCAGTCCAATCTCACCGAGTGGCCAACGAGACAACTGTCCCTAATAGGGAGGACAATGCCATCTTGTTCAGACACACATTCTCACATGATCCAACTGTAACCCAGACACCGCTTTTATAGCCTACTATTACGAAAGGCGTTTGACGCGCTCCAAAGTCACAACAGACCATGTAGTCTATGTACTGAACTCAGGATTTAGAAATTTTGAGTAGTGAGAGCTCCTATGACAATTCCCAACTTAAAGAGCTCCCACTGCAGGTCAGTTCGATAGTTGTTCTCAACAATACCCATGTGATTGATTTATGATGTCATCACATCACTATGATCACGAAACTTGATCATCACCTCAATCCTACATGCTAATTGTGTTGATATTATCACTATTCCTATGTGATAATACAATTAGGAACCAGGTCGACTGTCGACCAAGACTAGCGTTATCAAGCTCACTAATGGGGTTTTAGAAATCAGAACTCATCCAGTTTCCCATTTTGAATGCGCTAACCTTTTTGGACATTTACATAATTCTAAACCACAATTTATGTAAATTTTGGAATCTTACTCTTAATGATGAATCAACAAGGTCATAATTCATGAACAATTCATATGGGAAGACCTATTGCCCATGCATGACTATCATGTTATAACTACAACAAGGGTTTAGTACATAATACTTGCAATGAACCTTGTACATATATCATCTCACTAATGACTTTTCATATGGGAAGATATTTTTGGAACACATGTTTGGATTCATAGTGAGCTTCAGTTCCTTTGTTTGAGTGATGGCTCCTATCAACAAGGCTCCATTTCTCTCGCAAGGCTAGAAACAGCACCCAGTGCTAAAAGCGAACTTCGCAATCCTAACAGTTTCTGCCACAACTTCTAAAGTCGTGCCATACTTGTATATTTGTCGAATTAACCGCATGTCATGTTAGGAACTTCTTCCAGTTCACCTTAATACCACTTAAAACAGATCGTATAATTTTCTCTGATCTTTCAAATAATCATATTTATCTGCATGAGTGTAGCATCAATGCAACTCTTCACACTTAGCTTTTATCAACCACTTTAGACTTAGGACACATCCTTAGTTTTGCTTATACATATACAATGTATATGTTATGTTGGACTTTGAACATCTCATGGCATACATTAATCTCACGCCTGAAGCATGAGTTATATGTCTCATCCTTCTTAGAACTTTTGATTGTTTTGAGACAATCAAATTCCGTAAGGATATGCCATGATTTATGGAAATTAATCCATTCTCGAAGTGAGTTAAACTATTCAACACCTAGTTAACTTTGATTCAAACAATCAAAATCTTTAATCTATCATTATAGATCTTGTATCCAAGAAAATTCTTAGCCCCACCAATCCTTCACTTTGAAAATTATTTCCAAGTCAACCTCAGTAGAAGCAACATTGGAATATTTTTCTCAGTAGGCAGTATGTCAATCACATACAATATCAGAAAACGCATTGCTCCCACTGAACTTCTTGTAAACACAATATTATCTTTGTCACTTCCTAGTATGTCAAACCTTTTTGATATCCTGGTCAAGAAGGTTGATAAGTGATTTTTATATAGATATTTTTAGTTATTTTTAGGTATCTAACTTGTATATTTTAGTCAATTTTCTAATATAATTTAGAGTTTTTATATTAAATTCTATAATATTCTTCACTTGGTCAGAAATTGGTTTGTTTTGCAGATTTTAATAAAATTCCCCTAAAATCCAAGAAAAATGAGGAAAAAGAGAAGAAATTGAAGAAGAGAAATTGAAGAGGAGAAATTAGAATTGGGAAAAGAGTAAAAAGAAATTTAAAGAGAATAATTAAATTAGGAGAAGAAAAAAAAAGAAGAATGAAGGGAGTGAAGAGGGGCCCAGGATGAATTGCAAGTCACGGTCCAACTTCACAATTGCATTCAAGCTACAGTAGCATGCACACATGACACCTTCACATACCCATTCAGCCGCTGCAACATCAGTATTTGCAACAGCAAGGAATAGCAGCGTCCAAGTAGCAAAACGCTAGCAGCGCCCGGGACAGAACGAGCAGCTACCGACGTCCCCGAAACGCTGGCTGTGTTTATCTCCCGCTGGCCGCATTTGATCCGTCTCGTTTTGATCCGTCTCGTTGATAAAAGTCATCCACCGCACATTATTATTGTTAGCCGACTTTAGGGTTTTGACGACCTTGGGGGAGAATAAATACCCCCCGCCACTATTATTATGTATCAGATATTCAGTGTCTTATTTTCCTTCTGCCTTTTAGATTAGGGTTTCTCTAAATCTTGCTCCCTTCGGGGAGCCGCTCTAGTAGTTTAGGAACAAAAGAGGAGGAGAAGGAGATCGATTTGGGTGACACAAAGAGATCGAATTCAACGACTCGGATGTTCGGTTTAATTTCTATTTACTTTATGCTTCATTATTCAGTTTTTATTATCGCTTTCTTAGTTTTTATTATGATTGCTTAGATTCCTCGTTTAGGGGATAAACTCGATGTCTATTGATTGAATTTGAATACAATCTCGGTGTTAGGTTATCCTTTTATTCGTTTAATCTGCGTGTATTGTATGTCATGGTAATTTGGCAATAGAACGACAGTTTGAGTCTGTACCTGGTTTTAGATTCTCGACAACAGAACGACAGTTTGAGTCTTGAATTGGATTGCGTAGATTGAATAGGTTTAGAAAAATAGTTAGACATAATGATTCTTGCCTAGGGTCAATTTATAATCAGTTCTTATCTTTGATTAGGCTAAATAGTTAGAAATAATGTTTAGGTTAATCACTGTAACTCACCTAGGATCGAAAGATCGAAGTGATAAGGCCTAAAAAGATTATAGACCCCAAATTATCTTGGTACCTGCACCGGGATTGTTGATAATTTGATTAATTGACTAGAGTGGACTCCCCTGAACACTTTTAAGTATTTGATTAAATCCTTCAATTTCCTGCTTTCGTAGTTAATTATCTGAACCGTTACAACAACCTTTCGATCGACCTAGCATCCTTTGTAATGAACTAGTTTAGTGCGTAGTTGAATACAAGTCCCTGAGAGAGAACGATATTTTTATTACTACACAGACCCGTACACTTGCAGTACACAGACACCTATATGTTTTAGGTCTGTCAAAGGTCAATGATTCCAACTCCTAGAAGCTTCCTTAAGACCATAGATGGTCTCTTGAAGTTTACAAGTATTCCAACAAAAGACCACTCAGTTGTGTCAAGTACACACCTTTCTTCAAAATCTAATTTCGAAGTCAGTCTTGATGTCTATCTTAATGAACCCATGTTTTGCCTTAAAACCCTCCTATGCCTGATGGCTCACACCTTCAGACAAATCAACCGAGATCTAAACTTGGTTGTCATGAAGTCCATCTTAGACCTTATGGAATCTTGACTTGCTAAAGCTTCTTTGTTGTAGGTAGAGTCATTACTTTCTAAAAGTAACATCTCACGCTCATCCACAGAAGATCGATATCTATGTGGTTGACGGAGTTGTTTACGTGATCTTGCTTGGAGTAATGTTCATGACACCTCCTCCTCATTGTTTTGAGGAACTTCAACTGCCTCAACCTTGTTTTAATTTCCCGACCAATAGGAAAATTTGAACTAGGATCAAGTAGCAGAGTTTCAGGTGATGATTATAGTGTTTTGTGTCTCTCAAACTTCGGTAAGTTCAAAATCTCTCCCACTCTTTCTTTTAAAGAATAACATATTCTCTAAGAAGAAAGTATTTTGAGACACAAACATTTTTCCTCTACAACAATTTGTAGAAGTGATACTCCTTTCTTTCAGAAAACGGTTCAAGAACCTCTCTTCTCCATATCATATATGGTGTCTTCTCTAGTGCTTCAGATAATCTTTATTCAATAATTAGAGCTATAGTTAACTGCGTGTATCCCCAAAAGGTAATCGGCAATGTTGACTCAACCATCATTGAACGCACCATATCTAAAAAGGTGTGATTTCTCTTTTAGATACGTCATTGAAATGTCGTATTCCTAGAGGAGAAAGTTATGAAAAAATTCCACATTCTTTGGAATGGTCAGTGAAATCATGGCTCAAATACTCACCTCCTCAACCTTATTGAAGGGTTTTGATTTTCTTGCCAAGTTGGTTTTGTACTTCACTTTGAAAATCTTTGAACATTTCAAATGATTTGGACTTGTGTCGTATTAAGTAGATATACCCATATCTACTAAAAATCGTCACTGAAAGTGATGAAAAAAAATACAACAAACCTTCTTCTAGCACTAGTGCTCATAGGACCACATACATCAATATGCTTGCATCCTAATAAGTCGTTAGCTTGTTCACCAATTCCAATAAGAGGTGATTTTAGTCATCTTACCCATCAAGCATGCTTTACAAACATTGAACTTTTCAAAGTTTATGTTTTCCAAAATCCTGCACTATGCAGTTTTCTGAATGCATTTCTGATTAATATGACTTAAGCTTATAGTGCCAGAATTATGTTTCATTTGAGTCATTTGTTCAAACTCTTGGCTCAACCATTAGCATCCTTTCGATCGTATCTAGGCGCTCTTATTGTTTCGCCAAGACTACTTCATTTTGGAAATCTTCAAACTATTTTAACATTCCAGCTTCATATGAATCTCATAGACATAAATCACCATATGTTATTTTATTCATCTTTGAAGATTTGAAGTAATTCATCCCTTGTACTTGTGCTCAATTGGACTACATACATCCATATGCATGAGTGTTTGTTGGCACGTTCACCCTTTCTTGTAAAAGGTACAGTCATGCTTTGCAGACATCACATGCTTCAAAGTCTTATCATTCAAAAGTCTATCATTGTGACGCTTCCGAATGCGCTCTGATTTGCATGACTTAATAAATAGTTACAAGGTTTAAGTTTGAACATGAGTTATTCCTTTTAAACCTCTTGGTTTCGATGTGTTGGGTGTGTTTATCCGCGATCCTCTCTCTCTCTAATTGAGAGCAAGAAATCAAATTTCTACTTATAATGAGAACATAGAATCACCTATAAATTTCTCTTATAAGTCTTGAGGGAATGGATAAACAACCAACTCTTCATAAGGAACTACAACTAATTGCATGTTCCTATTTGTAGGCTGACTCTCATCCTTCAAAGCACATCTACTTTGCTGTAGATACTGCACATTTGCATCAATGCGAGTTTCACAGTCGGTATCTTATACTCAAAGTGGGTTTAATAAGGGTAGTGTGTATCATATACGCATTTGCCTAGAATTGAAATCATATCTCAAGTCTTTCTTATAGTTATTCATGCTCCCAGTGTCATATATACATGATCTGGTTGTTAACCGGTTGCTGTCATTGGTTGGGTATGTTCAACTGTTTGTCCTTACCTTTCTTTTGACTTCTTGTCTTTGATAGATTTCTTAAATCTTATTTTTCCTTGCACTAAAAGACTATCTTTGGTCGCCAATCTTTTGGCTAAAGGGGATCTGAGGTTTCTCATGTTTTAAAATAGTCAAATTATTTCAGAACATGAGCGCCAACAATTGGCTCTTATCTAGCTCAACCGAGACTATCTGGTTATTGGTTTCATATTTATCAACTCTAACTAGTTCGATGAACTTGGTTTTGAGTTGGTAATATTGAAATCCTTCCTCTAATCTTCAAACATTTTGAAGTTAAAATTGTATGAATACTATGACATTACATGTATTCATTCGGCTTGATTGACCTCTTAATATTGATGTCTAGCTCAATGTTATATCAAAGACATGTTTCTTTTAATCGCCTTTAAGACAATCTTGCGATGGCAATGTCAATTAAGGAATTAGTGTTAATTGTTTTTCTCTTTCTCAAGGAGAAAACAATATTTTATTAGTGGTGGATGTTTGAGTGAAAAGACATAAATAATTCTACGAGACAAGTTGGTTCATTTTAGTTATTATTCATCAAAAGAAATTAAACTAATTTTAATTTCAAATCAAAACACTTTATCAACTCTCATTTAGTGTTTTAATTTACCAAGACCCACAAGACTCATGGGCTCAAGTGGACTTTGGCCCAACAAAACTCGATCCCATGTTATCTTTGGTGGATCATCTTATGATCGATCATTCAAAATGACTCTTGGCAAGAAATTTGTATCGAATACAATATTTCTCTTCCTCTGCTCTTGGCCCAAAACTATTTTGATAGCCAATTTGAATTGACCTAGCTCCCACCCTACTTATTAATGATGGACAAATAATTCGTTTTAGCTTTCTTTATTTATCCATCTAAGTGGTGTTTCGATAGGTTGAGCAATAATTCATTTTGAGAGTAGGTTTTATTATCCTAAGCATGCAATTCTAGGTGGACTCTTTCAAAAAGCATAAAAGACATAATAAAACAACATGCAATAACGAATTTAAAGCATAAATAAAACCTCTAGTATGGCCACCTAGACTTAATCAAACTAATTTTAACTAAGCCTTGACAGTCTTCAAGAAACTCTTCTTGGATTTTGCAACTTCCTTGGATGGGCTCCCACTCGAATCACCACCTCCATTGTTGTTGGGCTCCCACTTAACTTGATGTCTCCAATTACAACAAATTTACAAAGTGTACCTCACAATTGAGGCCTTACATGAATTAAAATAAACTTAACTGAAAATTTTAAATTCAAAATTAATTCAACGATGGCACGCAGGCCGTATTTCACCCAACCCGGTACGCAGACCGGTAAAACCGACTATCTATGGTCATACTAGAAGCACATGCAAACAGGTAATATTGCAATAATTATATCAAATATAACACATGCTTAAATAACAAATTATGAAGGCATATATAATTGCAATATAACACATAAGGAAATGAATACTAAATAAGATTTCCTAAAAAGTTTGCATGATTAATAAAATAAATAAAATCCAAATTTTATCTTAGTTACCTAAACAGATTTAGGATTTTATACCTATACACACAAAACACTTGACTTTCCTAAAATCAAGAAGTCTAAAAGATACTATATCTTTTAAATATATTGTAAGTTTCCTAAACTTTACAAAAATAGATTATATGCCCATCAACTGATTTAGTAGTAATAGGATTTAATAATTAATTTCTAAAATTAATTACAAACCCTAAAACACACGAATTCAACAAAATTGCTGGCAACACGGTCCGTGTTGGATCAACACGGTCCGTGTTGCTTCCCAGTTTTGGTTAATTTCGAGAATAAAAAACTTAAACAAAATTATCATAACTTATCGAATTTAATAATTTCATATCACAGTGTTATCTAATAACCCAATATGAATATTTTCCAGAATTTTAACAATTTTCAAAAGATTGTAAAATCTTAGGCAATTAAACCTTTTAATTCTCCGTTTAAGAGGAAAATAAATAATAATAGTTCGATAAGTTTTAAAAAATCAAATTTTATAATTTTTCCATACAGTAGGTTCATCCAATATGCTACTGTAAAAATTTCAGATTTTTATCAAATTTCGAAAATTAGAATAAAATTCAGAAAATTAAACAATTATACTTTTTTGTTAATCTGAAAATTAAAGGAAAATTAGTAAACGATTTCGAAAATTCACGAAACTTTTACCCGTAACAGAGTGGTTACCCAGTAACCTAATGTAAACTTTTCAGAAAAGTTTCGAATTTCTATAAATATACAAAATTCAGAGAAGCAACAAATTTATTTCTCTCAGATCTGAAAATCTAAATTTAAAAATATAATTTTACCGGATAAATTAACGGAAAATTTTTTCCTAAAATTATGGTTACCCAGTAACCTACTGTAAAATTTTCAGAAGTTTTACAAATTTCTACAAATTTATAAAATTCAGAGAATTAAACGAATTTTAATTCACTTCAGATCTGAAAACTCAATTAAAAATCCGTTTTAATTGGGAAAACTCTACAAAAATTATGGAAAGTCTAGAACACTTCCAGACACCTCCCGTAAAAATTTCAGAAATATTTGAATTCGTTTGATAGTTTATTTCGATTTTTCATATTTACCGTAAACAAACTAAATCAGAAAATAATTCTACAAAACATTATTTTGCAAATTTTGACCTATTTCATGTATTGCCTACTGTTTAACAATATTAAACAAGATTGTTTCTAAAACATTCAAAAATAAATCAAGTTCATGCTATATTTAACGATTAAACAAACATAAAATCGATTTATTAAAGGCAATAAGAAATAAATAATAACAAAGCATGAAATTTTACAATAAAATTTCAGATTTACTATCATGAACATTAAAAATTAAAACTTTCATAAAGATTCAAAATTTTAGGCATAAATCTACTCTAGCATATTCATAATATAATTCAACTATTGACAAATTGCTTATGAATACAAGTACAATACTTTAGCATGCAATTGGTGGCTCTGATACCACTGTTAGGTTTTAGGTTATCTATTTCTTAAACAGATACAAATTAATTGGCGGAATATTATAACAGTTATAAACAAATAATCAAAACAACTGCAGAGGCTTTAGTAATTATAGTTGATCGCTAATTCCTGCTGAAGAAGAGGTTGATCTTCCAGATTCCAACGCTGAAACCCTCTACTAAAAAGTCCACGCAGCACTCTGGGAACCCGATTGCTAGATCGACCCGACCGAGACGAATCTCAATCTAAGATGTATGTGAGATTGTTTCGGGAAACAGAGAATGTTTCCTGAAACTAGAACCACAAACTAAAAGAGAGAGGAACTCAGGAAATCATCCTGGTATCTCTCTAAGAGTATTAGGCAGTTGGTGTAAAATAATCTCTCACAGAGACCCCTTTATATAGTGTTTAGAAAACCTAGGGAGAGGGTTCAAAACCCTAAAGGGCCAACTTAACGCAACGGCGCACTTCTCAGGCCCAACACGGTCCGTGTTGAAACAACACGATCCATGTTGGACTCCAGAATGTCCAATAACTCGGCCCATGGACACCACGGACTGTGGTGTCCCAACACGGACCGTGTTGGGTCAACACAGACCGTATTGAACCCAATTCGGTCCGTGTTGGGCTGATTTCTCACATAAATCAGTTTCCAACTTTTCTAAACGTAATACATTATCACTTAGGTTACATACATTGTTCCAGGGCACTGACTTGTGTGACCCAGTAGGACCAAATAATAAAGTTGCAATTAAACATTTTTAATTACCAATTATAGAGGTCTCTAGCAAGACATATAATTACTATATTACTTTGGTTTAATCTCCGTATATATCGAACATTGTCGGGACATTCCCAACAATAACTGTCTTGTTCAGCTCCTTCGGGAGCGATTGATCGCTCAAGGTTAACAAGATGAGCTTCGTTACTTTTGTGCATAAAACGCTCCAATATAGCTGATAAAACAAGGCATGCATCTCGTTATAACCTGGCTCCTTAGTAAGATGCTTTTTAAAGAGAGCTTCTTTAATCTCAAGCGTGATATAAGGATGAGTGAAAGCTACATTCATGTCTTTTGTCACTACAACAGGTGTGCATTCGAGAACAACTGAATCATTACTCATATCACCCGCTTGGAATAACTTTGCACAGTAACCCTATATCTCTTGAATTATTTCTTCTCGTGTTTCAGCCCTCGATACCCCTGGGTAGTCATGTTCCACCACCCTCTTTGTTTTGCTTTATGATAAAAGTACGCGATATTATATCGGGTTATTTGCATTTTGAACTCCGAAGTATAGGGGTATTTATTTACTGGACCCTTGGTTTCCATTGTTTAATTTTAGGACCCTAAAGTTTATGGGTTGAATAAAAAGAACCTTAAAGTTTTTAGGTTGAAAAAAAAGGCTCGCGTACTGTTTTTCCTTTTCTTCCAATGTTTGAATTTATCTCCCGATTAGCACCAAACTTCAAGAGTAAGGTTAAAACTAATAGTAAAGTTGTAATACACCTCTCTTATTTATGTCGGAACTACTTAGACCCTGGGTACTTCAGGGTCTAGTTAGTTTCAATATGAATAAGAGATGTGCATTATAGCTTCAATATCAGTTTTAACCTTACTCGTAAAGTTTGGCGCTAATCGGGAGATAAATTCAAACATGGAAAGAAAAAAAATAGTACACAAGCCTTCTTTTCAACCTACAAACTTTAAGGTCTTTTTTTATTCAACCAATAAACTTTAGGGTCCCAAAAATAAATAATGAAAACCAAGGGTCCAGAAAATAAATACCCCTATACTTCGAGGTCCAAAATGCAAATAACCCATATTATATCCCCATCCTTTATCTCCTTCATCCGTGCCCGCATCAGATAATGTTTTTTTTTTATGTTATGAGCCTCTCCATCTCTGCTTCTAGCTTGATTTGTTTGTCAATATTGGCTTAGCTGGTTGGAGCCATCTAAACCCTCCTCAACTCCCGTTCTACAGCTCAACTCCTCTTGTGCACCTCGTCATACTTAAGATCACTCCAACTTTGTAAGGATTCAGCACATTGTTTCACCTTTCCACCACACTCCTCGTCGACCTCAACGAAGTACCTTTCACCACCTCCTCCAACTCTAAGTACTTTGCCCAAAGATTTTCTGTAACACCTAGGATATATAGTTAAGTGTGACTTAAGAGGATTGAAATGACTACTTATGTTACCAAGGTACACCTTCCTTTTAAGACGCCCATTCATTCAGAACTACTCTGCTAATCCTAGTTATGTGTGCTTAGGTGGGAGTAGTCTCAAGATGGGTGACCTCTTGGAAAGTCTTCCTGGGGCAGCGTGTGAACGAAGACGAAGCACGCGATTTATAGTGATTTGTGAGGCTAGTCATCGATCCTAGAAGCAGTTATCAATAATATCAGTGGCCCGGGAGGAGTCGGGCGTTATAGATGGTATCAGAGCCAACCCACAACCGGAGATGTGACCGTTGACGGGAGATCCATAGGCAGTCATCTATCGAGGCAAAGATTTTGGATTGGATTGAGACACAATGAAGACATTGTGCGTTTAAGTGGGGGTGATTGTAAGGGTTTTTTTGCATTTTGGACCCCGAACTTTAGGGGTATTTACATTCTGAACCCTTGGTTTTCAACTTTAACATTTTGAACCTTAAAGTTTGTAGGCTGAAAAAAAAGGACCCTAAAGTTTGTGAGGTGAAAAAAAGCTCGTTTCCCGTTTTTCTTTTTCTTTCCATGTTTGAATTTCTCTCCCGATTGACATCAAACTTCAAGACTAAGGTTAAAACCGATATTAAAGTTATAATAAACCTATTTTATTCATGTTGGAGTTACTTAAAACCACGTACTCAGAGGTCTAAGTAGTCTCGACACGAATAAGAGAGGTGTATTATAGCTTCAATATTAGTTTTCACCATAGTCCTAAAGTTTGACGTCAATCGAGAGATAAATTCAAACATGGGAGGAAAATAAAAAATGAGACAGGGGCCTTTTTCTTCAGTCCACAAACTTTAAGGTCCTTTTTTATTCAACTTACAAACTTTAGGGTCCAAAATGTAAATGTTGAAAACCAAGGGTTCAGAATGTAAATACCCCTAAAGTTCGGAGTCCAAAATGCAAAAAAACCGTGATTGTAACACCCTGAATATTTGGTTAAGTATAACTTAAAGGGATTAAAACGATTACTTATATCATTATGATGCACCTTTCTTTTAGGAAGCTCATCCGTTGGGAAATCATCAGGTAAGCATGCTTGGTTGGGAGTAGTCTCAGGATTAGTGGCCTCTTGAGAAGTTTTTCCAGACAACATTTAAGTAAGGATGAAGCACGCTGGAAGAACTCTTGTGTTTATGGGGCTAGTCAGTGATTCTTAAAGTAGTTATTAGTAACGTCCTGGCCCGGGATGGGCCAGAGCGTAACTGAGTCAATTTCAACTATATTAACACTGTTGAATAAACTAAATTTAAAGTAGGGAAGTGATCTCATAATTAAATCCATGTATACTTATTCATCATCAATGAATGATCCCATGTAGTATCTCAACAAAGTTCACTTATCACTACATAAGAAATATAGGTAAACTAGATGTATCAAAGGTTAGATCTCAAGTATTGAATTATGCAATGAGGCACAACTCATCATTGACCAAAAGAAACCGTGTAGTGTCATCGCAAAATATAACTGCTAGTTGAAATATAACAAAGAAACAACTCAAAAATATAACATAAAGTTAACATTAATTGAATAGGTAGTTAGTACTTGATAGCACCAAATCAATCCAACAATATTTGATATGTAATGTTGTTCAATACACACAATTCCTAATCAATATACATTGAAAGCATTCTATCGAGCTTTTCGTAAACTAAATGCCCTTTACAGAGCTTCTTCCAAGTAAATTGCCTGCCCATGGTAATAGCATCAATACGCATAATGTTAGCTAGGAAGGTATTTAAATGGTTGAATAGGTGGTATGATGGAGGCAAGCCGCCCGATTTTTCCATGGGGCTGAGAAGCTTATTGAAATCACCTACCAAGCACCAAGGAAGGCTGATAGTATGAGTGAAAGCCTACAGATCAGCCCAAAAGGAGTCATTGTCTTTAGATTGACCTGACCCATAAGAAGTTGTGGTTAAAAACCTGTAGTTCTTAATTTTGTCAATGACTTTGCAGTGAATGAATATGCCATTGGTAGTAATAACTTTAAGGTTGGTTGTTTGGGAATTCTAGAGGCACCTAATACCACCCGAGTGATTGAAGGGGGGAGGAAGGTGAAAGAGTCAAACCCTAATTTAGGTATGATTTTTCTAGTATTCTCATCATTGACCATAGTTTGGATGAGGAAGACAAGGTCAGGCTTAATGTTATTACAAATATACTTCATCTCACTACGTAAAAGGGCTTTTTTTGGCCCCTTGCACATTCTAGCTCAAATTTTTCATAGGTTTATGGAAAAAATACAAGGCTTCGACAACCAAACAAGTACCAGTTCCACGCCATAGCAAAGTGTCATAATGTACATGAGTCAGGAAAAAATCCAACCCAACAAATGGGAACACAGGAAAGGATAATAGTATTTTGGCCAGAGCAGTAAATGGACTCTAGTCAGCAAAAACACAAACTGTAAACCATGCGTTTTACAAACAAGTATAACAAGAACCCCAACATCCAGAGAGTCGGTTATGCAATCAGTACCAGGATAGACAACCACCAAAGCTTGAGACCTTTTACTGGACCAAAGCAGGCAGCATCAACATTGACTTGGGAGGAGAGTTGTGGTGGTAGAGAGGGAGTCAAACTTTAAAAAGTAGCAAACATACCAAACAAGCAAGGCTTAGGCCGACATCCCCTGGTAAGAAACCAACAACCCAGGGCATCAGTCAAGAGGATCATAGTAAGCAAGAGCCAAAGTCAGGAAGAAGAAAAAAAAAAACTCAAAATGCAATAACATAAGATTTACAAACTTTTTGAAGAGCTTTAGAGGTCTCAGGATTTGGAGAAGAACATCCTCATCGACCCAGTAGAGAGCATAATAATAGCAAGTTGTCAGAGGTGGCTTCATAGCCCAAGAAAAGGCGACAACAACACTAGGCTGAAATCCATCTAGAAAAGCCCAGTTCTGCAAGACATAAAGCAAAACTGGGCCGCAAAATAAAAGACCAAGGACAAGGGCTTCAACAAAAGGCAAGCAATGCCAAGGCCCAGCCTGGTAGTCGAAGCTAGTAAAGTCAAAACATATTTTATAGTAGGGGAGGGGATAAGGTCTCAGAGAGGTTACACAACTCTCATCCTCGACCAACGTATGCAGAGGGAGAGCAGTCAACTTTGCATTCGGGAAACCATGCCAGTGCGGCCAACCAACCTTGAGAAAGGTGGCGGCAACACACCAAGTGCAATTCATAACCCAAGACCAATGTAAACAAGGGTCTGTATTGCAGCAGACCCAACAGAGTAGAAGTGAGTCACCTGTATCAAGACACGTGGTTAGGTGTGAGTATGAGAAAGACAAGGCAATAATAAAAAAGGAATATAGCCAGATAAACGTAGCATGGCGGAGGTTAGTCATGGACAGGGTATTGACCCAAGAGCAAACATGAAGGGGTACGAGAATACTAGAAAAATTGTAATTGAGGCAAGTAGGGAGGAGGGAATAAGGTTGCATACAGTACCACGAAATTAAATTCATTAAACACCCGGCCAGGACCTTACAATACGGGAAACACAAAGGACATAGCTTGATAACAAAGGTACGATAGTTACTAAAACTCCATTGAAACTTAAGGAAGAGCAAAAGGGAAACAACAAGCTAGCCTAAAGCTGTTATAAATGAGGATACACATGAGCCAATACAAGCACATAAAAAACATCCAACATAACATTCCAAAGCAAAAGACCCACATATTAATTTCCCGAGTAATCAAACGGGTCCGCCCCAAAGTTCATCTTTCTTTTCTTGGAGGAGTCGGAAGAGATGAAAGAGCAATCCAGATCTTCAAGAATCATAAACATATCCTCATCATCATTATCGTGGTCACCAGCCAAAGCATTCAAGTTGGAGGCCCCGCCCTGATTAGCCTTCTCAGGTGTGACTGAGCCCAACTCCTTAGTTTGATTTTTGTGTTTTAGGGTGGCGTTGGAGCTGTCCTCATCTTCACTAGCCGACGTAACAATACCCTTGTCTTTATTTTCGCCAACATTTTTGTGGATATCAAGGACAGGGTCGGATAGAAGTGGCTCATTAAACCGAACTCCAGAAGGAATTTGCTTGTGAGGCTTAGGAGTGGAGCTTTTATGATTACGCTTTTTAGGTTCCATTTTGATCCACTAAGGCTCTGTAGGCTCTGGAGGGGCAAATAAGGGATTATCCGAGTCACCAACCGCTTTCAGCTTCTCCACCATCATCTCAATACGAGGATTAGGACAGTGGTTCAGAAAAGCTTCAATAGCATGATCATTAGCACCGCAAATAGCACAAGCCTCATGTTGTTTTTCAAAGGATAAAGCAACTCTTTTGGAGCTAGAGGCAGAAGGAATGGCAACATAGCCAAGGACTAGTTTAGAAATGTCAACTTGTATACACACTCTTGTATATAGACACTTAGTATGATTATGAGTCTGGTGATCTACACGAATTACTTTATCGACCAGAGCAAGAATAACTGAAAGGGGTTTTTCACTCCAAAATTCAAGCGGCAAACTAGGAATTCTGACCCAAACATCAATATGAGTAATGATTTCCGAATATGGATCAAAGAAATGAACCCAGTCTTTAGGAATAAAGTTAACGCCACGAACATGGTAAGGACGATTAAACTAGACGCAACTTTTATCCTCAACATTCGAGAATTTGATCAGAACCCACTCATTGCCATTCTCGGCATACTCGACAGAACCTTTCAAAATTTTCCAATCACTCTTATTTTTAGCAGCAATGACTAGGATACGGACATCGACTTCCAACATTTTACCCAACAGAAAGAGGTTTCTAAGATCCTTGACATCCTCAGGATCAATGCAATCAGATAGGGAGATGACATAAATCAGAGAGGGTAGGAGGGACTCAGTTATGGGAGAGGGGGGGAAGGGCGAAAGAATGGTGATTAGATGGACCTCTGGAAGGGAGGTCACCAGGCGGTATTCTAATGGAGGGGATGATACCATCATGGTGATTGCCCAAACTGTGTTTAACAGTGTGAGAGAAAGAGGAAGTTCAGATACCTGAGTTGCTAGAAGGTTTATTTCCACATGAATCTAGATCATGAGAAGTTCCATGTCTGGTTGAATCGTCAGAAGGGGGAACAATGTGGATGTTGAGAGAAGAGCCATTGTTAGAGTTAGGAAGGGAAGACATATGAGTGATAGACCAACAAGGAAGAGAGAAGAGAGAATTACGGGGATACAACCCAGAAGCAAAGGGGTATATATAGGGCTTACATTCAGCCAACATGCCAAAGGTTCTAGCGGCAGCCACTTCTAGAATCCTCGGCTACACTCAGATCCAGAAATACAAAGGAGAAAAGGAAGAAGAGGAGATAAGAGCGCCATACATGGTAGCTAGGCCTAGGCCTAGGCCTTGGGGACCAAGCAACAAAATTACCTGGTTTAGAATATGCAGCGATGTCAAACCAAGCAATCCATGCAAACACCACATTGGAACAATTAAGCTCGACTGCCACGTGTTGAAAAAGATTCGCAGAAGATCTCCCAAGCGACGCCAACACTACATTAGGGTGGACCCAACATAGTTTACACCGATCCAACCCAACCTTCTCTACCGAAAGCCTCATCATAGCTTTGATGAAGAAATATCTCCGCATGCGCCTTTTTTTGAGGATCAAGAAAACAACAATGAGCAAGGCTAGAACTAACCAGAGGGGAGGCTTAGAGGGTGGATTATCCATGGATGATGGATCTGTCAAGGAAGAGTCCAGATTTTGGCATGAATTGTTCCCATTTTTTCTCGTTCTAAACAGGAATCATCATGTGATATTTTCTTTTGATGGCTAATCTTATTATACCTGAAAACAATACATTAATTTGTAAATATGGGTGCAAACACATGTTCTATAATTTAATTTTAGGAAATTCCATTTGGTAGTCTTCAACTTTTTCCTATTCCAAGTTGTCAACCACTTTTTAAACTATTCCAAGTGGTAGACTTATTTTGAAAATTACTCCAAACGGTAGTCTTATTTTGAAAATTTTAAAAATTATTCCAAGTTTTCAAGCGCCTTAAAAACTATTATTGGTTGTCAAACGCTTTAGATATTATTCCAAGTGAGTTGGTTGTGAGATTGATAGTTTTTAAAGTGCTTGAAAACTTAGAATAATTTTTAAAATTTTCAAAATAAGCCTACCATTTGGAATAACTTTCAAAATAAGCCTACCATTTGGAATATTTTCAAAAGTGGTTGACAATTTGGAATAGGCAAAAGTTGAAGCCTACCAAATGGAATTTACCATTAATTTTTAATTATACCAGAATTATCCCCATTATACCGGTAATACTTGGTGGGTCAAGGTAATTTGATACCCATTAAATATGGATTGGGTAAGGGTAAGACACTACCCGCCGCAAATCCGACTCATTGTCATCTCTACTTTTATGCCTTTTATAATTCTAAACTTTTGAAATTTCATTTCACACTTTCTATAATAACTAGCGGACATGTGCGTGCGTTGCGCATATGGTGTTATATTATAAGTTGAACAATATGTGCCATGTATGAGTGCACAATATTATTACAATAATTGGTTGATTGACAAGTCTTTAACTCTAAACCTCCCTTGAATCAGTTAACTCGGATTGCCCAAGAAATGATATCAACCATCTGATCCTGTATGGGTAACAAAAATTTTTCTGTTATACTCTTGGCTTGGCCAGCTATACTATAACCTAATTGTATCAAAAATAAAGAAATGACATCATCCATCTAATCTCGTATGGGTAGCAAAATTTCTTTCCGTCCTATTCCTAGCTTGACTAGGTATACCAGAACCTAAATGTACCAAAATGACAGATCGAACTATAACTCAGATTCATACATGTATGCTTTGTGGCTAAAGGAAAGGGAGTAAGGTATAAATCTTGATAATCAAGCCCTAGCTTTTTTAAATTACCTTGACATGTCGCAAGCACAAGTCCAAGGTCTGAGTGTCATACTGTTAAAAATAAAATAAAAAACCATGTTGATACTAACTAAATGAAAAACAAGTCCAAATCAAGATAAATGAATGATATCACCTACCACTTATAATAAACCTTAAATCCATTTTATCATAACTCAAGAAGCATTAAAGCAATGAAAGTAGTTGGCATACATAATTTAAGTGTAAGGTTAAAGATAGTTAGGCCTCGTTCTTCTATGCGGTGAGATCATTTGTGATTTCACACCGTCACACAAAATTTCATTTTCCATCACAACTCACCATATATAACTTTCCATTTCCCTTTTTATTAAAAATGAAAACTTTTCAAATAAAAACTCAAAATTATCACTTCATGTCCACCTACCATTATTTTCAAATTAAAATATGTCAACCCACCTTCCATTAATTCTACCACAACTTTCAATATTCCACCACACTGCAACCAACTGCACCCAAAAAAAACAGGGCCTAACTATATAAACATATTGACATCAGACAGAGATACTCTAAAGCTACGAAATGATTCACCACACATAACCTAAGTGTAAGATTAAAGATTGTTACTATATAAAATTAATGACAGCGGACATAAATATTGATTAATAGATTGCCTCATTTGCCTCCTATATGCTAAGCATTTCAGTGACTAACAAATAATTTTTAGGGAAAATTTCATTCTTTAGTTATTTTAAAATCAAGTTAGTTAAAAATGAAAGTAAGATTGCTTAATTTATGGATAAAACAAGTCAAGTTTCTTAGTGTCATTTCGAATCCAAAGAATTAAGGCTTCTTGAGATTGTCTAGCACAACTACAATAAAACCCATAAGGTTGTTGCCCACACCAAGAACCACAACTTTTCCCTCTAGATTCACCATTTTTGTCCTGAAGCCTTCCAATTTCTTTATTAGAAAACAAACACCAAAAGTGCTTGTGTGAATATGCAACTATGACCACGAACAGTGTTTTTTTTATTCATGATATGTGAGCTATATTAAGACCTTAAATCTAAACATTTAGCAATGAAATGATTGAAATCTTAAGAGTAATCAATAATACATTGAATTCACTTAGCACCCTCACTGCCATCAATATCAGGAGAAAATACACTTGGTTTCTTGTTTTGTGTATAAGTGTTCCCACACTTGTCCAAATATAGAGAAGCAATTCCTTTGTGCAAAATTAGTAAGTGATTCACAAGCGTGCAGAGAGCTATTTGCTTCAAGATAATGACTTTAGCATCAAGTTAATGTAAATTCAATCCCAATTTTTTTAATGCTTTTCCTCAATATTTGAAAGGGAGTGATTCAATATTTGGTAGATTAAAGATAACTTTCATGGCCTTCTACTCATCCTGCTCATCATTGATAATTTTACAACCACTTTATGCACAATTAATGAAATAAATTGCTACAATAAATATTTCAAAAATAAACATATAGAAATCTAATAAAGTATCAAATGACATTAGAAATATTACCTTCATTGAAATCAGTTCGTTCAAGGCATCCTCTTTATGAACCACTCACCAAGCTTAAAACAAATGCTTCCAGCCAGGAGGACATGCATGCACCAACCAAGATATGATTTATATGAATGCTACTAACGTTATGAATCCAAGGCCTAAAATATCAATTCCAAGCTAAGCGTAGATTGGGGAACAAAAAATCCATCAATAAAATGCATAAACGACGAAATTATATGACTGTATATTCTTGATTCCCTCATTCCCTTACTCACTCTGCCATACTCGACATAGTCTCTGAGGCATTCTCACAAACACCTTGGCTGCAATTCGTTTCCCTATAGTGGTTTCCATCACCGAATGAATTAATCAACAACCCATCTCCAAATCCTGAAGACCTAACAACCACAAGATCCCTTTTTGCATACTCTTTTGGCCTCATTTATTGGGGATCTTTATGCATTTAATCTTGGGGCACCAAATGCTAAAGAAAATCACGCACCTTCATCGTTACTCTTCCCCAGTCCCAAGTGACAACAAATTTGGGCAAAGCTTCACAAAAGCCAGGATGAATCAAGCCCAACAAAACCCCTTCAAAAATAAATCTCGATCATAATCAAGGGTTTATGAATTTTCAACCCGCAAAATTCAAAATCAAACCTCAGACCAACCCAAATCCACCATGCAACTAACCTCGTTGAAGAACAACAGCTCAATAGAAACTCCGATGAAAGATAAACAAAAAAAGGGAAGAAAAATTTTGAAGTTCCTCATTTGAGGAGAGAGAGGGAAGAGAGAAATGAGGGGTGTTACATAATATGGTGCTTCTTTCAGGCTTGTTGCATGTCTAGCTCCAATGTGAAACAAGAAAATATGACGAAAAAACCTCTGAAACACTGTTCATTGGAACAGTAAATTTTTACTGTTTAAATGAACAGTAACTTTCTTTTAGGGGAGATTTTCCCATTTTAAGTATAGTGATTAGAACACATTCTACATATTTTACTTTATAAAATTCAATATGGGTTTTACTTTTTCCCCCCAAACATTAAAATATAGTAGTTTTGCTTCTTCTTTTTTGGGTTTGTAATGTAATGAAATAAAAAAAAATTAACAAACACTATGCAATCAGGCAGGTCTCTATTACAATAATAAAATATAGTAACTTTCCCTTTTTTTATTTGTAATTGAATAAAAAATGAATAAATGAGCTAGATGTTCCAGAACTGTAAATCGTTCCTTCTCGCATCATTTCATTTTTTAGTTTCATGATGCATGATATCTTTGGAATTCATTCTCAAATTCCATTGCTATCGTTCTACAGTGCATGTGCTCTAATACCAATTACGTGCACGCAAGGAACAAGAAAATAATGAAAATATGTATCATTGCTTGCTTTGCCATAATTTGGTCTATTTGGCTGCAAAGGAATAAGGTGGTTTTGGAGATGCAGCAAAAAGATGCAAAAAAAAAACTTATAAGTGCGATCAAGTGGAGAACCTCAATATGGAGTGTGATAGACAGGACAAAAATCCCATGTGATCCAGAGTTACTGGCTGCTAACTTTGACTCAATACCAAGGCTCTTTGCATAATAGCAATTTGTAGGGAAACAAATAAAAAAAGCAGATAGAAAAAGATAGAAAGAATGATTGTTCGGTCTCGTTCCGAGCCAAATTTTTATCAGTTATAGATAGGGTATATTTGCTTGTTTTAACCCCGTAATTATATATTAGATATGATGATTTCGTGTTTTGTAGGAAAATAAAGAGTTAGAAGGAAATTGAGCTTAATTGAGGCTTTTTAGGGAATCACGAGCGATTTCCCAAGCCGACTCGAGTCAACCCAAGTCAACCCGAGCCGAACCGAGTCAACCCGAGCCAAGAACCGAAGCGAGACCAACCCAGGAAACCATTGTCAAGTTTTGGCGCAAAACAGGGGAAGGGAGACAGCCGGGAGTCGCACCCGTGACAGAATGGGTCGCGCTCGTGACACTATTCTGGGGTGTCAAGACATCGGCCAAGGCTTGCGGACAGACAGATGTTGCGCTCACTACGGTGAACGTCACGCCAGCAACAAGCTGCTGAGAGAAGAAGAGGCGTGCGGACAGACGACAGTCGCGCCCGTTACAAGACATGTCGCACCCGCGACAGGCGTGTGTAACGCCCGTGACAAGTCGGCTCGCGCCCGCGAAGGCTGTGGAACCTGCAACGGATGAACGCTGGCAGGGAGGGGTCGCGCCCGCGACCTGTCCAGACCTGCGGAAAAAAATGCGCGTGCTGCGGGATTAATTTTAGGGTTTGGGTTGTATTTTTCCTTCCTTCTATATCTACCCATGTAATTCAGCACTCTTGAAAATATCTAGGAGTAGGATTAGTGTAGAATTAGATTTAATTGCTTTCCTTTAATCTTGCTTTAATGGTTCTTTATGTCTTTTTTTAATTGTTCTTCAAGCTTTCTTTGATTTCTTGCAATTGTATTCAACTTTCTTCAAGCTTTCTCAATTCAAGCAATTCTCCATTGAAGCATTTTACAAGCTCTCTCTCTCTCTCTCTCTCTCTCTCTCTCTCTCTCTCTCTCTCTCTCTCTCTCTCTCTCTCTCTCTCTCTCTATATATATATATATATATATATATATATATATATATATATATATATATATATATATATATATATATATATATATTGGTTTCCATTGTTGACTTGATTTCAAAGTTTTCTAGTGCTAATCTCACCACAAATCCACTTTTAGTGAGGAGGAGGGTTAAGGGTCACAAATTCTACTTCAAGTGAGGATTTTGGTATCCTTAGTAATCCAATTCACAATTTTCTTGTTTGTTCGGGGGAAATTCGAAGTCAAGGATTCGAGATTGAAGATTTAGTGCATCGAAGGTATAATTACTTGTTCCTAATTTCCTTGTTCATTCTAGTTCTTCATTCATGCTTTTAATTGCTTTCTTAATTTCATGCTTTATTTGATTTCATGTTTATATTGCTTTCTTTGAATCCATACTTAGATTAGTTTAATCGCTTTCCTGTACATAATTTACCGTTTTCCGCACTTGAGAAAACCCCAACATAAACCAATTTCCTTGCCAAGCCTAAACACCTATTCCTGTGGATTCGACAACCCTAACCTCTCAAAAACCCAAAAATATCGCAACCGAACAATGACTATTAATGCTCTTGGTCTGAAAGCAAAATAATTCAGAGTTCTCCATCATGGTTAGAAGTTGCAGTTGATAGCTATCAAATGCTACTTTTGTTATTTGCTTTTGCAAAGTATTATATTTTACCAATTGCGAGCTAGTTGTACCGCAAAGCAAACAAGGAAAGCAATTGAGCATAATAGATTGCAACATGAGACTCTTCACCCAAGACATTTGACTCTTGGGGGTGCAAATTTTGCATTAAAGTGCTATAGGACACTTTTCACTTGTATGGTTGATGATAAAGTAGCCCAAAGCTTGCCAATTATCTTTAAAAAATGCAATTTATTACTTGTTCTTGGAGCATGTCCTCTAATATATGGTAATTGTTCATTCTCAATAGCATAATTGTTCGCTCTTAGGCCCTGTTCTGCAAAATTAGGGGGTTTAGACAGCGGAGAACGGTTTGGATAACGGATAGCGGTTAAGGTAGCGGATAGTGGTTTTAAATTAGCGATTAGCGGATAGCTGTTTATAAGAACGTTTGAAGAAAATATATTCGGCAAATTTAGCAGTTGGATTAGTTGTTTTAATTCTACCTATTTACAAATATATTCGGCAAAGTTACTGTAATTTACAAGTTAGGAGTTCGCCAAATTGTTTTACCCGCTTACTATTTGTCGCCCACCATTTTACTATTGTCGCCCACCATTTCATTATAATTTCGAATTACGTCCTTCACCCTCATAATCTCACTCTCCACCTTCTCTCTACTTTATCTCTCTAAAAAACACTCTCAAACAACGACGACGAGGGACGCAACAACATTAACATCTTCCCGGGGGTTATAATCGACGAGATTCTTGTAAGTTTTATGTGTTTATAATTGTTAAATTTGAGTTTGAAATTTGAAAAAAAAAACCACGAATAACTGATTTTTTCCGGAAAAACTGACGGCAGTTTTGCCGCATGCCGATCGCGGCAAACCGCGGCAGATCTGCTGCGATCGGCATGCGGCAAACCTGCTGCGGTTTGCCGAGATCGGCGTGCGGCAAACCGGCCGCGGTTTGCCAAATTCTTTGTGCGGCAGATGCGGCGGCTGGAGAAGTTACGTCGTGCGGCACCGTTTTTATTTTTTTTTTCAATTTTATAAATTTAATTGTAATTATTGTTATTATTATTAATATTAATGTTATTATTATTATTATAATTATTAAATGTAATTTTAATTCATTTGGTTTATTAAATTTAGTTTGTTATTATTGGTAATATTAATGTTGTTATTATTATTATTGTTATTATTATTAAATGTAATTTTAATTAATTTGGTTTATTAAAATAAATTTGTTATTATTAGTAATATTAATGTTGTTATTATTATTGTTGTTATTATTATTAAATGTAATTTTAATTAATTTGGTTTATTAAATTAAATTTGTTATTATTAGTAATATTAATGTTGTTATTATTATTATTATTGTTAATATAACTGTTATTATTGTTGTTAATGTATTTTATTAATTAGATATTTATGATAATATTAGCAATAATAATGTTTATAATTATAATGTTGTAGAAGATGAATATTTAATAATTGTAATTTTGTTGTCAATATTATATTTAAAGATGAATTCCTTTTGTTATTACGGTGATTGCTATTGTCATTATTTAATTTAATTGTAATTGTTATTATGTTAATTATCACCCTAAATGTTAATATTATTGTCATTATTTAATTTAGGGCACAATAGACTGTTAAAATTAAATTTGTAGTGTTAAAAATTGTAGTTTAGGGTTTAGGATGTAGTGATTTTTATAAAATTTTGAGTTAGTGAAGACTTAAGTTAGTGTATGAATTTCACGTACGTATTTAGCGAGGCGATAATTTAAGGAAACCCTAATTTAAAATCTTTTAAATATAAAGCAACTAGGCGATAATATTTATTTTATTATTATGCAGGTGATCTAAAATGGCAGGTAGTAGGCAAGGGGTTTCTAGATAGGTCGAACCAACTTCCGTTGGAGGAGGGTGAAACCGGGACCCGCACCGACGTATCGTGATCAAAGACGTCGACGTCGGCCGAGGTCTTGGAGCACTGTGATGCGGTTGGCCAACGAAAATGTTGATGACTATATCGAGACAACGGGGATGACAAGACAGAGCACAAGGCCTGTGGGCGATCCTACTCCTTTAGTGCCTCCTCCTACTTGATCTACAACGGGTTCGAGCCGTTGAGAGATGCATCAGGAGGTTTGCCCCATTTCGACATGGGGGAGAGGCCGGTGATGAGGGTGGGGCGAGCAGCAGCAGCAGCAGCAGGCATAAGAGGAGCCAGAGAAACGAGGAAGACTGGAAGATTCACGGTAATGTTCCTGGTGGACCACAATTGGGGACATTATACCGAGCTTTGGAGGTCACATCGCCGGTAATATGGGATGGCCGGAGCGCTCGCCAGCAGCTTCTTGAGTGCGTGACTAAGAGGAATGCGTTGAGGAGTTGAGGTCAATGAGGTCCGGATGGATCTGTATGCCAGAGTGCACCGCAAAATGTCCAATCGATACTTTGGTAGATTTAATGTATGAAAACATCGATATGATCGATCTCGCCTTTCGTTGAGAGGTGGCAACCCGACACGAACACGCTTTCACCTTCCCTTTGGTGAAATGACTATCATGCCGCATGATGTGGAACACATTTGGGCCTTCCAGTTGATGGTGTGATGCCCGAATGTCTTCATCGGCAGCGTTAACGAGTTCGTGCAAGCTATTTTCATGAAGCCAATGCCAGATCTAAAGCAAATGGGCATTTATGACAAGGGTGCCATCCGATGTCGATTTGAGGTCGGTTCTTTGTTTCGCCCATGCCCACTTGCCCATAGGACACGGGCATGGTTGTTGAGCTTGTTGGGAACACTATCCTCGTGGATAAATCGAGGATAGAGTTCGTTCGCATCCGTGGCCTAGCAATCGATATTGTCGATACGATTGCTTGGGTACGATACATCGCCTACCAGTATCGGCGCTAGGGATGGCGAGCGTGGGACAAATAAGATAGCTGGGTGTTTGACCCTTTTGCAGGCTTGGATATATGAGTATTTTCCCTCATTTAGGCCACACAGTGAGCAACCGGTTCGGGGACCTCGAGCGGGCAGGTGGTTTCCCAGTCACACGGTTAGATCAGAGCCACGCCTATGGTCGATGAGGGCCTCCCTGGATGCGTTGACGGCCGATAAGGTGTGCTGGTGCCCTTATGGAGGTACACCTTACAGGTCCTGTGAGAGGACGTTGTACATGGGCCCAATTCGTGCATATGACGTGACAAAGTTGTACATGCTTGATCGCGTTGTCCGTCAGATAGGCCATCGACAACATGTCCCCCCAGTGTTGCCCCGCCCTATGAAAGCTGAACGACTGGCCAAGGGGCCGTACAAATTGGAGTTTGACGATTCCTACGTCACCACTGCTTGGGGGACATTTCCCTTTGGTAACAAACTGTCCCTGACGGCTCTGCCACGCACAAGACATGTGCCGTGGGAAGTGGATGATGCATATAACGATTGGTTCGTGGTACATTCACACAAATTTTTGATCAACAACACCTCCACCAGCCAATCCACAATCGATGAACCGCGGTCCCTCGAACAGGTACAAACCCCTAAGCATACTTTAACATTAGTTTTGCATATTTTACATAAGCTAACTAATGTTTTGTGTGAATGTTTTAATTTTCTTAATTTTTTCATAGTATGCATATTTGTGGGCGGAACTAGCGAAGACGATGATGCAGCAACCTAGTCCTCACGAACCGACGAGGCGAGTGAGTGAATACAGTTACACAGCTATGTCTGATCTGTATTCTCAATGGTGCGCACAATTGCATATCCAGGTCCCCGCACAGCAAGCCGATCAAGGAGAGGAGGATGAGGAGGAGTAGAATTAGTTGTTAATTTTTAATTTATGTCGAACATTTTAATTTCTTGTTGTATTGTTTATCGTTTTGAGACTGATGTAAGTTTAAATTTGTGTGGTTGTATCGTAGACTTGATGCATTGCTGAGTATTTTAATTGCTGGTTTTAACGTTATGTATTTTAATTCAAATTATTCACCACCAAATACATAAAGCAAAAATGACAACAATGTAACAAGCGCCATTGACCAAATATTTTCCATACACATAGTTTAATACCTAAGACAAAGATCTAGTTTGAGCATCCCTAAGACCTTTCCATTGATCAATACGAGCCTTAAAAGGCTCATCCCAACCTTCAACAGTACGGTCTCTCGCTCGGTACCACCCAGTATGAACAGGTGGTAGAGGGCATTGATCGTGTAAATAAAGAAGAATGTAATGACACTTTTGTGAATGCACTATTCCGAATATTTTTCCTGGTCTCTTCATGCCAGGTCCTGCTCTCAAGGGTAACACTAATATACATGTCTCAGCTATCTGCTCAAATTCGCCAGCTGGTGTTGCAATGTTGATCCACATAATGTTCAACATTGTCACTGCTGGAAATAAATCTGCCAGAGTCGACATCCAAAATTCACGCCTGGCTGGTCCAACCATGTTACTATTTATCCGGTTCATTGATTTATTGTACTCTTCCCAACACCCAAAGTGTGCCGCCAAATACATGTCTTGACGCGCTAGCAATTCACTTTCCATTGTTGTCCGGACAGTTTGCCATTATTGTTGGCCTCCATAACCTGCCTCGCCAATGCATCTGAACCCGCAGTTTCCATCCGGCGCAACGTCCGTCCAACCAACAATATATGGTAGAAAGAAATGTGGCACGTCGTCCTTGAACGGGAAAGGATCTGTACACATCCTAGAAATAACTGCACATCAAAATTTACATCAGTCTTAAAAATACCAGGCATATAGATTTTTTGACATATTATAAAAAATAAACCAAAATAAATAAGGAAAATGAAACCTGTTTCACTCATCCCGACAGAAGAAGAACTGGATCCCTTTTTTCTCATTGAGTTCGTGGTAGCCTTGCTACCACGACCCGATCTTCGGCCGTACTCAAACCCACTAGGCTCGCGTCTGATGGATCTGGAAATCGCGGGTCTCCCTTTGCGTGGGGGGCTGATCTCTAGATCAGGAATATCGACACTCTCGGGATTCAACTTCTCGTGGAGGGTCTGGTTTACGTCGCGTATCACTGCTGGATCTTGCTCCCGAACCTGTTGAACGAGCAACTCAAACAACTTCAAGTCCTGGGACGATGGATCATCATTTGACCCTGGGGTGTCACCATCTCCAACTACTGTCAGTTGTCTCCAGGACGTGTCTATCGATGTGTACTGCAACTGCTCTCCATTATCGTACATGTGCATCAAAGAACACGCACACGGAAGGTGGTGGGTTAACCACAACTTGTGATCGCACCTGTTTTCGCCTTTAGCTCTCCTCATCGTCAACATGTCATTGAACTCCAGTGCAATTAAATCAATGTCATGATGAGAAACATGACCGTGCAAATGCTTGAGGAATCGAGATTCCCTATGATATCTGTGCGAACTCCTAGACTTCTCAAGCTCCCTCCGAATCTCGGTATGTTGATTCTCCAAATGATGGTGAATCCTCACAAAGACACGGTCAAATGTGCCTCTCCCACTTCCGATATAATATTTCAGGGTAGAATGTTGACTCTCCACCCTGGAAGTCGCAGTGTTCCCAAAGTGAGGTACCATATCGGTCAAAGCATAAACAAATTTCTCCTTATACGGCATCCACGTATCATTCAGATAATTCACAACTTCTTTGTTCTTTCCAATCCACACGCTTTGGAGAGTCATCCACTTCATCTCGAACTCTTGAACGGTCTTTGCATAAACAATGGGGTTCCAGAAATGATGTTTGAAACGTAGCCCACAACCATTCTTCTTCCCCCCAGTAAGTGCGTTGACCTTATTCTCCACATCGTTCCCAATATGCCATATGCACAAAAGGTGAGGCACACCTGGAAAGACATTGGCAATAGCTCCACTCAACCCATACTCTTTGTCCGTCACAAACACACCCGGCTTAACATCGGGACCCAACAACTCATGCAACTTCCAAAGCAACCACTCATATGAATCCTTCCTCTCGTCCCGCATGAATGAGTAAGCAACCTGGAAGTTTTTGTTAGTTGGTGTCACACCTACTAGCTCGCACAAGGGCCACTTCGCCTTGTTTGTCATATATGTACTGTCGATGAGAATTACATTGGGTACGTACGGACCAACTTCAACGAGTGGTGGCATAAAGAGGCGATGAAGATTGCCATCATCATCAAAGTTTGTATATGAGACGGACCCGCCAGCTTTCGCCAAGTGGAGAGTTTGTTGGGCAGTTGTCCTCCCATCCATACCCTCGCAGATCTTCGCCGCTCGTTGTATATTTGTCGAACGCTTGAATTACAACCAGGAACTTTATCTTCAGCGATGTCCGTATCGTGGTGGCGTGCACCCGTGTCGGTCATTTCACGCATGTTGTTTCATCTCGTGGTTCAACAGTGTCCGTGGCGATGTCCTTCCTCGCACACGATGAATTGATGATTGTGTATCCCCTCCATCGCAAGCACGAACTCGCCATTCCGTTTCATTACGGGTCCACGCCAATGGCAAATTTACAACCGCACGCCGTCGCCGACGCCGATCGACGATCACCTTGCATCAAGATCGAATTTTCCGCGATATTTGCCATACCTAAAACACTTCAAGTAACACCTTCATGATCGCCCAAATCGCTTTTGCTTGTATGATGCCCTTACGAACCTAAACCCAATGACTGAGCTATTAGGTTGGCCCATCAAGATCGCTTCTATATTATCAAACACATCTTCAGAATAAATAACGATGAATAATCAACACCGTCTGCCGCCAAACTCTTCTAACTCAACTCGCAAAGTTGTCACATTGATTAATAATAATATTAATAAACATAATATTTTTTCCGCCAAATTATACTAAATAATAACTTACAATAAAACTACTCACTTAGAATAACAGTGACAATAACAATAACATTATTAAACATAATAACAATAATATTAACAATAACATGCATAAACCTAAACACTAAACCCTAAACATTATTAAAAATATTATTAATATGCATAATAATTAGCACTTCAAGTAACAATTACAATAAACACATTATATATTAATAATCAGAATAATTAACACTTCAAAACATTATTAATAATAACAATAAAAATAATAACAATAATATTAACAACAATAACAATAACAATCAACACATAACAATAATAATAACAATAATAATATTAATAATAATAATAATAATATTAACAACACTAACAATAACAATCAACACATAACAATAATAATAATAATAACAATAATATTTTTTCTTTGGTGAAAAAAACAATAATATTAACAACAATAATAACACAATATTTAAGTTGAATAAAATTAACAAATATAAATAATTAATAATAATAATAACAATAATAATAAAAACTATAAATTTAAATATAATAATTATTTTTAAAAATTCAGATTTTTGGTAGGTCGCTGACGCGACCGATCGCGGTGGTGCAAGCCGATCGCGGCAAGGCACGCGCGCCGCGACCGACCTTGCCATACACCCGCGGCAGTGCCGCGATCGGCGGCACTTACGCCGTATTGCCGCGATCGGCGTCGCGGTAACCGTGGTTTCCGGTCAGGCGTCGCGACCGCCAAAAACTGGAATTTTTTCGGAAAACTAAATTTTAACCAAAACTTAATAAAAATAAAATTTACAAACTAACCTCCTCCTCTTCAGATGATTTGTCACCTTCCTTTGACATTATAGATTCAATTTCAAAAATCTAAGACAATTATATAAAATTTGGAGATAAATTAGTTTAGGAGATTTGAGAGAATGAGGAAGAAGAGAGAGAGAGGGAGGGGTATGAAATGGAAAATGGGGGGCTACAATAGTAAAATGGGGGGCTGTAAAAATCAAACCCCTTGTTTTAATTCTACCTATTTCTAGGCCCTAGCTATGAGTATGATAAAGCAAGAGTAGTAAACAAATAGAGCACAGATTGGTGTGACATGAGTATGTTTTCCCAAAACTATGAAACTTGGGAATAAGTTTGTAATCAAGTGGTGGAGAGTACTCTTACTTTTATATTTGATAAATAAAATGGGTTAATTGCCCGGTAATTATCTGAAAAAATAGTATAATGATTCACTCATACCTACGTCGTTGTTCACTCTCAATAATATATTTATTCACCAAGCTGAAGTTATGAATCTTACATCATGATGGAGACGTGAATGTTTATTTTGGTTGTTTAATCGCGAGAGTCCTTGCTGTGTTATTTAGGTTTAACTGTTTGATTGTAACCTTTACTTTGTGAAAGTGGTTATTTGCTGTTCTGTTTGCGGTTTGCTATATTATTTGAACTTTTATCGAAAAAAAACCATAATTATTCACTTAGCTGCAACGTGGCCCCACAAAAGCATGAAATGGGGACGATGGCGACAGAGAAAGACAAGCATAGAAGATTCAAGCGAATCACATAATCTGAAATGAGAGGCGAAGATGATGCTTCTTGGATCAAATTAGCGTCTCCTTACGCCACACAATCTCCTCTCTCTTTTTTGTCTCTGCCTGCCTCAATTTTTCTGTCATTTTCTTACTTTTCTCCCAACTCAAACTGCTGCCCTCAGTCTCACTGCATTCAAGAATCATGCAAATTTTGATGGGTCTTCTTTGTTTTGCTTAATCTTCAATTTTGAAGCCATTTTTGGAGTTGTTCTTTGCAGAAGAACAGAAGCATAAAATGTTGCCTTTGTGCTCAGCAGCACCTTGCTCTTCTCTCTCCCAGGTAACTTAACCATTCAAAAAAGTTGCTAGAATTTGATCAATGTGTGCTGATCAAATTTATGGCAATTCATTTTGCATTGTGCTTACCATCACGATTAAGTTGCAGATGAATTCTTGAGTTTCCTGTTATAGAACATTCATGATTCATTAGCATGTTTGTGATAAAATTGCCACTGTTTATGCTTACTAAAGGATAGACATACATAATGATACGTGCTAAAATAATCTAGAAAAATGATTTTAGTATTCTGGACTTTAGACAGTTGTGAAGAGCATTGAACACTTGCTTCTAAAATTGTCTCTATTTATTTAGCGTCTGAAGGGAAGAAATAAATAATATGTGCCACAACAATCTAGAAAAATGATTTTAGTATTCTGGATGTAAGATAGCAGTGAAGAGCATCAATCACTTGCTTCGAAAACTGTCATTATTTACTATTTAGCTTCTGAAGGACAGAAATAAATAGTGATACATGCCAAAATATGTAGAAAAATGATTTTAGTATTCTGGATTTAAGATAGCAGTGAAGAGCATTGAACATTTGCCCAAGTAATCTAGAGAAATGATTTTGGTGCACTGGATTTGAGATAGCAGTGAAAAGCAGTGTAGGGCATTGAACATTTTGTAGCTGAATTTTCAAACTGGGGTTTGCTGTTTCAGAAGTTGTTAATGCTGACAATATGTAGAACTTCTCATTTTTATACTTTTTCTGTATTGTTTTGTCCTGTTGCGGGTGCAGATCTTCTTAAATGATGGATTCCGTTGTCATTCTCGTTCGCACAAGTTGTTTGGCATTAGATGCTTTTCTAGAAACAACGCATTGTCAAACTTCTCAACAGAAATTGGTCTTCCTGGGGTTTCCCTTCAGAAGGATGCAGCAAACTCTCTTCATTCCGAATTTGTTGGTCGGTTGCGTGACTCATTTTCCATGGGCCGGGAACATCTGAAATATGTGGAAAATTCAGTTGATCTTGTATCAAAAGAGGAACAATTAAATGATGTGTTGGTGAACAATACCGATATCCTGCTAGATCCGAGTAATAATGAATCAGTCTCCATTCTTGACAAGGTGGAGGAGAGCACTTTGAATCTTCTTGATGCTCTAGATTCTACAAATAACGAGTCGGTCTCCATTTTGGATAAGGTTGCAGAGAGCACTAGTAATAATGAATC
The DNA here is from genome assembly GCA_029582165.1 of Portulaca oleracea. Classification (NCBI taxonomy): domain Eukaryota; kingdom Viridiplantae; phylum Streptophyta; class Magnoliopsida; order Caryophyllales; family Portulacaceae; genus Portulaca; species Portulaca oleracea. Next base: position 44,072,243 of record CM055872.1, on the reverse strand, counting down.
AATATCCATTGTGGACAAGGTTGTAGAGAGCACTAATAATAGTGAATCAACATCCATTTTGGACAAGGCTGCAGAGAGTACAACAAATGTTCCGAATTCTCTAGATCTTGGTAACAATGAATCAGTATCCATTTTGGACAAGGTTGCAGAGAGTACAGCAAATATTCCGGGTGCTCAAGATCTTGGTAACAATGAATCAGTGTCCATTTTGGACAAGGTTGCAGAGAGTACTGCAAATGTTCCAGATGCTCTAGATCCTAGCAACAATGAATCAGTCTCCTTTTTGGACAAGGTTACAGAGAGCGTGACCGATATCCATGATGCTCTAAAAGTGGATTCTGATTCATTGCCAACTTCACCTGAGAATGTTGAGAGTTTTATTTCTGAAAGGACTGAATCAATATCGGCTTCATTTAATAAGGGAACAGATGCAATAAATAGCTCTTTAGAAGGACTCAGTTCAACAATAAAGGAAATTTTGAATGACGGCAACAAAGGAATTGAAAATCTTATTAGTAAGGTGTTGTCTTCTGTTGATCAAACTGGTGAACTTACCCGTGATAAACTGGTCAGCCTGCCAAATAGCATAAAAGAGGTCAGCGGTAAAGCGGGTATTATTGCTCTTGATTTACTTAGGAAGACAATCGTTGTGACGGAAGATTCCTTAGTTAAGGGAGCTAAATTTGTGTATTACTCATATGAGTCTTCTAAAGAGCTGCTGCCACCAGAAATCCAGAGCACACTTGATTCAATTGAGGAGAAAGCAGGTGAAATTTCAAGGCCAGTGGGAATAGTTGTTGTACAGGTAATGTTTAACTTTGCCTTCTAACTTTCTCTTTTTGATTTTGGTATGTCTTTTCTTCACTTGATGATTAAGTTACCTTTTTTGACGCTCTAGTTAGGGTAAATTTATGCCAATTTGTAATATAATTTTTTAATAGGAAAGGTATCTTTGCTGGCTAGTAAGGCTATGCATGTTTAGATCTTACTAAACTCCATTTTGTTAGGTCCTCTCAGCTTTTGCTATTTTTGTCTGAAACGTTGATTTTGTTTCACTTTCATACCTTTTTCCATATTGGATTATCCTTTTATGTATATATCTGTTGTTTCCATGAAATGTATGGAGTTGGCGTCACACTGCCATCCTGTTTGCTGCATGACTCGATGATCACTGGTCTATGGAGTTGTTAATATAGCAAACAGCTTATAATTTCATATAATCCCTTAGTTATGGATCTTATCTGTAGGTGTATTCTGCCATTGAAGGATTGGAGAGAGGTTTGGGCTTAGATCCGTCAGATCCTATTGTTCCATTCACTCTTCTGTTGGGCACTACATCTGCTCTATGGTATTGATGTCCTTTTTTGCACTTGTGAGACTTCTTCCCTATGGTGGCAGAAAATATATCCGCGTTCGATGGCAAACTAATGCTGTTTATCAGATTTGTGCAGGGCTGTATATTGGGTGGTAACGTATGGTGGCTATGCTGGAGAACTATCTCCTAAATTAGCTTATGAGCTCTTGTCTGGGAAGGATGATGCTGTCCTCATTGATGTCAGGCCTGAGGCAAGATCCTGTAAAGTTCTCTAGGTTTTCTTGTTTTGGGAAAGTGGTCACTCCATTTAGGATAATTCTGATTGCTGAGTTACACTTGTGAGAAACTTGCTTTAGCTTATAATAGTTAAACATTGCTTCCCTTGGCAACATTATGATCTTCAACTATGTGGGTAATTAATGTCTTGTGTTTGCGTGGTAATATTTTGTTGTTAAATGATGATGTGTGTACACTTGAAGGATCTAAGAGAACGTGATGGAATTCCTGATCTAAGAAGAGCTGCACGATTTCGATATGCTCATGTGTCCATCCCTGAGGTTAGAATAGCTGTACATCCTTATGGCTTTCCTTTCATTCGTTCAGCAAATTTCTGCATGGATGGAGAGAGTCGAGCTAATTTTTGAGTCGAACAAAAAGCTATTTGGCATATACTTGCTGAAGATTAAATGGTGTACAGTGCGGTGAATGAATTCTCACTCGATGAGTTGAATCTGTGTCTTTTCAGGTTGACGGGTCTGTGAGGAAGCTGATGAATAACAGCAAGGATCTTGATGACACTTTGGTAGCTGCAGTGATTCGAAACCTCAAGATTGTCCGAGTATGTCATGAATTTTTTTTTTTTTTTTGAATATTATTATAATCAGTTCTGGGTAATGTATTCTAGAAGATTATTCATAATTGAAGATTGTGTGAGTATGTCATGATTGAACTTGCATTCTAAAAGATTATCCGTAATTACTTTTTTAATATTATTATAATCAGTTCTGGGTAATTTATTCTAAAAATATTATTCATAATTGAAGATTTTCAACCTTTTAAAGTTTGCATTACAACTTACAAGTTTATTCATGTCGCCTACTTTTATCTACGTTTTGATTGAACTGTTGGCAAGCTGCTAATACTAATACTGTACATCTTAATTCATGACGTCTAGGAATGATGTAGGTACATGTTGAGCTGGTGTGAGCAATGAAATATTGCCCTTTTCGTGAATTTATCTGTAATGTCAAGGCATCTCTAATCACTTTTCTCAAATCAAACAAAATGGGGCCAAGGGAGAAAGAACATTGAAGTCCTTTCCTGCCCGTTTTAAAATGAACTCTGTCTTAGTGCCTTGGTAGTTTGGTTCATTGTTAGCTATTTTAGACATTAGATATTGCTTTGGGGTTAGAAATAAAATGCTTCCATTTATTACCATTTACATGTTTCTGATGTCAAAATCCGCATTCTGCTTTACTTGTGAAACAGATTCCCGAAAAACTTCGTTTTTCTTATTCAATTGCTTATCAAATGCAATTGAAGCATGTTTCTCGATAAGAAATGCAATATTAAGCATTTTGAAAGAAGTTTCATTGATGGACTTTGAATGATTTAGTTATTGCAAAATAATTGATGCATTGTGCTCTCGTATAACTCTTTCATCAGTTACGCCTGCGTTTGTTTATGTTTATGATATTTTCTCACGATAACTCTCATGCAATCTATAGGACAGCTCCAAGGTCATAGTTATGGATGCTGATGGAAGTCGTGCCAAAGGCATTGCAAGGTCTTTGAGGAAGCTGGGGATCAAGGTCAGTTCTCGACATTTTTTGATAAGTCTGAGCCATCTACTAATTATTAAATGATTGAAATTTTGGGAGAGAATACTTCGTAACATTCATAGGAAGTGTGAGTGACAAACTTATCTTTTGTACGATGGTGGATAAATGATCATGTACTGGGTACTAGTTAGTAGCTGTTTGGTATGTTTAGGCCTTAGGGACACAAAACTTGGGCACTCCTGTTTATGTAAAACTCTCAGAGATAAGAAGCTGTTTGTTTACAACTCTCACTCAGGGAGGTCTGCTCCAGAAATTAGCAAATCTTGTGGCATTTTTTTTTTCTGGTATAGATGTGACTTCACTTTTCAGCTTATCACCTGAATTTGGCATCCTGCATTGTCGGAGAAACCCCTGTCCAATTCCATTATCTGGACTTTAGAGTTCTGCCTTGGCTAGGCCCTTGTAATGCATAGCGATCTGTACCAATATTGTGATGTATTTAGTAGCAGACAATTGCAAGATTTACCTCATTCTTCCTTATTATTGCTTTTCGCATAATGTTATTTATGTAATTTACCGAGAGACACATTACTGGCTTATGGGTGGTGCGTATTTTTTTGAAATTCCTATGTTACTTTGACTCTTCATTTTCTCTACCATGCCCGTGTTGGACCCTCTACACCCGGACAAGGGTACGACACTCGTCACTTCAAATTACAATGAAAATATGCAAATTTTCTTAAAATTAGCTGAGCGTGACACCCGTATTCGTGTCCATATCGGACACCCGTGCCTGAGTGTGAGTAACATATAGAAATTCAATTTAAATGGTTCTCTCCTAGTAAGGGAGGAGAGAGGGGAGGGGTTTGTTGGCTTTGCAGACAGATGGAAAAATCGCTATTGGCCAGTTTCACATTTATGGGTTTGAGCGGGCAGTAACAAATGGATAATTTTGTTTGAGTAGTTGACACTGAACAGCTATTTGACTCTTACATGCTCTGCCTAGGCTGGACTTGCTGGCCATAGATATGGATTTAGGTGCCCCCCCCCCCCCTTTTATTTGGTGGGTGGGGGGGGGGGGGGGTAGTATGGCAAAGGGATTTTATAAACACAATCCTCAAATATAGCACAGCCCCAGGGAATGGGATGGAGTAGCCCTAAACTTCTAAGTCCTGATCAAATGAAAAAACCTGAAACAGTACACCGCTGGGAATCTCTACTCCATAGTATTTAAAACAATGTCAATCATTTTGCGTTAGTATACTTGAGGGCTTGTACACACACCTGATAGATAATAGGTGACAACTACATCAGTGTGCTCTCTTATTAGGAAATTAATTAAGTACCTCTGAACCCCTGAACTTCGTAATCTACAGGAGTTAACAAGGTTTTTGTCCACGTAGGTTTTCTCTAATCCAAATCCATATTGAATGCAGCCAAAAATTACTGCTGCAACAGTGTCAGTGTGCGTGTGTGTGTGTGTGAATGGCGGATTATGATGTAGCAGTCCTACCCCTGGATTAAAAAAAAAATTCAGAGAAACTAGTTCCAATTTACCCAAGATTTTTAAAAGCGTTAACTACTTACTACTCCGTGGAAAGGAGGTAGAAGGGGTTTAGAGAGGCATTCAAAATAGATTTTGAAAATGCAGGTCTTCCCTAATAAACAATGGAATTCTAAATACACTACTCATTCTTTTGTGTTTCTAATCTGTGTTACATTTTTTTTTAAAAAAAAATTGTCATTTCCTTTCTGAATTTGAAGTTGACAATTAGGCATATGAGAAAATTAGGAATTTTTATATCAGAACCTAAACTGTAAATAACAAGAGTATAAAGCCATCATTAGGCCTTTAACCTTCAACTTAAGCTTTTGGTTGAGATGGTTCCACATGATATCAAAGTCGGACTGAGCAAGAGGTCTCAGGTTCGAAACTCAGCACATCCCCCCCCCCCCCACCAAATACTTAGCCACCATTGGGCCTTTAACCATCAGCTTAAGCTTTTGGTTGAGATGTTCCACAGAAAAGATGTACTTTATCTAATTCAAATCCAAGAGGAGTGTTGTTGAGTGTTTGGGAAAGGAACTAACTGTTTTGAATCTTAGTAGATTAGATACGTGGCGACGAAAAAGTGTCCCACATTATTCTGAATAAATTTACCAAAGGTCTTTCTATATTAGATTGTGTCTACGATCAAAAGGTGGGAAGTATGGAAGTTATAATCTAGGTTTGTTCACACTAATCAAAAAAGAAAAAAAGAATCTAGGTTTATTCACGACTTCAAATTAGTGTTCTTATATTTGTGTTTACATTTCTCTTGCTAGGGATCTTTTAAAAGCACGGAACATGTTTTTCACTTCCTTAGTTTTCTCCTTTGTTTCCATGACAGAGACCATTTGTTCTCCATGGTGGGTTTCAATCTTGGGTGAAAGATGAACTTCGCATTAAGGAGTTGAAGCCTGAGACAGCAATCACCATACTCAGTGAGGTAATATTCAGGAAACTTCTTTGTGCTTTCTATTTCCCTGTTTCTCTTTTGTTTTAGGAAAAAAAATATATTGCAGAAAAGGAAATTACAAGCCTGAGGATCAAACAACTTGTGTAGGAGACAAGCCTTTTTTGTGTATTGTTTGGGGGGGGGGGGGGCACTTTCTTGAGGCTAGTTTCAATATTATTTGATAAAGAATGAACTTTCTAGCCATTATATATTGTTTTTCCTGCTATTGAGTAGATGTTGTTGGATAATTTCAAGTGAATGTGTGAAGTTAAATAAGTTTGACGCAAAATTAGTGAGGCAAAATTGACTCACAAGTTAAGTTTAAGTTTGGTGGGTTTTGGATGCTCAATCGGCCCAATTTAGGGTGGATTTTGAGGAAAACAAGGTGATATGGGCCGTGTTTGGTCTAACACAGACCGTTTCATATGCCAGAGAGCATCATTTGGCTGGTCAAGCCCTAGCACAGACCATGTCTGCCTTGACACGGGTCGTGTTAGGATAGACATAGGCCTTGTCTGTGCCAAATGATGCGCCGTTTCAAGTTTTACCGAGCTTAAGATTTTGCTTGGATTTGGCACATGTTAGTGGATAATCATCATGGATATCCAATTATCCATCATGACACATCCCTTGATCTTATCCTATTCTAACGTGCCTCTCCAAGGCCTATAAATAGGATGTCATGGGTGCCATTTCCAAGAGGGTCAAATTGTTGATTTATTCACATGCAATCCAAACACGGTTCTATAGTTTTGAGACTCGAGCATATCTAGAGTTGTCATTGGAAGTTTAAACTAAGTTCTTTGAGTTTCCTCGGTAAAGTTTTATCCCTAAGACTTTGTACGGTTGATACAAAAGTCTAAGGAAAGTAGTCATGGCTGCGACTCTCACTGTACCCATTCTACCCATCTATTGTGTTATTTTTCCAACAGATGGGACTGTTGGACCTCTTCTGAATTGGTTGGTAGCATCTGTCTTCTCCATGAGAGATGCAGTGGTCTGTCTCTTTGTCACTGTTTGATATGGGAACTTGTTAGATAGGTTTGATTGGGTTGGGATTTGGGAGGATGCTATCCACCTTCTCCCATCTATTGGGCACGGAAGTCCTATTTTATGCCGCTTCTGCTTGTGTTCAAATGAGCAATGTTGGAAGGATCCATTTACGACACAATTGGTCTGTCATTCCTGTATCTGTTGCAGAACTAGTGTTGTTAGATATTGTCGACTTGTGCCTCAGCTTATTCTATCCATGAGAGGGCTTCTTTTATTGACTGTGTCTCTAAGACTTGTCATTTCTATTGGCATACGACTCCAACCCCCCCCCCCCCCCCCATGCGGTGGCTACAAAAAATCCATCAAGCAACCTTCCTAGTTTGGGTCCTTTTTTATGCATAACCGTAATGAATATACGTAGTCCCCACTTAATATGCTCCCTTTAATCCACGGAAGATAATATGGAAAGCAAAAAAATATTATAAAAAAAATTGTGAAATAACTTCCTTTTCTTCATTTGTCTCAAAGAGAATTGGAAGATAAGGAATTGGACGGAAATCATCATGGAAAATTTGATTGATTTTGTTAGCAATATTTTCCTTTGAAAGTTGAGAGGAAAGTGGGAGGAAACGTGAGAAACTAAAATTGTGTTACTTTTAAGAGAGGAATGGAGGGGATGTGAAGATTGGGAAGGGAGGGAGTTAATTGAGGAATTGGAGGGGGAAGCAAGGACCTTTTGGACGATGTTGTTAAGGATAATTTTTTTTCCCTTTCCATCTTATTTTCTAAAAATCAAATGAAGCCATAATGTTTCTTATGCTACTTGTCTCTATTGCTTTTATGTAAAAATTTCCGGTTTGATCCTCTTTTTCACCTTTTTCCCCTGAAGGTGAGGGGGCATGGATAAGATTGATTTATTTTGCACTGGAGTCAGCCCCTTGAAATTAGAACAAAGGGCGTATAAAATGTTGTTCCCCACCCAGCCGCCTCCATTCTGCTTGCTTTTTATCATGATTAATATATATCGACCTTATAATCGCAAACCTTTTCAGGAAGCAGAGGCAATATTGGAGGAATTCAGACCCACTCCTGTGCAAATTGTGGGGATTGGCGTGGTAAGCTGAGGTGACTTACAAGGACAACAACCAATGAGATGCACAATCTTCTTGGCAAATTTTTGAGTGTGCTATTTGATATTGTTAAAGAAAATTAAGTGGATCTCATTTTTGGGAAATTTTAACTTCCTCTAGCTAGTGTTGATATCCCTCATTGACAATTGCTTGTTTTCTAACAGGGTGCCATTGCTGCATTATATGCGTTAGTAGGTATGTTCCTTTAAGACATCCTCCCCCTAACACCTCCTGATCAAAATTCTGTTCTGTTTGATTTACACATCTTGATTAATGATCTTTTAAGCACCTTGTATCCGATTTACAAAATATTTGCCATGTTCATTGGTAGTTTGAAAAATAATGGGCACTTGTAAGCAAGCATTATAGCTCTTTTCCATTTCCCTGTGTTGCTGCCATTTGTTAACGGTGGAGGCTATAGTTATGAGTGGCTTTAAAAAGTGACCATTCTGTAATGAAACTGCTGTATTAGAAAGGTCTTGAAGCTGAATGAAATGTGTGTCCGCGCTAAAATTTTTCAATAAGCTATGTGACTGCTGCGTTAGAATGATTCCACATTGCAACCAGAACCACATCTTGATTCCTTTATAGAAAAGCTTTTGTATTTTGTGGGATGGCCCTTGTGCTTATTTCCTTGTGGAAAGCATGGCCAGATGTAGGTTGCTGTAAAGCCTTGAATGAATCAACCCATATTTGTATTCCATAGATTAGATGATTAATGTAACAGTGAAGTAAGCTCCAGTTCATAAATATGCAATTGCGGACAACACTTCAATATTTGTAGTAAGAGACATTATTTCTGGAATTGAGTAAAAGATTAAAGTTTGTTCTCAAGCTTCTTTCTTCATTTTTTGAAAGTCAAAATTTGATCTTGATTTGTATTTAAGTTTTTGGGCATATGTTAGTGGCAAGTCATTGCACATATTATATGGATGTCATGTTTTATGTTTTGTTGCCTTCTGCTAAGTGGACATGATGTGGTTGCAGAGTGGGAGAAAACTCTACAAATTATCGGCATTCTCGGCCTTGCTCAGGTATACTTTATCATTATTCCGGATAAAGTTGGCTCAGTCATAAATATGAAATGGCTAAGGAACTGAAATGTGTTCTATGTATTGAAATTGGAGCAAGATCGTTTACTGCTTTGGGAGTTCATGGCGGCGGATTTTTGATGATCTTGACTAATAGAAAAATGTGTACATAGTATATCACTGTCGGTCATCTTGGAACAGACAATCCTGAACATGGAGTACTTATTCATGCCTACTGTTTAGGATATCTAGGAATAATTTGATTATACTAATTCTGGAGTCATTTCAAAGAAAGTGAGAAGATGGATCTTTTTAATTGCTTTTAGGGTTGACAATCTCACTAGGTCAAGCTGACCAATGTACATGTTATTTTTGTTTTTGCCCTAGAATTATTTAATTCTATCTGAAACAAAAATCATATAACTTGTTTGTGATAAATGGTCAAAGGTGCATCATCTTGACTTCCATTCAAGCCTCAATTATTTTTGTTCAAACTTCTCTCAATAAGTTGAGTCAGTTTTGTGTTGTGTTGTGTTATCCTTTCATACATATTGCCAACCACAGTGTTGATAATTGCTTGTTGAAGATAATTATGAAATTTAGTCTCTATTCTGTGTGTCAAAACAATGCATGCAATGAAAAGATTCAAAAGGTACCAGTGGTTAATATCTGAAGAACATTTGAAATTCGAAGAGTTATACAAGGTGTGGACTGAGATATTAACAAAATCAAGGCCTTTCCAGTGGAGTGTGATAGTTCTGAAACAGTTTCACAAGGTTATTAGCTTCACCATTGATCAAAATAAAGAAGTGTAATGTAAGGATACAAAAGTAGATCCATTTTTCTCCACTGACTAGGAAAGCCCATTTTGTGACATAATGGCATCATGATTAATACTTCAGGCTGGAAAACATTTAATTTTGGGAAGAAAAGCATTGGTCAAACAAGAAATGGTGAAGCCTAGAAGGGGAAACAAGTTGTGTCTCTATGTCATGTCAATTTTAAAACAAGTTGTGTACTAAGCTTCTGTCCAACAAGCTGACACAAAGATATTTAGCTGTCTGAAACCCTGTACCCGAGTCCTATGTTACTCAGACTCGGGTACGCATGTCCTTATTGGACACGGATACGGGGGTCGGACTTGGCTAATTTTAAAGAAATTTTATACATTTTCATTGTAATTTGAAGTGTTGAGTGCCGTACCCTTGTCCGGGCATCAAGGGTTCGACACAGGTACGACAGGGAAAATGAAGAGTCGAAGTAACATAGCCTGAGTCTCAGTGAATTAGATGTGGCACTTTTTCCTGTGATCCTATCTCTTATCACCATTTGTGATCCCATTCCCCCAAATGCAACTAAATGAAGGAAAAAAAACATTATTGCTATTGCTAGATTTCTGATCTTCTTTGCTCGACTTGCCATTAATTATTTAATTCTAAAAGCTTTGCTGTTTCTTCTCTTCTAGACAATCTACCGCAGAGTGGCTTCTTATGAGAATTCTGAAGACCTCTGGAAAGATGTTGGGTAATGTCTCTAAACTATCTGCCATCTGGTAATAATTTTTGATAACCGCTTGATTGGTTGTGGTATCAATTTTCACATACAATGCTTTCTAATTTTTTTGGATATTATTTTATAATTTCCGAGCTGTTTACAAATCTTGGGCTTATGGCGGAACTCAAGTAGAGGAGAGGGTATGTCGTGTACGTAGTTCATCCTGACATGTCTAGCATTCTTTTAATTAGGTGTGCAGTAGGTCTAAGTAAAAGATATTAGCGGCAAGAAGAGGATGAGACTTCATTGGTATTTGGACATATCTAGAAAATCGGAATTATGAATTACACTGTAACAAAGCCTTCTAATATCATGACAGTGCTTCACTGAACATTGTGTGAAAACTTTTCTAATATTTCACTTTGCTTTAGAAACAACAATGCTATGTCGCAACTGCAAAGGCAAATAGAGCAATAGGTACTTCTGTGGAATTGCATAACTTCGGCTTCTTGTCAATGTTCATTTTGGCCTTGCTGACAAATCAGGGACCGGGCTTATTAGGAAGAAGCTGACAAATGCAAATATTTCTGCATTGCCTTGACTTTTCCAGCTTAAATAGTGCTTCTATTTTCTATCTTTTGTGAAGATAAAGAAGTGGCATCTCTTTGTATCTTTCATCGCCAAATTACCCTGAGGATTAATATTTCATGGATCTCTCTGTCTTCTATCGTCTTCATTTGCTTTTCATATTCTCCTTAAAAGCGAGTTTTAGTCTTTGGAATCTGCATTTAGTTTTATATGATCTGTTCTCTTGCATTCTTTGTTTATTCCCATATAATGTTTACCCCAACTGTCATAACCAATGCCATTGAGAAACTCCCGACTCTCAAGTCTTCATATTGGTTCCTGAAACACAAGATGAAAATAAAACAATGTCATATGAATTATGAATTGTGTTTCAATTTCAGTTGAACTTAAGTGTACTGGGCCAATATCATATGAATTATGAAATAGTAGGAAAGTAGCCTAATGTACCATTAATTTTAGTACCTTTTTGTTTGGTAATTAGGACTGACTTTGTGAGTTGTACAATTGAAAAAGGGTGTTGCTTTCACCGGTTAAAGTTGGAGCCCAAGCGGTGTCAATGGTTGCAGGGAAAGGAGATACCAACGGTAATGGCTTGCCAGTGTCACCATCATCGTCAGATGTACAAAACAGGGTTTTGCAGGCAGCTGCCAAACACGAATCTCAACCGTCAGATGAGGGATCTCAGCAGGACACACTGCTCGATTCCACTTCTTCAATCGCTGAGAATGTAGATATGTCTGAGGCTTGAAATTCATGGATTCTGTTGTCTTGTTGTGCTGCATCTTACATCTGAATACTACTACAATGGCATTAGGAATTCAAGCTGCAAAAACAAACCACACTTGGCAATTGAGCTTTGGGTTCATTGTATCCTGTGTTGTACTACTACTGAAATCAATAATTTATATTGGTGGCCAATTATAAGCTTCCACCATGGGTCACCTATGACATTATACACTTGAGATTACGACCCTGTTCTTTGGATTGGTTCAACTATCCAATCAATTTAATCCCAACATATCCAAACTTATCTAAACTTTACACAATTCTCCAAAAAACATTCTCTCTAATACCACAATTGCCCAAAAAAGTATAATAACTTATCCAAACTAATTCAATCCAATTCATCCAAACTTGATTTTAACCAATTCAAAGAACATGTCTTGAACTGTCCTCCGAATTGCTGTAGGATTTGAAAAAGGGAAACTGGATTGCGATTAGATGAATTATAGGGGTTGGGACAATAGTAAGCTGAACTTAAAAAATGTCAATAAGTTAAATTATTGAACCCCTTGGATTTCAGTGCAATTCCACCGATTCGGTTAAAGTTATGTGGAAGGTCAGGAGGGTGATTTTCTTGCGCCCCACATGTATTGTAGTAATTTCAAATTTTAATATATAGAATTGCACTAGTCTAAATTATTGCATCTTAGATTACAATACTTCAAACTATCATATATTGGACTATGGTAGTCCAAAATACCGCTCATCTTAGAATAGCTTGATCGTAGTGTACTAAAATTCAAGACTTTAATGATTCAGTCAGTATATTGTGTTATATTTTTTAAAGTTTAACTTACCATTGAAAATTATAAATTGATCCAGATTTTCAAATCTAAATATAACAAACCTGAAATACGAGGCATATCAAACTTGACCCCACCCGATCGAATTGACAGGTCCAATCCCAAATCTTATAGTTCGTGTTACTACAATCCAATTTTCTATTGAAAATTCTTGGAAACATTGTTTTTGTGGTCGATGAAGTAATTCATTTATAATAAAGCATCACAAAGCAACACAATAGACATTATACCCTTGATCCTAACAATATATTCAAGCTTTAATTTGAGGTTGATAAGAAGATGAACTGATTAGAAATTTAGAATGGCAACAGTGACCAAAAGCCTAGGGGCTAATGTGCAACACTGTTTAAAAAAAAAAAAAACTTGCAATATTTATTAATTAGCCCCTGTTTATTCATTTTTTTATTCCTATTTATTATTCATCATGTGAATTCCACCATTTGATTTTCAAAATGGTTCTTTGATTTTCAAAAGGTTTTTTTGGATCTACCGAAATTAGTTCTTCATGCATTAATGTATAAAAAGAAAACGTTGCCTACATCTGGATCCCCTCAAACCCCGCATTCACAGGACTTTACTTAGGGTTGTATTTGAATTCCGTTATTTGAATTCTATTTTATGTTTAACTTTCCCAACAGGGTCTCTTCAACTTGGTCTGAACACATGTCTCTAAAAGACACATCTTCAATGTTAACATAACATGGATACATCATACATCATACATCATACATCAACCAACATGAGTACGTATGATGCCTACTTAATACGGTGACAGATTTCTCAAAATTGGCTGACACTAACAACACTTATGTATACTGGCAAAATGTGCAAGTATCTCGTCAATTCATATTCGTCAGCGGCCAATTTCTGGCATCTTGGATACATCAGTAAATGCAGGCTGTGTGGCGAGTTTCTATCCTCTGCGATGAAGCTGCTGCCTATATTTTCCAGGGAAATCACAATTCCGGCTCAGTCTGCTGTCTGTAGCAACATTCAGTTAAAGTATTCTACCGCACGAACTGGGCAGGAGGTGGCTGCTCTGGGATCTGTAGACAAGAATAATTGGCGGAAAAAGAAACACTTAATTAGGATTGTCAAATAGCACTGGAGCACACACAACTACAGTATTAGCATGTGTCATCATACTATGCTTTTCTTTGTTGTGTTGCTGTTGTTGGTGTTTTCTTTGCTATTTCGTAATGTTGTTACGATCTTTCGGTCTTTTTGGGCCTTGAATTATTAAAAAAAAAAAATCATACAATGCTTTTCACCTGTCCTGTTAAACGCTTACTCACAGGCACCGAAGGTTTGCTGCATTTTATTTTTTTTGAAAAAAAAATCTGAATCCAATGGAAGTGGTAGTATGGTTGGGACTCAAATGTATGTACTCCTACCCCTTTTGTTTCATTGAAAGCAAATCATATTCGATATGTTATTTGTATTACCATATTTGTTTTAATCAAAATTACATAACTAACAAAATAAGTTTCACTAATGCAATTATGTTTACCCTCACTAACTTGTCATTTTGGATTGCAATGTCAAACATAAAAACAATATGCACCCAATAATCCAATCAGCGCAGGTGACACGAGTGAAGGATGCTGACCGGACTACTTCCTTGCCTCCTCCCCCAACAAAATAGTGAAATGAATAGGCCAATAGATTCCCAAACCACTGGAGGAAGGAAAATCCCGTCAATTTGCAGAAACCAAATCCAAAACCTCCCGATTTCTGTCCCAGCACCCTCTTCTTCTATTATACAAAATAACTTCTTAATTTCCTTGCTGTTTGGGGATTTCACAGATAATTACTCCAATGACCGTCCATACGATCCGATATCTTCTAGTCTATTTGTTCCAAAGAATTTCATTGTTCTCACGACATCCACCGGTGACTTGGGCTTGGCCCGCAAATGGGGCAGAACGGAAATTTTAAAAAAATGGAGATTCTCACACTACCCTTGAAAGCTTTTAAGCCTGCCTATCTGGTCAAAGAGTGGAAGTCCCAAATCCCATGAACCACAGGATACATTATAAGTTTTTATCAGACTCTATTGTTGTTGGATATTTCCTATTCTTTTCAGCAAGTAGGCTGTATAAGCAACAAACTCCGGCCCACTACTTTACGGAACCGCACACATTCCACAACAGACCAAAAGCACAATCTCCATTTACAGTGTACTAGTATAAAGAAATACAAATGTATAATGCAGAATAAAGCAGAAGACCATATGGGTTGAAAAATAACACAGTATCAAGTTTACCTCGCCGAGTTTCCACTCCTCTTTCGTCCAAACACTAGCGTCTACAGTGGACTCCTCTAGTGAAACATTATTGTCCCTGCAAATTCACACATTCATGGGCTCTCAGATGTAACGGGACAGCACATATGGCTTTTACAGTTTCATAAATAATGGACACAGTGAATCACAAAGACAGATGCAAACCCACAAGATAGCTTTTCTTTTTTTTCTTTTTCTTTTTCTTTTTCTACACGCAACAAGTAAAAGCCAAATCTACAGGTTATTCATATACCATCGAAGAAATTTCCCCAGATAATAGGTGACAATCAAACTGCCTAAATCAGAAAAAACAGATCGCCAAGTACATTAACTATCACACACACACTCACACACACACAAAGGCTTCAGACCATATAAGACTAATCTAGATGCTAAGTAAATGACATTTCTTCCATAAACTTACCCCAGTCCAATATTTGTGGACATTTGTTGAATGCTATTGGTAGCACTAAGCCCATTTGAAACAGTAGGTGGTTGATTGACTCCTGGAGATGGAAACTGTGATGATACTGAAAAAGTTGAGGGCAGTTGGCTTCCTTGAGTATTCATTCCAGTATTACCAAAGGGTCCCGTATTAGGTGCAAAAGGATTTGCACTTGCCTGCACAGGAGCTTGGCTGCCAAAGGAAGCTATAGATTCTGTCAGTCACAAACACACGGCCATGTCTTCACATCATCCATTCATAAGATGACGTATGTTGGTTGGACTTTTCTTCTTAGCTCAAATACAGATGACGGACCCTTAATGCTTTAACACAGTCTCAACACTTGGAACTTCATTCTGGACTAAATGTGCACACAACGTTTGATTGAGTTTTGCTTTACATATTCTTTAGCTAAAATTACCGATATGGCTGAAGAAAAAAAAATCCCATTTACTAGTTCTCATAAAAAGTTTTTTTAAAAAATAAAGTGCAGACAACTTTTAGAAAATAGACAAGTACGGCCATGGAGACAGCTGTTTTGCCACTCCTAACCAAGTCCAAGTAACATGGGAAATGAAAGCATTCAGAGGAGAATTATTCTAGTGAGAGTAATACGCTAGAAGGTTCAAAATCGTAAACCATACATGCAATTTCCTACCTGAAGGCATGTTGCTACTCCCAAATGGCCCAGGGGAGCCTTGGAATTGCCCGAAAGCATTAGTTGTTGGATTAGAAGGCCTGCGATAACAGTATGCTTAGATGTAAGTAACAACGGAACTAGATGTAGCACTCTTTGCTCTGACGGTACTGATTATACCAATAAAACTTGATCAAATCTAGTAATCAACTGATCAAATGGAAAATACTTGCCTCACACCAAATGTCATGTTGGGTGATGGGGCCACTTGACCAAAGCCAGAGACAGCTGGAGGGCTCATATTTTGCACTGGCAGAGAAGGTGTAGTTGGACCAACTGCAGGAAATGGACTTTGGCTTGGTTGGGCAAGATTTGTGGGAAACGGAGTTGGGTTGGATTGTTGTTTCATATAAGGATTCCGAAGCAAGTTCTCAAATTCAACCAACTTGGCATTTAGTAAGTTCCTCTCTCTTTCAACCTGCACAAAGGTGTTTCAATACATAGCAGCAGCAGACATGAGGGCTTCTAAAGTAGGAGCGATTTGATCATGACAACTTCAAATTATTCTGAAATCTGAATTGCAAAGATGTTGAGCTGAACAACACTGACAAATATAATTATTCAAGGTTCTAGGATTCACATGGTCAGCCGAGTATAATGTTGCACATAAATGGAGCTAGAAAACTCACAATTGACTGTAAGCCAATACCACGTTTAGCCTCATCATACGCAACGGCCCGTAGCTCTTCATAGCTAACATCGCCAGTAAGATCACATGGCAGGCTGCAAACAAAATTAATTAATATATGTGCCTATTCCACATGCCAGGACAATTCAGTTTTTCCACAAATTTGGCAGGTTCTGAATACAGTACATCACCCATTTCCACACACCAAGACAGCTCAATTTTCATGAAAGTACAATGATACAAGTAGAACAAGAAGTCTATAGGCCAACGATCTAAAAAGACAACCCACAATAGTGGAAGGCTGGAAGCAACCAAAAACCAAACTTGCAAGTTTCGTATGCTTCAGATTTTTTTTTATGTTATCTTTTTGAGGATGTTTTGGAATTTCAGAGATGGCATCATCCCTATGGAGAGAAAAGTCTCCACAGGAAATAAAACAAGAAGCAAAAGTCATGCACCGGAACAGCGCAAGGCCAATAAAGAATTGGATCCTTTTTGACTCTTTTGTTGAATTCCAAAGTTTAAACAATGCTTCAATACGCAGAGAAACTCAGACATTCACGTCTGGCAACTTTTGCTGCCTCATCAGCCAAGCAGCCAAACGACAAAGAGAAGCTCAGTAAATGGTCTCGGGGTCATTTTTTCATTCATACAATGGGAAAGCAAGTCTCGGAAATTTCTGGGAAAACAATGTGCTAACTTGATTTAAACTTTGCAGGGGATTGGATGATTTAGACAAAAATCCTAAAGGGATTTATTCGCAAACTATAGTTACTCTAGGGTAAAACCAAACAGCAAAGATGTCATTTTTCCTCAAGACTAGAATAATCGTGTTGGCTATGACCATTTAGAAATGCCCACAATCTTTATATCTTTTTAGGAATGCACTCTTTTATGTTCATATCTTTCTAGGAATGCACTCTTTTATAATATCGATGACGATGAAAGTATTTATTCACCTAGCACCATAGTTAACTGGAGTTACCTAAGTTCTAAGTTCTAACTTCTTTTTTATAAGGTTCTACCTTCTGAACCATACTCAGCTTGATGAATAATGAATATTCACTCAAAAAAGAATAAAATGTAAAGTACACAACATTTAAGGGAAATAGTTTACAATCACACCATTGTGGTGGGACCCTTCCCCGGACCCCCACTTGCAGGGACACTTTGTGCACCGGGATACCCTTTTTCATACTTTTCGGTGGACTTATTTAGTCATCCAATGAAGTTTATTGATATGACTTTTATCCCTGCCTCCATACCCGTGATGTGTTTCTGTGGCACTTGAATGAAAGTCAACCCTAAGTTCCCAACTATCCTCATACGAACTGTTTCTATGGCACTTGAATGAAAGTCTAGCCTAAGTCCCTAACTATCCTCAATCCTCATGCCTCTCTCTATATCTCCCCTCTTTGCTCTCTATCGAACCCATCTAAAGTCCATAAACCCCAGCTAGCTCAATTGACAAAAAAACCTGCAAAAAGCTGTGAAATTTGTGCAGAACTTGTGACAAAAAATTCAGTTGAAGTCCATAAGCTTCCAGCTAAGGCAAATTTCATGAACTCTCCATCATTCCAACCTTTCTCCATATTTGCTGGATCCTCCACTGCCTTCACTATCCAGATTCCTCCTTCTTCCCTCGGATTAAACCCTAATTTGCTAATTTTCTTCTCGCGCAAATTCACGGTCCTTGCAACAAATTCTCCCTCCGTCCCTCATGCCGCCAGGCCCCCCCCCCCCCTCTCTCTGTCTCTCAGCCTCCATTGTATCATTCTCATACTCCATTTCTCTTTCTCTCTACCCTCTGAGAATCTTTTTAAGTTAGTTGGAGTTACCAAAGTTCTAAGTTCTAACTTTTATTTTCATTTTTTTCTATTGATAAGATTCTAACTGCTAGATTTCTTTTTTTTTATTTTTAATAAGACTCTAACTTCTAACATACTCAGAATGATGAATGATGAATGATGAAAGACAAATGATGAATGATGACCGATGAATATATGCAGTTACCTTCACTAAGAATAAATACAACCACAGAATGAGATGCATCAATGCGGAAAGGAAACATACTATTTGTAGTGTCCATAACAAGTTAGCTTCCAAAGTGGTCTCTCCTGCTCAAAATCTTCAGCAATTTGGCGCTTACAAGAATCGGGATCGGTGCACCTGTATGAAAGTTAGATTCAGAACTTGATAAAACGATATTTGAGCACAGGAAATACACTTGTTACCAAAATTTCATAAATCACTCACTCGTGACTGGTAGCCTGAGACTGATTTGCAGGCTGTTGTTGTCGGATCCACTTGTTGTCAAATGGCTGCAGACCAGTAAAAGTGCCAAGGGTTTTTTTAACGTTAGAAGTCATTGTTGGACAGATATCACTGTCTATGAGCTTCTCAAAATCTTAGCTAATTTAAAATCGAATGAATGCAACAAGAATGCAGAATTGTTAGGAAACAACAGCAGCACATTGGTTTTCTAGGTTCAGTGTTTCCAAGTATCTCTAAGGAAACATGCACCTTGAACGCATTTGACTGCTTATTAAATCCCCCAGAATTCAGGGCTCCATTTGCTGGCCCGCTATTTTGAACACCAAAACCAAAAGGGTTGGGCTTCTGTTGCTGCAAATTCGTCTGCTGGAAAGGAGATCCAGCCTGAGAACCAAATCCAAAGGCATTGGATCTTGGCTGTTGCTGGGTGACATGCAAGAACTTACATTTGTCACCATAGCGGCAACTACAACAAATACAAATAATGAAAGGTTAGGTAATTGAAAGTTAACCAATAATTCTAGCAAACATAACTCACGAAGCAAATGAGAAGTGAGAACACACAAAATAAAAGTCTAAAATTTCAGTTATGTCCTGCAAAGAAATCAACTTGCAAGTGGTTTTGCACAATTCTTTAACTTCAATGCCATAAAGTTGTTAAGTAGGTATGCTCGTCTATTCTTGATACCAGTTCTTATTTCCCTTAAAGTCAATTTTAGCAAATTTCAATATCTAAAAATGCAAAAAAAGGGGCTGGGGAAAGGCATGTGAATCCTATCTTCACTGAGAAGAATGATTTCATTTTCTACATCCATAAAAGCAACCGCAAGGATTAACACAATTATGAACTAAGCATAGCATACTCCCTCCTTTCCTAAATAAATGTCATTTGGGAGGGTGGGGAAGATACCACCAAGAAAATGATAGTTGATTGAAGAAATAAAGGAGTACATTGCCAGGCAACAAATATTGCAAATGATTACCGATCACAAGATATTCTAAGAGATTATGCTATAACACGGCACATAAAGGCATTAACCAACCCAAAAATCACACCAATAAGGGTTGAGAAAAGGTAATTTCCATAGATCTTCTCTATACTATATTCTTTCCCTAATTCCCTATGTACACAAAGTAAAAAGGATTGACTCAGAAAGTACAGAATACCACAAAAGCTATGAAAGGAACAGGTTCTGGAGCGAATTACTTGGAGTTTGATAACTTTAGCTGATTGGTTTACTAAGGAAACCTAAGCTAAAATTTTAAAGCTTATAGAGGATCTTGCCATTAATCGATAAGCAAACAAAGACAGTATCTCAAGAACAATTGGAAGTTTAATCTTTTTTTCCTCCCGACTCGGACCACTCCGCCTACTCGGATTCTTAGATTTAAAGTGACTGATTTGCGTATCTATAGACTCCCATGCCTTTCTGGATCATTGGTTAACAACCAACCAGAAAATTCCAACCGTCCATTCGAATGGTCTTCAATATAGATGGAAACCAACAGTGCGCCGCAAAGAATGATTGTGATTGGATTGACCTTGTTTTCCGTCTTCAATATAGACGGATGTCAACAGTGCGCCACAAAGGATAATTGTGATTGGATTGACATTATCTTGTGGTTTTTGGCTAGCTGCACAGGAAAAAAAACATTGAAAGCTCTACATCACCCCCCCCCCCAAACAACCCACCAACCCACAGTCTCCCAATTTTCTTCTTATTAGAGGGGGTGTTTTTGCTCCCTTGTCACAAAGAAAATGTCGCTTTAAGCTTCAGAGAGAACATAATCAAATGCACAAACTTAAAACTATTACACTATATGAGTGAATAAGTAAGAAACTAATAGAGATAGATTGGATAAGTTGGAGAGGAGTTTAGTATGATCATTAAGAAATCGCAACAATATTCCTATGTTCTAAGAGAAGTGGCATTCTTCAATTCACATGAGAAATGAAAAGAAAATTTCTATCGAGGGCAGGGCATACAACGAAGGGCGTATAACAAAGGTGTCCCCTTTGAAACATGTTTCAAACATCTTTGCAGTACTTGGTTCCCAGAATGTACATGAAACATAGAGGCATGCAACTCATTTGGTGAGATAGCCATAACTATTCTCCTTTTTTTGGGAGGGGGCACTGAAATAAGCTCCTGAAATTAGTATCAATTTTTTTCCTTTTTTCGTTGACTGCATCAGATAATCTTTAACTTAGATTAAAGATGAAAAAACGCTCTATCATTTTCTCACTTATCACACACCACGTGGAACGCCTAAAACTGCACCAACCAACAATGTGGTACCAGGTGAAGATAGTGCATCTACCCATACTAGATAGTTTACAAGGTCTGAATTATATATCTCGATGTTTACATCTGTGTAGTTTATTTCTAGGAAGTACTCAAAAATATAAAACTATGGAAAAAGAAGGGAAATAAAAAGTAATTTGTCACAGTTTTGTGTCTCATCCCAATTACCAAACAACCAAGCTCCAATGTGTCTGTATTCATGTTTCATTGTACATCTATGCCAAGCATCAAACTTTCCAACTCTCACAGTGAGACGCAAAAGCTCCAAAGTTAAAAGAGTCTAGCTTAAAATTACACAATAACCCTTTCTTTGTCTGATGCTACAGACCTTCACATATCAGTTGTCAGACCCCAGACCCACATAAAGGAAATTTCAAAGTGACCCTTACCCGAAGTTTATAAGCTGTGGAGTTCTACAATGTAACCAAAAGCATGTACATGTACAGGACTTCTTAGTTACAAAGGCTACTGTACCCAGCTCTACAGAGCAACTACTAGGCATATTTGTTCCATAAGCTAACTTACTTTCGATAGCCTAGCCCTAGCGCTACAATACGCTACTTTGTCGATGTCCACAGTAATGCACACTCAAGTTCTATAGCTAACCATTTTTGCCATGTTTTTTGAAGCAAATGAGAAAGTCAGCCATCGGTTCCTTTCTTACCTAATCTACAAGATTCACACAAATCCTTGCACTATTGCACGTCCCAACTTGTCCCCAAACACCATTTTGTCCAAAAAAGTATCCTTGTTTTGGCATAAAAAATTTGAAAATTTTAAAATAAAGGACACCCATTGTAGAAATAGTATCTTTGTTGCTGATTCTTTTGCTGGAAAGTACTACACTATTGTTGCTTCTTCCGTTCTTTACATCTTGGTTTGTATTACTATCCCTCACTTGTCCCCTTCCCCATTTGTGGGTAGCATTGACAAAAAGTCCAGGTCCGGGTCACATTCAAGTTAGAAACTCGGATGAGAAATTGATATATGGTACCCAGAGTTTTCTTCTCCGGGTTAGACATAGTTTGACAAACCGAAATTCGTGTTAAAATTGTGTTTGGACAATATCAATAAGAAAAATATTGTATTTTGATTTTCGGTCAAATAAATTGATGTTAAAATTCGGACAAAAAATTTGACCATACATCTTTGTTTTGGTTAAATAAATTTGGGCCAGACAAAATTTTGCCCGCTATATGTGTGTGTTTTTGGGAAGTTTGAAGCTAGCATACTACTTTATCAGCTAACTTAACTATAATCAGCCTGTTCGATTGTTTGAACCTACCCACCAAGAGCAAGAAACCAGGAAATAAACTTGCATACAAGATTTTTGTCATTCAGCTCCTAAATCCATGAGGTTCCTCTCTATGCTGTCCCCAATTGAGCACGAAATGCAATAGACTTGGAACAAGAAAAGCAAGCTAACACAATCCTCAAAGCAAGTCCCAAACTCACATTGCATCCATATTATTTTGTGCAAACACTATATCAATTTGTACTTTCCATTTTTACCTTGTTCAGTTCAGTAGTTGTTGTTTAAGTTAAGCGCCCATATACCTTGGACAATAAAAGTTGCCTTGATACTTGAAACGAACATAATCAAAAAGTATCTATTCATTCCAAAGTGAAATTTCGAAATGGGTATGTTGAATTCCTAAAACCCAGAAAATGGAAACAAGAATTGAAGGTATTTTAGTTGAGAGAAGAGGGTTTAGGTTTGTTTACCTGCCGCGCTGAAAGTTTCTGCAAGGTTCTTTCTTCAGCGGCATCTGTTTCTACTGACTACTATGCTGCAGCTGCACAACAACTCGGCGTCCAAAATATACCATTGTTTCTTTCTCTCTTTCTTTCTTTATAAAACCAAAATATGGTCATGGATCAACACCTGCCCGTAAATATAAAATTAAGAAATTGCAAAATTTTGGTTTGGTTAATTCAGATATTTGGAAAAAATTTCTAAAAACGAACCCTCTCCAAATTTCAAATGTCCCGATGTATTTTTGGGTTAAAAGGAAACAATCAAGGATGAAAAATGCTCAATCAAGTCAGGTAAGTAGGTTTCTCTGCGATTTATCGAGGTGGTTGATGGAATTCTAGAAATGGATAGAATTAACACATAAGTTGGATATAGATATACCACCAGGCAGAATGCTCAGGTCATTGAACCTTCCTAAGGATAAAGATAACACCACCAAAGGAAAGGAACAAGACTCGACTAGATCATCACTCTAATCGCCCCAATTAGAAATAAGCCAGAAAGAATTTTGAGGGAACACAAAGAAGCTAAACTCGACTTCTTTCATAAACTTTAACTGGGTTTTACAAACCGCAAGGAAGTCTATTGACGGGTAACCATTTCCGACAAAACCTCCCTTAGCCATTAGGTAAGCTTTATCATGCATAGCACTAAGGACCTTGATTAATCCGCTAATCATACATCAAACGTTAATTAAAATACGAATCTAGGCAGCCATTGAACCAGTAGTTAACATTATTTTCCAAAAGATATGCTTGGCTGTCAGTCTATAGCTCAGCTGCCTAGAAAAATAATGATGGAAACTTCTTTTCTGCTAGCTAATGAGAAGCAAGTTGCTGCCCATGAATTGTCATGGCGAACTGGAAACTTCCAAGGACGTTGGCTGACTTTTCCCATGCAAGTTATAGCATACTACGTACTGGAGGAAAACCTCCCAAAAAAAGTCTTCAGGACTTATATAATTTGGTAAACAAACTCGGGCCTGAAACCGGGTACGTTCTATAGGATGGCGATGAGGTCGTCAAGGTCCTTGGCGAGGATTGACTAGATTAATTCTTAGAGGTTGGTGTTGCTTGCTGACTTTTGGAAGTTTTGAGGATGGACCTCCATCATCCTCCCCTTGTTGACAAGAATTTGTCTTCAAATTCGCCAAAGGCTCATGTTTAAAGTAACGACTTAAATCAATCATGTTGAAAGTAGCTAAAGCACTATATTCACCATGCATTGTCGTTAATCTTTCAAGGACATCAAAAGGACCATCTACCCTCGACACGACTTGTCGTTAATCTTTCAAGGACATCAAAAGGACCATCTACCCTCGACACAACTTGTTCTTCTTTTTTTCTGGAAACCTCTTCTTTCTCAAGTGGATCCAAACTAAATCTCATGTTTGGAAACTTATCTTCTTTCGATGCTTGTTTGCATGAACTTGATAAGATGAATCACTACGCTCAATCTTGACTTTAACCTTCACATGCAACTTCTGAATTTCTTCGACTCTCTCGATGGTAACACTACTTGCCTTTTTAGTGAAGGGCCTTGGCACTAGACCTAAAGGACTCAAAGGATCCATCCCATATACCACCTTGAAATGGAGATAGTCATGTAGGTCTGCTAGGAGCCTCATTGTAGGCGAATTCTGCATAAATGTTTGGTTTGAGTTAGTTTATTCCTTTGATCTCATATTTCTTTGAAGGTACGATAGTGACGTCCTTTTGAGTTAAACTTCCGCTATTAATCTTAGTCAAATTTTGACTCTTGGGTGTTTGAGTTTCCAGGGTATTACAATGTTTAACTCGATTCATCGAACTGATTGGGTCAACCAAATTTTTTTTATTTTCATGGTTAAAGTAGCTAGACAATTTGATTGAAGAACTGAATTGATCTAGCTCTTTAAGTTGATTGGTTGAAACGACCAATTCAGTTTGCTTTTATAGTTGCAAGCAAACACAACTGACAAATTGTTTGCATTCTTGCTTGTAGTTTGACTAATGTTGCTCATTGTTTTTTTTTATATTCTTTGGGATTGTGTACGACTAGTTTGACAGTTCATTTGGCTTATTAGCATGTGTTTGGTTAATTGGGTTTTATCCTATGTTGTTAAAATCGAATCGGCTGAACTAGTCCAATCAAGAACCAGTGAAGGACCAAGTTCAGATGAGGAGTTTAAACTAGTCAATCAACTCAGTCGGCCAAAACTTGATCAAAATCCGATTAAGCTGGTCGAAGGAATTGGAAAAATCAATTTACATTTGCAAATTGAGAAGGAAACTAGAGATCTAATTAAGCCCATAAAATCTGCAGGTAATAGAGAATAGATCAAGGAGAATACATAGAGAAAGAAGTTGGTGAAGATCACGCTGATGATAATTGATCATTGATGGTCATGGAATGAAACAATATCTCATGATGGTAATTGGTAATCATTACTCTAAGGGATTGCACAAATAATTACGAGAACTTGAGTCGGTTAGTGAAGGTTGAAAGGTATGGTGATTTAAAGAAGTGGGATGAGAGTTCCTATAGTTGTAGAAGGAGTAGAGGAGCGTTATCTATAAACAAAAAAGGAAAAATGGATAAAATAATACAAATTTTGAGAGTATTGAACGAGAATAGTATGAAAAAATTTCTTGGACGAGAATAGTAAGATTTTTTGAGGTACTTTGTGTTAGCAATAAGCCACCAATTCCATGAGGCAAAAACTCGGCAAAGACTCGTTTCAATGATAATGTGGAGGGTCATGTTTGATCCTTGATCCTTTTTAACAAGGTTTTTTTTTTTTTTTTTTTTTTTGCATAAGTTGGCAACATGGTTAGGTGATATGGACTATCGAATTAAGAAATTGACTTGACATCAATCTTTATGAACTAAACAATACAGTAAAATGATGAGGGATATTGAAAAAAAAAATTTGTAATCCTATGCAAAAAAAAAAAAAGAAAAGAAAAAAGTAACAAAGGCTTAATGAGCAATCATCATCCTTCACGTCGCCATTAAACTTTAAACCGAGTTTCTGCCTCCTGGACTGGGTGATGTACTGCTAACACAAAATATCTCAAAAGTTCATACTATTCTCATCCAATGAAATTGTTCATACTATTGTCATCCAATACCTCAAAAAAATTTATTATTTTCATCCAAGTTTCCAACAAAAAATCACAAACTTTGGATTTCTATTCTTTGAAGTTGATGAGTGAGAGGTAGGGAGGAGGGACGCTATAGACCTATAATGTGAAACAAACTAAAGACCGAAGACTAGAACTAGTTCCATTTCCTTCACATACATTCACTATGGTAGTTGTATTCATCTTTTCATGTAAGATTTAAATTTTCAACCTATTTTATATGATAGTATTACATGTCTCTAGTGACAAATTCTATTGTATTCATTGTTTTTGATTCAACAATTTTTAGGAACTATATAATTTCTTCCCTAATCTTCACTGGCTCGTACAACCTTTGAATGGTTCAACCAGTGTAATCGAATTAAAACGATCTAACTAGTTGAACCGAACTTATGAGTCGGTCAAATCTAACAACATAGACGCCAACAAGTAATTTCTATCTGTACTTTGCCAAATGACTTTTCGTAGGCTGTATACCTACTAGTATTTCCTTGGGGGTAGGGGCTTGGGGATTTCCACAAGGTGCATCATCCAAAAATCTCATTAAGGTTTCAATGCAATCCCTACTATGAGGAAAATTGGATTCAAATAATCCATATTTTCATCTTCTGTAAGTCAATAATTTCTACTTTGTTTTTTATTCTAGTGATACCAAATCTATCTCCACAATTTTTTTTTCATTCATGCCCATATTGTTTTTATTTTTATCATTCCTGCCCGCATAAAGTTTATAAAGTATAGTCATTAAAAGAATTTTTAAATTATTTTTTTGAGAATCTGAGCAATTATTATGATTTTTTTAAAAGAATAGAAGTGAAAATCGTAAAACATCGTTACAAAATCAATAAAACTTGGAACAAACGTAAATTCATTGAAAATCATGGGCAAGTGTTAAGTTTTAAATCAAATACAAGTCAAAATCTATGATATTTAGGATATACACTTAGTGATGTCCACAAATAATATATTTTTTTTACCACCAAAATCCAAAACAAAGTAGAGATTGTTATAATTTGAATTATAATTTCAATAATTGAGAGAATAGATTGAGAGAAGAGAAAACACTAAGAAGAAGAATGAGAGGAATATATGGGAGATGGAGTGAGTTTATTGCTCATACTTCATGGCTATTTATAGAGGGACAACAAACATTGGATTCCAAGCCAAAATAATATAAACTAATTAACACATGAAAAATGATATTCATAAAAAAAATTTCATAACACTCCCCCTTGAATATCCATTTTTCAAAAGAATATGCCTCGTTAAAATCTTACTAGGAAAAACCCATTGGGAGAAACCCTAGTGAAGGAAAAAGAGTATATAATTCTTGATACGCCAACATATGTTGCCTCATTAAAAACCTTTCCAAGGAAAACCCAATGGGACAAAACCTCGGATAAGGAAATAAGAGTACAGCGCGTATAAACTCCCCCTGATATGAGCATCAGCAAACATCTCGGAGACGACGCAACCCGATTTTTCTGATTAACTTCTCAAAAGTTGCAGTCGAAAGAGACTTGGTAAATAAATCCGCTAAATTCTCACTAGAACAGATTTGTTGAACATTAATCTCACTCTTCTTTTGTATATCATGAGTGAAAAAAAAACTTTGGTGAGATATGCTTTGTTTTATCACCTTTTGTAACACCCCAAAACTTTTAATCAAATTTTAGCGAACTTAATACGTGATTATTTTAGCAAAATGTTTTTAATCATTCTTTACGCTATCAATTAAGAGCCAACGTATTTTAATTATTCATTCATTTATTTATTTATGTTCAAATTTATTTATTTACTTGTCATAAAATTATATCGCAACACTTCCCGAATAAAATTATTACTAAGCCAGAATTAATTTGTGCATTTGTGAATTCCACTTCCTTTTACTAACCTAAAATAGAGTTCAATTGATCTTCCACTTTCCAATCAATATCAAATAATCTTGGGAGAGTATACCAATAACAAGGTTAATCTACATTATACTATTAATACATGTATTTAGGCACTTACAAGTATCATATACATACTAAACTCCCCTTCAAAATCTGATCCTAAAAACAAGGGTCTCTTTTCAAATAAAAAGAGTAGTTTTATCCCTTTCCTCCTTCCCAACCAGCCACCTTTCTCAAGTTCCAATCCCACCATGCCTTTCTCAAGTTCCAACTCCACCATAGCTTCTCAAGTTCCAATCCCACTTCCAACCCCATCATACGACTCAAGTTCCAATCCCACCTGCTTTCTCAAGTTCCAACTCCACCATAGCTTCTCAAGTTCCAATCCCACCATAGCCAAAAAGCTTGTCACAGTCGACATCTTTGCTGATAATGTTGTTTAAATGCAAACTTTCAACCATGAATTTGGGGTTCTTGGTCAGATTTAAGACTACAAATAAGAAATTTGGGGAATAAATTAAATCTCACAAACACACCCTCATCTCCCTCACCTCGGCAACCACCACCGAGCACCACCACCAACCACCTATCTGTCACCACCATCGACACCACCAGCCACCGCTTAGAAAACCACCCACCACCTCACCGACGACCACCATGACCACCCTGAAGCAAGACCTAATCTGAGTTCACCACCCACACAAATACTCACCCACCTCTCTCCATCCAAACCCGACAACCACCATCACCGCCACACCCTCTGCAACCACCGCCCAAAATACACCCGTTACCACCCTGAA
Source organism: Portulaca oleracea (assembly GCA_029582165.1). Taxonomy (NCBI): domain Eukaryota; kingdom Viridiplantae; phylum Streptophyta; class Magnoliopsida; order Caryophyllales; family Portulacaceae; genus Portulaca; species Portulaca oleracea. The sequence continues at coordinate 44,043,617 of CM055872.1, read as the reverse complement.
AACCACCGGAAACCACCCACAAAACAACCACAAAATATACCGACATATCTGAAGGTTGCTTGCCACCCCTGTTTCGATCGCCGCCCGCCGCCTGCGAAGCCCGACGCCGCCGACCACCGTCGTTCCCGACCTCCGACCGTCGGACGGGGTTGCTCGTGGTTGTCATCGACGTCAAAACCCCCTGGCCACTCCCTCCCCTGTTCTCTTGTCCCTCCTCCCTGACGTTCAATTAAAGAGGAAGAAAAAAAGGGGAGCCCCCTTTATTTATTAAACTCTCAAGCTTTTGGGCCTTTTATTCAACAGCCCAATTCCTTTGCGGTAATAACTAAATACCTAAATTCCTTCTAATTCCTAGATATTCTTCCTTCTTAAATAAATTAATCCCCTATTTTATTAAAATTCAGATTTGGTTACGTAAATCCCTTGTCCAAAGTAAGAAGAATTTATCAATTTTCGGGAAGAAAAAGGTATAATTCGATGACTATATCTTTAAAAAATTAGTTATTTGATTTTATTCAATTATGCTATTACATACATGTTCAATAACCATTTACTTGGTTTCATAATATATTTTTGTCATATTAAATTGTGGACCCTTATCAAGACAATCACGGAGCTTGAGTTAATGTAGGCTCGGATATGCATAGTTAAAGACAGGATCTTATGGTTGCTTTACAACATATCACATCACATCATATAGATTGGCCTAAAAACCAATCGGGGGTTTCCACTCAGATAATAATAATCGAGCAATCATATTTTCATAATATTTCCTCTCTCCCTCGTTTTCAAAATAAAATGGATTTCAAACCGAGCTCACCTAAATATTATTTTATTTTTACATTATAGTGTCGAATTATATTGAGTTCCATCTCACGTTTTATTTTTTTTAAAATATGTTTTGTTTTAGGTACCAAGGGAGAAAGGGAAAACGCCAGCTCAAATCTGAAACTATCATCTAGCAGTACCTAAGTCTATGAAAATCCGCTAGAGTCGGCTCACTAAATTGTCTGCATATTTTGATGTGTCTAAGTTTACATTTTATGCTTTATGACTATTTTTAAGTTATAATTAAGTTTAACTTCCATTGCATGTTATGTTGAACTTTGAATATATTTATATAAAAGTGTGTTTTACCTCAATGTGATAATTGCTTAATTATAGATTATATGTGCATGTCCTAATATCTCTATAAACTTTCAAAACGTTATATATATATATATATATATATATATATATATATATATATATATATATATATATATACACACGTCTAAGTGTATTATTACGTCTTTTCTCTTTATTAAAAGTTATCATCATCATTATTATTTTCAAGCTTATTATTATTATTATTATTATTAAAAGTTGTTGCTTGATTTGTCATATTAGAAAAGCCTTGCTTTTCCTTATTGGAGAAGTGGCGGTAACGCTCTCGACTTTTAAGCTTCCGCTAAAATAACATTAATTAAGATAAAGTATGGGTAATCTCCTGATTAGTGGTCGGGGCGTTACACCTTTGATGTATCTTGCTTTCAATTGTGCTACACAAGCAGCATTATCCTCGTATAAGATTGTTAGAATATCTTTACCTGAAGATAAACCACAAGATCCCCGTATTTGTTGAATTACATATCTTAACCAAACACATTCTCTGCTAGCCTCATGAATTGCCAAAATTTCAGCATGATTAGATGAGGTAGCTGTTAGGGTTTGTTTCATAGAACGACATGAAATTGCAGTTCCACCATTAGTAAAAACATACCCAGTTTGTGATCGGACGTTATGGGGATCAGATAAGTATCCGACATCAGCATAACCAGTCAAATCTTCCTTTACTTTGTGAGGATTAAATAGACTCATATCCATCGTACCTCGAAGGTATCAAAAAATATGTTTAACTCCATTCCAATGTCGTCGTGTTGGACATGAGCTAAACCTTGCCAGCAAATTCACAGAAAATGAAACATCTGGTCGTGTATGACTAGCAAGGTACATTAGTGCTCCAATAGCACTTAAATACGGTACTTCAGGACCAAGGAGTTCTTCACCATCTTATCGGGTTCTAAAAGGGTCCTTTTTCACATCAAGTGATCTTACCACCATTGGAGTGCTTAAAGGATATGCATTGTCCATGTAGAATCGTTTTAGTATCTTTGCTACATAAGCTGACTGATGCACAAAGACTCAATTCTCAAGATGTTTAACTTGTAAACCAAGACAAAACTTGGTTTTACCTAGATCTTTCATTTCAAATTCTTTCTTTAAGTAATCTGCTGCTCTTTGGATCTCTTCTAGAGTTCCAATCATGTTTAAATCGTCAACATAAACAACGATTATAACGAATTTGGATCCGGATCTCTTTATAAAAATGCATGGGCAAATAGGATTATTTATATATCCTTCTTTCAACAAATACTCACTAAGGCGATTATACCACATGCGTTCGGATTGCTTTAACCCATATAGAGATCTATTCAACTTGATTGAGTAAAGATCTCGCAGGTTCTTATTATGTGCTTCAGGCACTTGGAATCCTTTAGGGAGTTTCATGTAAATGTCGTTCTCAAGTTTCCCGTATAGATAAGCAGTAACGACATCCATAAGATGCATAGTGTGATTTTCATGTACTGCAAGACTTAATAGTTATCGAAAAGTAGTAGCATCAACTACTGGGGAGTATGTTTCTTCATAGTCGATACCTGGTTTTTGTGAAAATCCTTGTGCGACTAGTCGTGCTTTATATCTCATGATCTCATTTTTCTCATTTCGTTTTCGCACAAAGACCCATTTGAATCCAACAGGTTTTATGTCTGTTGGTGTACGGACTATAGGTCCGAATACTTCTCTTTTTGTAAGGAAATCTAATTCTGCATTAATCGCATCTTTCCATTTTGGCCAATCATTCCTCAACAGACCTTGGCTCATGGTCCTCATTTTCCATCATGATATTCAGTGCTATATTATATGAAATCACTATATCGACGTCGATTTCACTTCGGTTCCATCTTGTACCAGTCATGACATAATTGATTGAGATCTCATCATTATTGCAATTTTCAGGTACCTGAGTTTGTGGTGCAACTTCCACATTTGTCATGTCTGGGGACTCTTCTGGAGTCGATATTTCCTCGCGTTGGTTATCATTATTCTTTTTTCCTTTTCTTTTTCGAGGATTTTTGTCTTTGGAACCTACTGGTCTGCCACGCTTCAAACGTGGTCTAGACTCATTAGCAATAGCACTTTGTCCTGCTGGGACATCAATTCTAATAGGAGCATTGGCAGCTGGAATGTAAGATTTAGTGACTCTCTTTGGGTCAGTAAATGCGTCTGGCAGTTGATTCGCTAGAGATTGTAAACGAATTATGTTTTGAACTTCTAGTTCACACTGCTTTGTACGAGGATCAAGATTCTTTAGCAGTAATTCGTTCCAACTTATCTCTTTGCCCAACTGCTTAGATTCTCCCCTAATGTTGGGAAAACTGTTTCATCAAAATGACAGTCGGCAAATCGTGTCGTAAACAACTCTCCAGTTAATGGTTCTAGATACTTAATTATAGATGGAGATTCGTACCCAACATGTATTCCCAATCTCCTTTGGGGTCTCATCTTAGTGCGTTGTGGTGGGGCAATAGGTACATACATCGCACATCCAAAAGTTCGTAGATGGGAGATATTTGGTTCATGGCCAAAAACCAATTGTTGGGGAGAAAATTCATGATAACCAACTGGCCTTATGTGGATCAATGCCGCAGCATGCTTTATAGCATGTCCCCAAGCACTAGTTGGAAGCTTTGCTCTCATAAGCAATGGTCTTGCAATTAGTTGCAAGTGCTTAATAAATGATTCTGCAAGACCATTTTGAGTATGAACATGCGGCACAAGATGTTCAACTTCTATGCCAATTGACATACAAAAATCATCAAAGGCTTTAGACTTAAATTCACCAGAATTATCAAGACGAATTCTCTTGATAGAATGATTGGGAAAATGTGCTCGTAGTTTAATCAATTGAGCAAGCAATCTTGCGAATTCCAAGTTGCAGGTTGACAATAAACATACATGTGACCATCTAATTGATGCATCAATTAATACCATAAAGTATCTGAATGATCGACATGGTGGGTCTACAGGACAACAAATGTCACCTTGTATACGTTCCAAAAATGCAGGGGATTCAGCCCCAATCTTAGCCGGTGATGGCCTTGTGATTAATTATCCTTGAGAACAAGCGGCGCATGAGAACTCATTATGAACCGTGTTAGGTTAGGACCCGAGCTTTCTTGCCCGGGTTTGTGAAAAGAGACTCAAAGGATAAGAACCTGACCCGACAATCTCGAACGAAACCCACCCGACCTCTAGCATTCACGAATCGATACATCTTTGTAAAGGGTGGGGTGATGAGTGTCACGATGGAATGGCTTAGGCAAGTTGCACATTGGACGAGCTTGGAGAGGCTCGGGACTTGCTTCCGACCCGGAGGCCTCGGGACCGGGCTGGGTCGTCCCAGGAATGAAGAGTTTCGAGGCTGGGAAGTACCCAAGGACCTGAAAAGTCGAGGCAGAATGAGCGCCGGCAAACAGCAGCATGGCTCGACCGAGCCGCTAGGAAGCACGCCCGCGCCAAGCTTCTGCACAGAGGGTCGCGCCCGTGACCTACCCTTTAGTGGACAGCCGCGACCGAGCCAACCAGGCGTCATGCCCGCGCCCAGCTCCTGCTCAGAGCGTCGCACCCGCGACCCTCCTGGCCAGCGACAGGCCATGGAGGACAAACGACTGACTCGCCCGAGCTAGTTTCGGCGCGCACGAGCCATCCTTCTGCGACGACGCGCTGTTTCGTTATTTTTTGTTCTGTTTTAACCTAATTCCCTGTTTAGTATAAATAGCTTGTTTAGCACGTTTTTCCAGGCATCTGATGTTTATGAATGATTTGCTAATGCAAAGTTGGGGTTTTCTCCCTTTTCTCTCAAAATCTTGTTGTTACTTTATCCATTTGTTAATGGTGGTGTTAGCAAGTCATTCCTTTATTGATTATCTAGTGGATTACCTATGATAGTCATGGTGGGGTGTTAGGCCTAGAGTGGTGGATTACCTAGCTCAAGGTCATATCCTTCCTTTATTGTTCAAGCTTTTGTTCGATCGTTGCATCAAGATTTAAATTCAAGCTAAATTCATCATTACTCTCACCGCGCCATGCTCCATTTTGTATCAGAGCTCAAGGTTTTTCATCTAGCTTGAGTTTTTTTCATTGTTCTTGTTAGTGTGTTCTCTAGTGTTGATTTTTGTGGATTGTATGCAAATATTGGTGATCCCCATTCCCTTTGCAATCCAAGAGTATTGGAATACTTTGTATTGTGTTTGTATTTGGTGTTTTTGAAGCATATTGGAGCTTTGAGGAAGAGTTGGAAATTTGCGCACGCAAGGTGTTCGAAAAAATGCCAAAGTGAGAAAAACACAAAGAACCCCTAGCCAAACACAAGCCAACTACAAGAAAACCCGAAACTCCACAAAATTTTCCCAAACACATATCGTCCCTCACCTATTCCCTCGTTATGGACGGAGAAGTTAATTCCTAGCGAGAGGAATCAAGCCCCCGGAGTAGCCCTCACATTCGGGCTCTCGAGAACCGACTTACCACCGCCTTCAACAATCGGTTCTCCACCCTCGAGCGCAACATGGAAGCACTTATGGCACGGTTTGACAACCTTGCCCTAGAGCGTCACGCTCCACCACAAGTTGAACGTCGAAGGCGTGCACCAAGCCCTGTCCGTCCTCCTCCAAACTTTGAGTCGAGTGACGATGCTAGAGGCTCTCCTCGACGTCGAATTTGTCGGAACGTGCATGATCAACCCCCTCGTGACGACTTCCAAGACATCAAGATCGACATCCCCGAGTTCAATGGTTCCACTGACCCGGATGACTACATCGAATTGATCCAATTGATGGATAGGATCTTCGAGACCAAGGAGTATGATGATGAAAAGGCTTATAAAATCGCGAGCTTGAAACTCACCAAGGCCGCGTCGCTTTTGTTTGAGAATATGAAGGTACAACGGGTTCGTGAAGGAAAGACAAGGATTTCTACTTGGACACGGCTTAAGCAAGTGATGAATCGCCGCTTCTTGCCAAACACCTACCGGCAGGATGTCTTGAGGAAAGTGTATGCTCTTACCCAAGGCAAACGAACCGTCGATGATTACATTTCGGAATTCGAGCAACTTCTTATTAAAAGTGGCCTTCAAGAGCCGGAAGATCAAACCATGATGCGTTTCTTGAATGGTTTGGACTCCACAATTGCTAAAAGGGTTGAGGTCCAACCATACTATTCCATAGATGAATTGTGTTGTTTGGCTCTCCGAGTTGAGCGAAGAAGAATGGAAATGTCTAACACCAAGCCCTTGTCTAGACCCGTCTACTCACCTTCTAGCCGGCCCCCTCCGGATTTAAGCACTCCGAAGTCTAGCGAGATACCGAAGTCCACACCAACATCAAGAATTGACAAAGGAAAGGGACTTGCTACGGAGACTCCAACGGAACATCCTCGACGAACGGAAGGTCGGAAGTGCTTTAAGTGTCATGGTTATGGCCATTTTCAAGCCGATTATCCAAACCGTCGGACTTTGACACTCCAAGAGGTCCATGACATCGATGATGAGCTTCGAAAGGCTCAAGAGGAACCCGAAGTGTTGGTAGAAGATGCGAATACTAGTGATGATGAGGATGTCGCTCCCATTCCCCCCGTGCGTGGAGGCGCACTAGTTGTTAGAAGAGCTTTGCAAACCCAAGAGACTCTTCTCGACAAGGCCCAAAGGGAAATGTTGTTCCAAACGCGTTGCTTCGTAGGTGGAAAAGTGTGCACTCTTGTCATCGATGGAGGAAGTTGCACGAATGTCGCATCTACCACTATGGTCGAGAAGCTTGGCTTGCCTCTATTACCGCACCCTCGACCCTATTCACTCCATTGGCTCAACGATCACAACGGCATCAAGGTAACTAAGTAAGTCTTAGTAAATTTTTCTTTTGGATCTAACTATGACGATTCCCTTGTTTGCGATGTTGTCCCTATGAGCACTTGTCACATTTCATTGGGTCGACCATGGCAATATGACAAGAAAACAGTGCACAATGGGTTGAACAACACTTATACATTCACCCATAAAGGCAAGAAAGTCAAGTTACTTCCCATTTCTCCCCAAGAAACCAAAACTTCCAAAATCAGGATAGGTAGTGAGTTGAGGAACCTTCTCATGACGAGCGAAACACGGGAAGAGCATGCTCTTGGCAAGGATGAACTACCTCTTACTTTGTCTTTGCCTTGTAGCGAGCCTAGTGAGGTAGAGAGTTACCAAGCACCACATAAATTTCCCTTACTGCCCCTTAACCCTTCACCTCCACAAAACAAGCCTCCTTCTACTTTCTTGCATATGGATGATGGGTACATTGTGGGATTTGAAGATTGTGGGTTGTCAAGCATAATTGTTCGAAGCGTTCGGGAAGTTCGGAGCTTCATGGAGATGATTGATGAAGAGTGCTTCGGTTTTAACCCCCAAGAGTTGAGGGCAACTCTTTTTCAAGAGGGGGAGCATGGACCGTGTTGGGTTAGGACCCGAGCTTCCTTGCCCGGGTTTGTGAAAAGAGACTCGAAGGATAAAAACCTGACCCGACAATCTCGAACGAAACCCACCCGACCTCTAGCATTCACGAATCGATACATCTTTGTAAAGGGTGGGGTAATGAGTGTCACGATGGAATGGCTTAGGCAAGTTGCATGTTCGAGCTATAGTATAGCCGGGGTTTGTTTATCGTATCCACAGGGAGCAAGGTTCTTTTAATCAAAACTTTCGCTACTAAACTTAGTTTAAGGTAAAACAACTATTTATCGATGATGGGGGAAACAAAGACAGATTTATGGATAAAATCAGAGAAAAGATGGGTTCTAGGGTCGGTTTTCGCCACCTAATGGTCACCCTTAACAAAGCAGTCTCGGACAAAGCACTAAACCAAGCTAGAAATTAGGATATTGCATGAATAAAGCCACTTCGGGGCCCCTCTCGAGGTATACCCAAATTTAACCCTCAAAGTTTGTCCAATAATCTCTTAAGGACGCACTTAGAAAGCTTGATGTGCAAATTTCCCTACCCGAACTCCTCCACTATTCTCATGTGGAATTGTTCAAATATCCATTTGAATACTCTAAAAGAAAATGTTTGATGAAGATGTAATGGACTTTCGCCGCATTAAATCCCGTAGTCAATAGAGTGTTCGAATGAAAACTTCATAATCAAGGTCTAATGCCCTATCTAGAACTAACTCTGAACAAGGGATCTCATTAGGGGCTAAACTTCCCCTTAAACCCTAAGGAAATTAGCCACTAAACATGTTAACTAGTACTAAAATTATCAGATCTAGAATGAAGAAGCTAAACATGATTTTAAGGAAAGAAATTCGACAAGATTTATCACAAGGAACTAATTAAGATAAATAATCAAAGAAGGAAATAGACTTACCCAAATAAAAACTAAGATTGCTGGAATAAAAACAAGATAAATCCAAAGCTTGAATAATATATCTTCAAAATAAATGCTTCTTGATTGTAATAATCTAGAACTAATGCAAAATAGAAGTGTTTGAGAGTAGAATTAGGTAAAGATCTAAGGTACAATGGGAGCAAATTAATTTCTAAGAGGAGTGATGAAGAGTAATCAAAGACTGCTAGGTTTAGATTGGGACCGAGCTTAAATACAAAGGGGGAAAATTACATAAAACAAAGTCGTTTAACGCCAAACATCACGTAATCCCAGCTCGTCACGGGCGCTACCAGCATTCGTCATGCCCGTGACGAGGCGATTTCAAAATCTCGGACTGGAATTATTCGCTGTGGTCACGGGCATTACCCTTGGGGGTCACGCCCGTGACCACCTGGGAAACAACTCTTGGGATTTTCTTCGATAACGTCACGGGCACTACCTGCTGTCGTCACGCCCGTGACGGCTCTCGGCATTTTGACCAAAAATTCTTCTTAAATTGGTCACGGGCATTACCCTTGGGGGTCACGCCCGTGACCTCCTAGGTTCAGCTTCACCTTGATTTGCTCTTAGGTCACGGGCATTACCCTTGGGGGTAGTGACCGTGACCTCCTGGGTTTTCTGTTTTGTGCTCCTTTGGCCTTGAGGACGAGGGTCGGCTTCTAGGATCCCGGGATTGTTTCCTTGAACTCCGGAATTGGCTTCTTAGCGTCAACGAACTCAATATTTCCCATGCTTCGGGCCCAAACTAACCTGCAAATAAACTGGTAAAACACGGGTGAGAAATATTTTATTAAAGAAGGTAACGAACTAAAATTCTAAGTAAATAGAGTAATATTTAGGCTAAAAAACGAGCCTAAACACCCCCCCACACTTAGGATTTTGCTCGTCCCGAGCGAAAATTACTAAATGAAACCATCTAAACAACTATTCCGCTTTCGTGGGAGATAACGGATGCATTTAGCGTATGCACCAAGCCTTTAAACCCCCCGGCAGCCCGGGTGGACGAGGTGGGTCTCGTGAGGGTTTGTAGCGACTATACCCACAAAAGCCTTAAGAAAAACGGAAGGAATAATATAAAAAGAGAAGTGAAGTAAAACATAAAACGAAGAAAGAAAGAAAGAAAGGGAAGAAAGAAAAGAAAGGAAAGAAAGGAAAGAGAGGAAAGAGACATCCAAGCAATCAAAGTCCCAAATTCACTCCAAATTTCCACTTAGCTGTTGGCGAACTAATTGGGATTGGTAGGACCTCACTTTAGGGTATGTGGATACACTCCCCTCTTGTGTTTGAAGGAATATGCGGTTTCACTCAAAATTCTCCTAATGCATGCGCACTACCATAAGCTTGGCAAGGGTCTCATTCTCCACCACTAGGGACGATTTAACGAATCACAATCATGAGGACTTTCATAAGGTTGTAACGGGGCTAGGTTAGGGAAAGGAGGGGAAAATAATTTTGGGAAATGTGGAGTTAATAACCAAGATTGAACAACACTTCCAACTTAAATCAAGAATCAACATCACCCATCAATCCTCCATAAATGAAGCATATACAACCTATAAATGACCTCAACCAAGGGGCAAAGATATTGAGAACTAGTCATGCCACACACTTTATTCAAAGCGACTAACTAGCTAAACTCCTTTGTTTTTATTTCTTTCCATTTCTTTTTTTTTCTATCATTTTTTTCTTTTTTTTCGACATTACAAAGCACTGCGAGCGACAGGACTCAAAATACAACTATTGATTCACCCCTAGGAAGATCGTCGAACCTAATCGATTTTTCAAGGGAAATCCTAATGTAATTTGCAGTAAGAAACTTTTCCCTTCACAAATCACCAAAAACCAACCAACAAACCAACATATCAGAGCCATAAGACGCTCTCACCCCACAAAGCGTTGTTCGTATGCTTGGCAAAGAGGGTTAGGAGAAAAATTGAACGGCCAAGGCTAGAAATAGGTGAAGCATAATGCGGGTTAGGGCATAACGCAGGCAAATAAAAAGGGATAGGGGATTGGGTGGCTATTTGGCTTAGTGGTTACAAAAAAAAAATGGGCCTCAATCATGTTGATCATCAAGCAAGTGTCAAGTGTGGCCTCAAAGAGAAAACAAGCCAAGTTCTAGAGTTTACACACAAAGGAGAGTTAAACACACACAAGGAACATGAGACTATAAAAATAATAGTCTATTAGGCTCAAAAAGACCTCACGGGTTCAACCCTACTACAATCACTGCAACTAGTTCCTTTTATGTACCAACGCCAAGATTCAAAAATCATACATAAGGGACGATCATGAGTGGAGGTATCACAAATTTTTTTTATTTTTTTTTCGAGTTTTAGAAACTAGAAAAAGAAGAAAAAGGAACTAGGTGAACTATCCTAAACACAAAGTGAACTCCCTCCCCCACACTTAAAATCCACAATGTCCTCATTGTGGAGAGGGTGTCTCATAAAGGGTAATAAGAAAGTGGTGGCGTCCCGAGCCCACACGGCTCCAACAACCAAGAGACCAACATATAGCACAATAGGGGTACGCCACCAAAAAAAAATAAAATGGAAAAACGTGCATGCAACAGAGAAATAAGGGAGAGAAAAGGAGAAGAGAGGAGGAACGAGCTTACCAAGAGGTATCTTGAGCGCATTAGTGAACACCGAAACGACGGGGGGGGGGGGGGGGCGGGGGGGGAAGGGGAAAAATGGTTAGAAAAAAAAATAAAACGGTATGCATGAATATATATACATCTAACTAGAAAAGAAAATGAAAATAAATAAAAAAAAAAGAAAATAACTACAAGACTTAGACCGACTAAAAAGAAGAACAAAGACTCGATGAAAGGTAAAACGAAAATTAAAGAGAAGGAAAGAAAATGTATTTACAACATGTACATTGCCAGGGATAAAGCCGGTTTAATGCTCGATGTTGTTGAGCGTAAACCGGTGAGAAAAAAACTCCACAGAAGTCACGCACTTGAGGAAGTGCAGACTGCGATACACCGTAAAGCAAAATTTCAATTTCCATTCTCATGGCTTTAAACACTAGGGGGAGAAAGGAACACCTACCCCCAACGACACAACCAAAACCCAACCAAGCCAAGTAATTATCCCTCTACATTTGTCATGCATAGGCAATATAATCAACTAATGAGATTAGGGGAGAGGAATTCTTACAATCACTGATGGTCAGAACCCCCGGGAGGGGGTTGATCTGAAGGGTAGTAGCCGACTGGAGGAAACCATCCATAGGGCGGACGCTGACCGCCTCCACTATAGTAGCCGTAGCAGAGGTCATTGAGGATCTCGTCGTGCTGTTGCACCCTGGCTTGGAGGTTCTCCAAAATGGCGTGGTCCTGTTGTTGGAGGGTGCGGATATCCTGGATTCCGGCATAGATGTTGTTGAGTTGGGTGGACATAGCAGAAAAGTCCACCGCACTCATGCCGGAAGGTGCTTGTGCTTGCCCTTCTTCTCCGCCCTCCTCCTCGCTCTCTTCTTCTTCTCCCTCGCTCTCCTCTTCTTCCTCGCTCCCTAGGGGGCTCCTTCGCTTCGCGGCTTCCAAGGGGTCGCTCGATCACGGCACATGGCGGGCTCGCAGGACCATGTATTTCGGTTCCTGACATCAATACGAGCTGCACTTACCCGAAAATCGAATTCGGTTTGGCGCTGTGGTTTCGTGCCGTGCACATAATGGATGAGCATTCGTCCTTGCGTGAAAATATTCATGTTTATGAGCCGAACACCATCCACAGGTTGACACTCAAAATGCGGGGCTGCTCTCCTCATATATGGCCCGAAGCCACATCGTTCCGCAATATGGGAAATGATGTGACCCATCCCTATCGTGTACTTCCGGGTCGCCCGGGAGATCTCATGAAGTTGGTGTAGGATCGCCGAGGCCGTGTTGATACGCCATCCGAGTAAGGCGTTGAAGATGATGAAAAGGTCCGCCTTGCGGACATTGTTACGCCCCTCATCACGCCCGACCACCGAGTTGGTGATTAGGCAGTGGAGGTATCGAACGACGGGATTGCAGAAGTCCCGGGCCTTGGTGTGCTTGGGGTCGAAATACCGGTGGCGGGAGCCAAAAGCAGCGACATCGGCTCTAGACCGGCATGTCAAGAGCTTCATGGCCCTGTTGGCCGGGAAGTTGTCAATTGCTGCCGCGGGAAGGCCACCCGTCGGTAATTGTAAATTTTCGCTCAATTCATTTAAGGTCAGCCGAACGAGACGCCCATTAATCTGAAAACTCAACTCGACGTCGTCCCGAGTTGGTCGTTCGACTTGTAATGAACTTAAAAATTCAAGAACGACCTGGTCGTACACTCTGGTTCTGATTCTCATAAAATTCTCCCACCCTAGAATCCCAAATAAGTGGCTTAGACTAGGCTTCAGGTTCATGTCCTGGCATGTTTCATCGTGATAGATAAACGGGACGGCGATCTTCCTAGTCCTGAACTTATTATACTTCTCTCGGTGCCAATCGGCACGAAACTGGATTCTAGAAGGGTCTAATACAACCATGGGCTCGAATTCAGAGCGAATAGGCGGAGCCATACCTTGAGGTGCCGGTGGTGGTCCCCTACCAGAAGCGGAGCCGGAGCCGGATTGAGACTGCCTTTGGCGCTTAGATCGACTTGTGCTTGCCATCTTTCACCGGATTGCACAAAACAGTTACAAATCTGAAGGATGGAGGAGGTTAGGGAGGACTGTTCTTTCTCTAGCACCCAACTCACCAGGGTTGGAGTTTTGGTTCTAGAGAGAGAAAAGTGGTGGTGGTGGTTAAAGGTGGCGGCGCCGGTGACGGATGGTGGCTAGTGGTGGCGGCGCCGGTGACTGGTTGTTGTGGGGGTTGGGGATTTGAGTGGGGGTGGATGAATGTGGGTGATGAGAGAGGAGATTGAAGTGAGAATAGGGTTTGAGAAGGTGAAGATTTGAGTGTTCGAGTGGAATTTTAGGGAATTTGAGAGGGATTGAAAGAGATTAGAGATGGATTGAAGGGGAATGAGGAAGAGGATGAGGGAGTTAGGGTTCTTGTGAGAGAGTGGAGTCACGGGTGTGAGAGAATGAGGGAAAAAATTAGGCCGAAAGTCGCGAAATCAGGTTATATTTCCCGTCTACAGTAGCCGTCACGGGCGTGACCAGGTCCTGTCACGCCCGTGACGACCTGGGTTTCGAAAAACTGCTGGGACGGGGTCACGGGCGTGACCTCAGGTCGTCACGCCCGTTACGGCTCTCGGCATTTTTCGATTTATAACTTAAATTTTTGTCACGGGCGCTACCAAGGCATGTCACGCCCGTGACCCTTTGGAAATGCGGATTTTGCCGTAGTGGGGTAGCGGGCGCTACCCACGAGCGTCACGCCCGTGACGACCTGGATTTCAGTGCCTTCAAGACTTTTGACTTCCAACCTCAATCCCGAGCTCCTTTACACCTAAGTATATCTCCAAAACGTCTCCTTCCACTCGGGAATTTACGCGCAATCATGTCTTTGAACCCCCACACTTGTTCTTTCTCGAGACTCTACCTCACAACTCTTGCCCCATGTCATTCAATCTCAGAAAAAAAAAATTAAAATAAAATAGAATTAAAAGAGAAGAAATTAATGGAATAAAACAAGGGTTGCCTCCCTAGATGCGCTTGTTTTAGGTCCCGAGCCTGACCATAGAATTTGTTCATTCTTCATTCGTAATGATCGGAAGGATGCAGGTCTTTGCAACTTCAATCGCCTGCCCTTCCAAGTATGGTTTCAGCCTTGAACCATTGACTTTGAACCTTTCACCATCGTCCTTGCCGATTTCCACTACTCGAAAGGGATGAACCTTGAATACCTTGAAGGGCCCTGACCATCTAGAGCGGAGTTTCCCGGAGAAAATCTTGGTAGAGTTGAATAACGATGCAACTCTCCTTCATGAAACTCCCTTTTCATGGTGTTCTTGTCGTGCCAAGTTTTCATCTTCTCCTTGTAGATCCGATTGTTTTCGTAGGCGTCCCTTCGAATCTCCTCGAGCTCGTTGAGTTGGAATAGCCTTTTCTCACCAGCTGCCTTCATATCGAAGTTGAGGCGCTTCACCGCCCAGTATGTCTTATATTCAAGTTCCACCGGGAAGTGACAAGGCTTCCCATGCTCCAGACGATAAGAAGTAGTGCCAATGGGGGTCTTGAATGCCGTTAGATATGCCCATATAGCATCATCGAGCTTGTATGAACAGTCCTTCCTCGAACTAGCTCATGTCTTTTTCAGAATTTGTTTGATTTCTCGATTTGATACTTCTACTTGGCCACTAGTTTGAGGGTGGTAAGCGGACTTTCATGAGAAATGGCGTACTTAGTGAGGAGAGCTTCAAACTTCTTCTCAATGAAATGAGGCCCATTATCGCTGATCACCACTCGAGGTACCCCAAAGCGAGGGAAAATGACTTTCTTGAAGAGCTTCGAAACAACCCGGGAATCACAACCAATGCTTGCCACTGCTTCTACCCACTTCGAAACATAGTCGACGGCCACCAAGATGTACTTGTTTCCCCTAGAAGATGGGAAAGGTCCCATGAAATCGATGCCCCAAACATCAAAGATTTCAACTTCCAGAATGTAGTTGAGGGGCATCTCGTTCCTCCTAGAGATATTTCCAGCTCTCTGGCATTTGTCACATGCCTTCACGTAAGCATTGACGTCTTTGAAGAGTGTTGGCCAGTAGTAGCCGTCTTGAAGTACTTTAGCCGCCGTTTTGGAAGGGCCTCCATGTCCTCTACAAGGTAGATCATGGCAATGAGCAATGATCGAGGTAGCTTCTTGTTGGTGCACGCATCTCCGGTAAATGCCATCATTGCACAGCTTGAAGAGATAGGGGTCATCCCAATAGTAGGATTTCACATCGTGGAGAAACTTTTTCTTTTGGTGGTAGGGTAGGCCTGGGGTTAGGACTCCCCCTACCAAGAAATTGACTATGTCTGCGTACCACGGCAACTCTTCATTTTGCATTGCCATCAAATGTTCATCCGGAAATGAATCATCGATAGGAGGGCCCTTGTGCTCAACCATAATCCTGGAAAGGTGGTCTGCCACCACATTATGCATGCCGGCCTTGTCCCTTATCTCAATATCGAACTCTTGGAGGAGAAGAACCCATCGAATAAGGCGTGGTTTGGCGTCCTTCTTCTCCAACAAGTATTTGAGGGCCGAGTGGTCAGTGAACACGACCACTTTGGAGCATAGCAGATATTGCCGGAACTTCTCAATAGCAAAGACTACCGCTAGAAGTTCCTTCTCAGTTGTGGTGTAGTTTCGTTGAGCATCGTCTAAGGTTCTGCTTGCATAGTGGATGACATATGGCTTTTTGTCTTTTCTTTGTCCCAACATCGCCCCGACTGCATAATCACTTGCGTCGCACATGATTTCGAATGGAAGGCTCCAATCGGGCGGTTGAATGATGGGTGCCGAGATGAGTGCCTGTTTGATCTTCTGAAACGACTCAAGACACTTGTTAGAAAACACAAAAGGAGTATCTTTGGCGAGGAGTTGAGTTAGAGGCCTCGCTACCTTAGAGAAGTCCTTGATGAAGCGGCGGTAAAATCCCGCGTGACCAAGGAAACTTCTCACCCCTTTCACGGAGGTCGGGGGTGGTAGTTTCTCGATAACCTCGATCTTAGCTCGATCGACCTCGATACCTTTCTGAGACACCACATGGCCAAGTACCACTCCTTCTTGGACCATGAAGTGGCACTTCTCCCAATTGAGCACGAGATCGACTTCTTCACATCTTGATAACACTGTTTCGAGATTTTTCAAACAGCCCTCGAAGGTGTTACCATAGACGGAGAAGTCGTCCATGAAAACTTCCATGATACTCTCTATGAAGTCCGAAAAGATGGCCATCATGCAGCGTTGAAAGGTGGCTGGGGCATTGCATAACCCAAACGGCATCCTTCGATAAGCGAAAGTACCATAAGGGCATGTGAAGGTAGTCTTATCTTGGTCATTTGGGTGGATTGGGATTTGGAAAAACCCAGAATATCCATCCAAATAACAGAAATAAGAATGCCTAGCCAGCCTCTCAAGCATTTGGTCGATGAAAAGAAGGGGGAAATGATCTTTTCTGGTGGCGTGGTTCAGCTTTCTATAGTCAATGCACATACGCCAGCCAGTGATGGTCCTAGTTGAGACTAGTTCGTTCTTTTCGTTCTTTACAACAGTCATCCCTCCCTTTTTAGGTACTACTTGGACGGGACTCACCCACTCGCTGTTCGCGATGGAATAAATGATACCCGCATCAAGTAGCTTCATAACTTCTTTCTTGACAACTATTTGCATGTTTGGGTTCAATCGCCTTTGTGGCTGCCTGGAGGGTTTATGGTCGGGCTCGAGGTCAATGTTATGCATGCACAATGAAGGACTCACTCCCTTAAGGTCCTCAATGCTATATCCAATGGCACCGATGTGCTTGCGAAGCACATCAAAGAGACTTTGAAGCTGGGTGCCCTGGATGTTAGCATTGACGATCACAGGAAAGGACTCAGAGGGACCAAGAAATTCATACTTCAAGGACGATGGCAAGGGTTTAAGCTCAATTTCTGGCATCTTTCTTCCCATGAACTCCTTTGGCTCTTGCTCTTCCACATTTGCTATGAGATCATCTTCCAATGCTGGTCCAGAATACTCCATGGCTTCGTCAAGAATGGATATATAGGAGGCTACATCTCCTTCCAAGGTTTCCCATTCAAAAGCTTCTAGCAATGTTTCCTCCAAAGGGTCTTCAAATGCCACCAAAGAGCTGAGCTTTTCATCCACCAACTCTTCAATGATATCGACCTGGTAACATGACTCTTCAATCGACGGTGCGGCAATAGAAGTTTGGAGGTTGAACTCTATCTTTTCATCTCCGATGTGGAGAGAAAGCTTGCCATTTTTCACGTCGATCATGGCTCCGGCAGTTGCTAGGAAGGGCCGCCCCAAAATAATTGGTATTTGTGCATCTTCGGCCATATCCAGTACAATGAAATCACATGGAATATAGAATTTTCCTACTTGCACCGGGACATCTTCAAGTACTCCTACCGGGCGCCGAATAGATCGGTCGGCCATTTGAAGAGAGATTGTGGTGGGCACAAGGTCGTGACATTTCAATCTCTTGCAAATCGAGTGTGGCATCACACTCACGCTCGCACCGAGGTCACAAAGGGCCTTGCTAATCATCACATCCCCTATGGAGCACGAGATGGAGAAACTTCCGGGGTCCGAAAGTTTAGGAGGCTGTTTGTTGTCGATGATTGCACTGCATTCTTGAGTTAACGAGACCACTGCATTCTCTCCAATCCTTCTCTTGTTGGTGAGGAGCTCCTTGAGGAATTTAGTGTAAGATGGCATGTTTGTGATTGCCTCAAGGAACGGTATGTTGATGTGGAGAGTCTTGAGGATCTCCATGAACTTAGCAAACTTCGCATCTTCCTTCACTCTTGCGAAGCGTTGGGGAAAAGGAAGGGGTGGAGAGTAAGGTTTTGCTTGTTGAGTGATCGGCTTCCCTCCCTTCTCAATCGCCTTTTCTTTCTCTTTCGGCTCATCTTCTTTGACCACTTCTTGCATCTTGTCATCCTTCTCCCCAATCACGACTCCCTCCTCCTTAGCTGTTGTATCTCCAACTACAACTTCTTTTTCAGTCCTTTGATCGACTCCAGCTTTTGGGTCCTTAACTTCTTTGCCGCTCCTCAAAGTGATGGCATTGATATGCCCCTTTGGGTTTTGTTGGGGTTGACTGGGCAAACCTTTGGAGGAAGATTGAGACTGAAAGTTGGACACTTGTTGGGCTAGCTGAGCCAATTGGGTCTCCATCATCCTTTGGCTAGCTTGAATAGCCTCGTTTTGTTTCAGCTGCGCGACATTGAACATCTCTTGATTCTTAAGATGCCTTTGCATGAAGTCCATATCTTGGTTTATTTGTGGATGGGGTTGTTGGTAGGACTGGGGGGCTTGGTTGTATGCTTGGTTTTGGTATTGATGACTTTGTTGATGGGGGCGACTTTGGTTTTGATGTGATTGGTTTTGGCCTTGGTTGGGATAAGAGAAACCTGGAGGGACATAGGATGGGTTTCCTTGAGGACGGACAGGATCATTGTTGCGGTATGAGAGGTTGTTTCTATAAAGAACATTCGCTTGCTCATTAGATACCAACTCCGCTTGACACTCAAAATTTGAATGACCTCCACTGCATATCTCACAACGTAGCCCTAAATTGGATAAGGATGAAGGAATGGAAGGTTGAACTTCCATGACCGACTTGAGTTGTCGGGTCGTCTTCATCTCAGCCATATCTTGAGAGAGCTGCTCCATCGTCTTTTGCATGTCCTTGATGAGATAACTCAAGTTCTCACCTTCACCACAATTTGTTACCTCCTTTGAATTCCTTCCCCAGTTGCATGCATTCTCTGCCATTTGGGCCAACAGAGAATCTGCTTGATCGGGGGTCTTACTTAGGAAGAGACCTCCCGAAGCATTATCGACCGATTGCTTTGTGGCCATAGTGAGGCCCTCGTAGAAGGTATGCAAGATGAGCTCTGCTGGGAGGTTGTGATGTGGGCATGCCCGTTGGAATCCCTTGTATCGCTCCCATGCCTCAAAAAGAGATTCTCCCGGTAGTTGTCTGAAGTTCACAATTTCCGTTCGTAGGCGAGCTGTCTCCATGGGTGGGAAGAACCTTCTCAAAAATCCTTGGCTTAGTGCGTCCCAAGTCCGAAAGGTGTTCGGATTACAGTTGTCAAGCCAACCCCGAGCCTTCCCAGCGAGAGAGAACGGGAAGAACTTAAGGTAGATGTATTCCTCAGGAACTCCGTGCATCCGAATCATTCCACACCTCTCAAGGAAGTTTGAGATGTGGTTGATGGGGTTCTCCGAGCTAAGTCCATGGAACTTGGATTGCTCAATTAGATGTAGAAAGTTCGGCTTGACTTCGAAGACAGTTCCCTCCGGGAGGTCAGGTAAAACAATGGGGGAACCTCCTGCACTGGCCGAGGTGATCTGAAGGAAAGGAGGGTACGGGTCTGGCCTCTGTGGTTGTCGCTCGAGCACCGTCGGCGTTTGGCGCGTTGTTGTGGCGCGCAGTTGCTTCAATTTCTGGATCGAATGGTACGAGTGGTATTTGATCCCTCCTGCGCATGTACTAACCAAGAAAACGACGTAAGCAGCCCTAGGGACTCTAGACTCGACTTCAGCAAGGTAAATGTCACTTAAACTAAACGTCGTAGGGGAAATTAAAATTAAGAGGGGCGCTTGCTCCCCGGCAACGGCGCCATTTTGTTCGAGCTATAGTATAGCCGGGGTTTGTTTATCGTATCCATAGGGAGCAAGGTTCTTTTAATCAAAACTTTCGCTACTAAACTTAGTTTAAGGTAAAACAACTATTTATCGATGATGGGGGAAACAAAGACAGATTTCTGGATAAAATCAGAGAAAAGATGGGTTCTAGGGTCGGTTTACGCCACCTAATGGTCACCCTTAACAAAGCAGTCTCGGACAAAGCACTAAACCAAGCTAGAAATCAGGATATTGCATGAATAAAGCCACTTCGGGGCCCCTCTCGAGGTATACCCAAATTTAACCCTCAAAGTTTGTCCAATAATCTCTTAAGGACGCACTTAGAAAGCTTGATGTGCAAATTTCCCTACCCGAACTCCTCCACTATTCTCATGTGGAATTGTTCAAATATCCATTTGAATACTCTAAAAGATTATGTTTGATGAAGATGTAATGGACTTTCGCCGCATTAAATCACGTAGTCAATAGAGTGTTTGAATGAAAACTTCATAATCAAGGTCTAATGCCCTATCTAGAACTAACTCTGAACAAGGGATCCCATTAGGGGCTAAACTTCCCCTTAAACCCTAAGGAAATTAGCCACTAAACATGTTAACTAGTACTAAAATTATCAGATCTAGAATGAAGAAGCTAAACATGATTTTAAGGAAAGAAATTCGACAAGATTTATCACAAGGAACTAATTAAGATAAATAATCAAAGAAGGAAATAGACTTACCCAAATAAAAACTAAGATTGCTGGAATAAAAACAAGATAAATCCAAAGCTTGAATAATATATCTTCAAAATAAATGCTTCTTGATTATAATAATCTAGAACTAATGCAAAATAAAAGTGTTTGAGAGTAGAATTAGGTGAAGATCTAAGCTACAATGGGAGCAAATTAATTTCTAAGAGGAGTGATGAAGAGTAATCAAAGACTGCTAGGTTTAGATTGGGACCGAGCTTAAATACAAAGGGGGAAAATTACATAAAACACAGTCGTTTAACGCCAAACATCACATAATCCCAAATCACGGGCGCTACGATTCGTCATGCGTGACGAGGCGATTTCAAAATCTCGATGGAATTCTTGGCGTGGTCACGGGCATTACCGGGGGTCGCGTGACCACCACCTGGGAAACAACTCTTGGGATTTTCTTCGATAACATCACGGACGCTACCTGCTGTCGTCACGCCCGTGACGGCTCTCGACATTTTGACCAAAAATTCTTCTTAAATTGGTCACGGGCATTACCCTTGGGGGTCACGCCCGTGACCTCCTAGGTTCAGCTTCACCTTGATTTGCTCTTAGGTCACGGGCATTACCCTTGGGGGTAGTGACCGTGACCTCCTGGGTTTTTTGTTTTGTGCTCCTTTGGCCTTGAGGACGAGGGCCGGCTTCTAGGATCCCGGGATTGTTTCCTTGAACTCCGGAATTGGCTTCTTAGCGTCAATGAACTCAATATTTCCCATGCTTCGGGCCCAAACTAACCTGCAAATAAACTGGTAAAACACGGGTGAGAAATATTTATTAAAGAAGGTAACGAACTAAAATTCTAAGTAAATAGAGTAATATTTAGGCTCAAAAACGAGCCTAAACATTGCACATTGGACGAGCTTGGAGAGGCTCGGGTCTTGCTTCTGACCCAGAGGCCTCGGGACCGGGCTGGGTCGTCCCGGGAATGAAGAGTGTCGAGGCTCAGAAGTACCCAAGGACCTGAAAAGTCGAGCCAGAATGAGCGCCGGCAAACAGCAGCATGGCTCGACCGAGCCGCCAGGAAGCACGCCCGCGCCAAGCTTCTGCACAGAGGGTCGCGCCCGCTACATGATACGTCGCGCCCGCGACCTACCCTTCAGTGGACAGCCGCGACCGAGCCAACCAGGAGTCATGCCCGCGCCCAGCTCCTGCTCAGAGCGTCGCGCCCGCGACATCCTGGGTCGCGCCCGCGACCCTCCTTGCCAGCGGCAGGCCATGGCGGACAGACGACTGACTCGCCCGAGCTAGTTTCGGCGCGCCTGAGCCATCCTTCTGCGACGACGCGTTGTTTCGTTATTTTTTGTTCTGTTTTAACCTAATTCCCTGTTTAGTATAAATAGCTTGTTTAGCACGTTTTGCCAGGTAGCTGATGTTTATGAATGATTTGCTAATGCAAAGTTGGGGTTTTCTCCCTTTTCTCTCAAAATCTTGTTGTTACTTTATCCATTTGTTAATGGTGGTGTTAGCAAGTCATTCCTTTATTAATTATCTAGTGGGTTACCTATGATAGTCATGGTGGGGTGTTAGGCCTAGAGTGGTGGATTACCTAGCTCAAGGTCATATCCTTCCTTTATTGTTCAAGCTTTTGTTCGATTGTTGCATCAAGATTACAACTCAAGCTAATTTAATCAATCTTCCCATCGTGCTACGCTCCACATTAATTTGAAGGATCTTCTGGTCCTTGAAAGTATGTCCATATGAGTTCTTTAGGATTTTGCGCGTCATAGTTGATCTGGGAATCCCCAATCTATCATGCCATATGATAAATTCTTTATCATTAGTAAACTTCAGGTTTACTAGAGTGTGTGCTTCAATTGGGTTAATTATTGTGTAATATAACCCGGAGGATAATGATGATAATCTTTCTAAAACACATCTTTTGCCCAAGGCATTTTCGTGATATGCAAATACTCGATATTATTTTTGCTAATTGTCTCAATATGATATCCATTTCTGCGGATGTCCTTGAAACTTAGTAAGTTTCTTTGAGACTTGGTGGAATATAATGCATCATCAATGTGCGAACTTGTTCCACCAGGTAGCAATATATGGGCTCTTCCGGAACCTTCAATTAAATTTGAGCTGCCTGATATAGTATTGACATTTGCATCTCTCATCAATAAGTAAGAGAAATATTTCTTACTTTTCAAAATAGTGTGTGTTGTTGCACTGTCTGCTAGACATATATCTCCTTCTCTATTCATTTCTCCAATCAAAGAGGTTTCCATGATCTTCACCATAAATAAATTAGAAATAAGGGGAGAAGCAAAACATGATATAATACCAACAAGTCATACATTTAGCAAATAGAACATTACACAATATTTGACTTAACTAGGCGACATACAAAAACTAAAAATAGTAAAATATGTCACGTTACTAAACAACAAGTATGGTCTATAAGATCTTATTTCATAAAATCTTATTATTGAATTTATTTTCATCAAAAGCTCATTATTCTGCTCTGCTACCAGCATGCAAGAAATCAGTTCCGAATACTTTTTAAAGCCCTTTCCACGATATTGCTGTTGTAAAATTATATTACTTGCGTGGAAGGTGGAAAATGTTTTGTCCATCAGACTTTCATACGTGATTGTTTCACCACACAATTTCAGCTGTGAGGTAATTCGAAAAACTGCTGAATTATATTCAGCTATAGATTTGAAGTCCTGAAATCTGAGATGTATCCACTCATCTCGAGCTTTTGGAAGGATCACTGTCTTTTGGTGGTTATATCTTTCTTCCAAATTTTTCCATAACTCAAATGGATCCTCCGTACTCTATTTTTAGGCTATCATGGAGGTGGTGGCGCAAGAAGATCATAGCTTTGGCCTTATCTTGGTCAGATGCTTCATTGTTTTTTATAATCGTGTCTCTTAGACCTTTAGCAGACAAATGGATCTTAGCATCAAGTGCCCATGAAAGATAATTATTGTCAGTTATGTCAAGGGCGGTGAATTCAAGTTTGGCCAAGTTCGACATGGTAATATAATAAGCAAATAATTAAATGTTAGAGATAAACATATCTAATTAAAATGACCAAAGTCAATATAAAACAAAACTAACCAATCAGACAATGAGCTACTACTGTTCATCTGAATGTCAATATTGGTGGTGTGATGAACTTCTGGTTCATCGATAAGATTTATATAAATTTATCATTAAAGGTAGAGTGAACTTCTGGTTCATCCATAAAAATAAATTCAATTTCGGAGTAGTGAACTTCTGGTCACTAATAAAAATTACGCAATATTTTTAATATTGGTGCGAACTTCAAGTTCGTTAATGAAATTAAGCAAAAATATGTCCATATTTTAGAATAATGATTCTTGGGTTTCGCAACATGGGCCTTAGGTGATCGAGGTCGATAAGGGGTTATTACCCATCAACAACACACCTTTAATCCAACTCCCATAGGTACTCCCTCGACTACATAGCTTCGGGTTTCTCAGAATGGGCCAGGAAACGGGGTCGAACGAGAGTCATCCCTTAATTAATTATACGACTCTCCAATACTCAAGGCTCCCATAGTTAATCCCGCGAGTTCATCAAGAAGATTACCATTATTCATTTATAGAGTGCTATAAGAATAAACCCAAAAAAAAACTCAATTATAGGACATATTCAATTCATAAATATATCACGGAATTTCGAATTTAACTAGGCAGAATTATTTGAAAAATTCTTAACTTGAAAAATATAACTCAAAAATTACGAAATTTTAACACAGTGTGCCAAAAATTATGGTTAACCTATAGTAAAATTTTCAGAATTTTTCGCCGAGCCAATGTTACGCAGAAATTCAAACAGTGGCTGAATTATACTAAAATCCGAAAATTAAAAATAAAAATGAACCAAACTTACAAAATTATAACTTGTAATAAATACCTTGAATTATAATTGGGATAATGAAAGGTAGAGTATGGTGCTGATAACGTGTTATAATTTGAATTATAATTTCAATAATTGAGATAATATATTGAGAGAAGAGAAAATACTAGGAAGAAGAACGCGAGGAATATATGGGAGATGGAGTGAGTTTACTGCTCATACTTCATGGCTATTTATAGAGGGATAACAAACATTGGATTTCAAGCTACAAACATTGGATTCCAAGCCAAAATAATATAAACTAATTAACACATGAAAAATGATATTCATAAAAAAATATTTCATAACAGAGATGAGATTATTGGAATACAAAAGTTAAAAGGGCTATTGACTATGAAGGACGGCCCATGAAGCAAAATGACCATAAGGTCTAATTTATAGGTAATGGTGGGGCCCACATGCTGACTCACCTCCCATTTCCTTCCTCCTTCCCTCTCATTCTAATTCCTTCCCTTTCTCTTTTCATTTCCTTTTCCTCCTCTCTCTCTCTCTCTCTCTCTCTCTCTCTCTCTCTCTCTCTCTCTCTCTCATTCTGATTCCTTCCCTTTCTCTTTTCATTTCTACTGCATCACATTTTTAATTTCCCTCCCCTTTTTTATTTCACGCTGAAACAAGGAAAGAGAGAGAAGAAGAGTGGGTTGTGAGTTTGGGCGAGGTGCACGACGAGTTGGGCGGTGGTCGACAAGCGACAGCTGGAAGGTCGACGGTCGACGTGCTCGGTTGATGGCAGGCGGAGGTCGCGCCTGAGGAGAAAAAACCACCAAGGACCTAGGCGGTGGTCGTGCTGGTCGAAACAGGGGAGGTAGAAGGGAGGTTGGGCGGTTTCAGGCGGCTATTTGGGTGGTTTCCGGTGAGTTTTTGCTTTAGTATTGTAGAAATACATGTGTGAATTCTTCATCTTCACAAAACCCTCATCCCCTCTTAAACCCTAATTCCAAATTCTCTCTTCAATTTCACTCTCTGCAACGAACTCACTTTCTTCTGTAATTCAAGCCCCTTTGTGCGCAAAACTCCAACAAATCAGAAACCCCATCTGTCATCAGAATCGATGTTGATGTTCTGAAGAAGATACAACGAAAGCCAAAACCCAGTTTCTACGATCAAATTTGTGAAAAATGGTCCACAAAGCATGTTTCTCACACCCAGAAACTTCCATGGCAGCTGCGAGAAGACCCACAAGTTTCTTTGTCGGAATTGTGTCCTAAAAACGTTGCCCAGGAAGTGAAGGTTCAATCTCTCGGTGACCCTTCAATTGATTAGGTTAGTTATGTGGATAATGAGAATGAGTGAGAAAGAGATAAAAAGAGAGCAAGAAATGAGGGAAAATGGGGAGGATTGTGTGTGTGGTATGGGTGGCTATTGCTAGGGGTGTTCATAAATAACCGCCCCGAAAAACCCGATCCGGAAACCCGCTATCCGGTCATTAATTTAGGGTACCCGCCCCGGAAAAATCAATTTTAATCGGAGCACCGCCTACTAATATTTTCGGTTCGATTCTGAATCGACCCTAGGCGTTTTGGGTAGTGCAAATTAAATTTAACATTTAGGTCCAGATTTAATTTTTGCCTATCTTTTTCCAATCTCCAATCCACTGTCCACGCCCCAAATTTAATATGGAAAAAACCCTAATTTATCTTAATGTTGGCGCTCAGTGCTCCAATTCCAAATCCTCCAAAAATTCAAAACATATTGAAAGTCAGTGCCAGTGGTCCTGCTGGCGCAATTTCAGAATATTTCTGAAACATTTTTTGCTACTGGGGTGCTAATTAATAATTACAAATTAAAAATAAAAATTGGAAACCCATATAATTATAGTTAATTGGGTTTTTTGGTTAGTCGATATCCGCCCCAAACTTTGGTGCAGATTTTGGTACTGCAGCGATTCACATACCACGATTCAAAGGTTTGGCGCAGACGGATTTCTGGTACCCAGAAAAATTATCCAAACGGTTGGTACATACGTGAACACCCCTAGCTATCATTCTTGTGACAGAGAAGAGAAACAAAAGGGAGTCCGGGGGAAGCTGAGAGAGAGAGAGATGGGAAGAAAGAGAGAGGGAGGAAGAGACAGAGGAGGAAAAGGAAATGAAAAGAGGAAGGAAAGGAATCAGAATGAGAGAGGAGGGAAATGGTAGGTTAGTCAACATGTGAGCCCCATCATTATCCATAAATTAGGATTTAAGTGTCCTGCTAAGATCTTATGGTCATTTTGCTTCATGGCCCGTCTCAATAACCCAAGTTAAAAAAATGGATTATTAGAAATCCAATTTTCCTTACTATGAGTCTATGATCATGGTTGCCGCAATAAAAGCAAGGCCCAGCCCTCCTAAGTTTATACGGTACATTATTTGGACTATTCCATTGTTTAGTTACAGTACAATCAACTTAAAAAGTTTGGTTATTCAAACCCAGGTAAAAAAATCCAATCAACTAGTAGAGGTGAAATCTCAATTTTAGGGATAGAAGCAAGCAGAAATGGTCCAAGACAATAAACTCAATCAATAACCTTTTACGAGGAGTTCTACAAGGAACAAGACATCAAAAAGATACAGTATTTTCCTCCGGGGGGAAAATACAGATAATAATAATAATAATAATAATGAACATTGCTGCAAATACATCCCAAAATCCAGCACAGCAGTTTGTCAATTGTGGGTAAGCAAAACATTGCCCAAGTCTATCTACAAGAATCACCCTATTTCTCCTTTTCCAAATCTACAAAAACTACTCATAGCATGTAAGGAGAGAGCCGAACAAAGCTCAAGATATCACGCGAGCACATTAAAACACCCACCTCAACAAGAATACATGAATCATATAAAATTTCGTCACCAATACCATTCATATGCGTCTGCATCTTCATTTTTAACTTGACCGTCCAATGTCATCTAGTACCTACCACCAGATGGAGGTGCAGGAGGCAATCGCGTTGGTGTGCGTCGACTGCCTGAGCTTGAGCCGGACCCCATGCCCACATCACCATTTTGCGATGGATCGCTGCTCCTTCGACTGTGAGTCCTTGACAAGCCTGACGGCCCGTTAGCAGCAGCATCAAATGCACTTCTCCAATCCTCAACAGCAGGAGCGCTTCTCGGGCTTTCTGCTCAAGTTCAAGCCAAAACATCAGTACAGAAACAACGTACTGAGAGACATCAAAGAATAATGACAGTCACTAGATCGACGTCGTTGAACTGGGACAGATTGACCCTGTACTATGTTCATCGTACTGCTATTTCTGACCCGTAAAGTGACAATAGAGCGAATGTAAATCGTCTATTGTCATCAATCAGATATTGACACTTCAGAAATCAAAAGCAAGAACATCTTAACAAAATGGCTAATTCACAAGTGCTACTGTGGATGTAACTCTCGCATTCTGAAATTCTTAACTAGCCAGAAAACCTCAAGCAATTTCTATAGTCACTGTGATAATTAAAAATCTGAATCTGCAGACTTGATATGTTGGTCAATCCTAGTGTCACCTAATTTACCACAGCTAAGCTAAAGATTGTTCACGGGCCCAACCATAATAAGCAATATGGCAAGAATTAAGCAAAACTGTGAGCATCACCTGCAGGACCCCCGCCATTATCAGACCAGCTAGAAGCAGCAGCAGCCCGGTTATCGTGAATGCTAAGTTGTCTCACAAGCTTCGAAAGAATAGTCGACTGCTTCTGATAGCGTTCTCTTCTGCGCTTCACATTCTGATCTTCTTGAAGGAGCTCTTCAATCTTTGCAGAGCTTTGGGAACTGCAATCAATTAAAATGCACCAAATAGTCAAAGGCAAGTTAATCAGAATGCTAACAAGTACATATAGTCATGCACTATGCAAGAAGACACCACATTTTTTAATATCCTAACTGAAATCTCAGCTTACACTATGTTTGGATTGAGGTTGTAGGAGGGGAAGGGAGGGGAAAGGAGGGGATGAATATTAAATAACCTCCTTTACCCTTGTTTGGAAAAATAAATAGGAGGGGAGGGGAGGGTAACCATTTACCTTCATTCCCCTCCATTAAGCCCCTTTTCAGTTTTCATTAACCCCCAATATGAGGGTTAACGGAGGGGAGGGGAACTTATTATGTATTAAAAAAAAAAGAAAATAACTTTATTAATATAATAACTACTTAATTTTCCTCCCCTCCCCCTCCTTCCCTCCCTTTTCTAATTTAAATACAATAATTAACTCTTCTTAACCCTCATTTCCCCTCCACCTATAATCCAAATGAGATAGAAATAGATCCTCCCCTTTCCCTTCCTTCTAATACCCTCCCTTCCCCTCCCCTTCTAATAACCAAACAGACTGTTAATTTACAACTTAGTTTAAGAAGGGTCAAGGGGCTCAAAAGCGTGATGGG
Organism: Portulaca oleracea; assembly: GCA_029582165.1. NCBI lineage: Eukaryota > Viridiplantae > Streptophyta > Magnoliopsida > Caryophyllales > Portulacaceae > Portulaca > Portulaca oleracea. The sequence goes on along the minus strand of CM055872.1, from coordinate 44,014,809 downwards.
TCCCAGGACTCAGACGAAGCTTTAAGACAAAGGTGCAGGCATTCGGGATTCAAAGAAAATCATTTTGAAGCTGCAACGTTTTTTACCATAAATATGGCATCAAATTAGTAATTGCACATCACTAACTACAAAAGATACCACACGCTTCGCCTCTTCACTCATGAACAATGTCACCTGGAAACGCGGGTAAGGATCCAAGGGTCCGACACGACATCCTTGAAAACTGTGGGCACAAGGACACTATTGAAAATTAGGACACAGCAAGGGGGACACTGAAACCAACTATTCAAGACCAACTCCCAAAAAACTAAATACGTAGCTGCTTCCCATCCTCCGTTTTTTTCTGTTTTCTTCATTTATCTAATCTGCATCACAGTCAAAGAAGATCAACCACTCAATCAGTCAATTGTCTTCCGCCCTTCCTCTCCTCTTGATAAACACACCCCTTCGTTCTCCTCTAAATTCTTTCTGCTGGAAGAATCATATAGCTTTTGATTTTGATGCGGTGAAGTGAAGCTACTCCAGAAGTCCAGATCTGGAAAACCTCTGATTTCAAAGCAGCAAAGTTAAGCTACTCCAGAAACCCATATCTGGAAGATTCACACTTTTCATGGATTTGGATAGATGATTCAATGCCGTTTTTTATTTTTGAGTTACTCTCTCTCCTTGCTCACCCTTGCTATAATGGCAACCATTCTGGCCATCGTGGATCAAGGTCAAGTCGTGTGAATCCAGATACGGCAACCGAAACAAACGAATCAGGGTAACATAGCTCATGAATGATTCTTGCTTTCACATCACAATTCAGCTAAATTTGTGGGAGCATCATAACACAATGGGCCTTTTTTTTTATATGGCTCATGACACAATGGCCATTAGTACCTTATATATTTCCTATACTACTCCTTAGGGATCTTGTGCTGCTAATAATGGAAGAATAACGATGAAAAAAATTAGATAGCAAAACAATTTATGCCATCACTAGTATTCAACGAATCTTCCCACCCTTTTCCCAATTTGCATGTGTGACCTTGAATGAACTTTTCTGGATTTTGCAGACAGTACCATTCTTTAGTGTGAGAAAGTGCACCGGTTTTAGTATTTGCCCCTTCTGTCCGAGGGTGAGATCTGTTTAGTGTCCTTTTAGACATATGACACTTCTACATATCATCCAATTCCAGAACAGCATATTACCAGGTGCCTAAGTCTACTCTATACATAGAAAATTTCATGTTTAAGAAGAATAGGCACATAATCTCATTTCTACAAATCAGGAACAATACATACCTTATGGAACTGTACAGCTGATTGAGCATATCCTCTTTTGCTTTCTCAACTTGACAAAGAACGACCGCCTTCAACAATGCAATAGGTTGTTAGACAAGTTCATGGAACAATGAAATTATGTAGCAATTAAAGCACTAATAATTGAAGATGACTACTGACCTTTGGAACATTTGCTGCAAGGCTATTCAGAACAGCTTCCACATATCCACGCACTTCTTGTGACATCCAGCGAAGCTCCTCTTCCGGATCTGCAGGTCTTCTTGCCATTGTATCCTAGAATGATGTATAAATCAGCAAATTTTTCAGGGCACCAAACTGAGATGCAAGAAAAGATTAAAACCCATAACATCAATGCAAAGTGGCAAAGAAACCAAATCCAAAAGATAGCAGCAAATGACGAAAATGGACACATGTTGACATCTAATATCGCATGCTGGAAGATAATGAAATCATGAGACCTGTAACTGATCTACATGGGGAAAAAGTTTTGGAAACGGTTATATTGATTCATTAGAGTGCAATGGAAACCCAACTGACAAGAACCATTTCTCCAAGAATCTTCACAAGAGAAAAGTGTTTTCCCATCATTTGGTACTTCCCACAGAACCAAAATGCACATATTCCACAATGGATCCGCCACATTGAAAAGTATGGCGATTGCCGAACCATGTTTTAAACCAAGGCAGCAGCAAAACGGAATGTGATAACTGCATATTCAATCCTTGGTACTTAATGGCACCTTTAGGCTTCACCTCCACACCTAACTACCAAGATAGTATCCATGCTGCATGATGCCACTCGTATTGCTTCATCTAAACTTACTACAACTCGATTTCATTTATAAAGATGGATTCAGTAGTAGTTTCTATGCCAGTTTGGTCTTCTGCTTCAATGACACATTTGCATGGACAGTACTTCTGCACTGACCTTTTTTGAATCAATAACCACTTTTTCTCGGAAGGTGGGAGGCTGAGTGTTTCAGTTAAATAAACAAATAAATAGAACACTAAAACATACACCATAATCAACAAATCACAAATTAAACAGCCTGTTTAGGCAACTAAAAACTCACGAGAGAACCATCAGAATGACTTTGGCGGATAGGAAGTCCTGGTTCACCCATCCCTTGACTGCCTTTAACGGGCTGAGCTATGTTCTTCAACTTGTTTAACCACTCAACCTTGTCTGCCATACTTTCCGCTTTCAGAACAACAGCACTGTGAGCTGCATGATCAAGATAGGGGCATGTTAGGTGAAGGAGCTTTTTTGGGGGGAAAAGACCTCTTTGGGAAAAATTAGATGTTGACTTCGTAACGAGGTGCATCATAAACATCTACTTGAAAGAGTTATTTGGCACAGCCGCAAAAGGAACTTTTTTACTCAAAAAGAGCTTTTTGCAAATGTGCAAACACACAGACCCACGTACAGACACACACGTGTGTTTTACAAAATTATCATATAAAAATTATAATTATAATTGTATTCGTATTTGGCGTTTTATTTATGAAGAGACAGTGGAGTTCAAATTTAAAGTTTCATATCTTTATTTTCAAAATAAAATATTTAACATAAAAGTCTAAATTAATCGTTGCACAGGACTGGCTTTGAAGCTAGCAAACCACTATTTCCAAAGTTACTAGGTTGAAAGTTAATTCTTTGTACTTAACATCAAACATTTCAAGTAACAAACACTTTTCTTTTGATAGGAAAAACAAAAGTATTAATAATAGCATCAAAAGAGCAGATGCCTAGCAAGCATCTACAAACTTATATACAACCAAAATATAAGCTATCCACAAAGTTCGACAAACACTTTAGATTAAGACATAGCACCATTAAAGAATCAAGAAAATAAGCTTATCATGGATGAAATTAACTTTCATATTTGACATAACACTTTAGGAGAATACCAATCACTAATGATGCTCAATTAAAATTAATTTAAGGGCTTATATGGAATTTTACCGAATATATCTTTGAAAACAATTAATTTAACCTAACACGGTTTCTTGGACCAGCTATTTTAAACTAACTTAGACACATGACATAGACAACTAGTCCTATCATCTGACAGCTGTAAGAGTGTTTTTGGTAAACAAGATCTTGGTCCATATGAAGTAGAAGGGTAAAACAGAAGACAATGGCTATCAAAAACATGTCATACCTTTGAGAACAGTCTTGTATGGTACTTTGCTGGTTAACTTGAACACCAAGCTTACACTTTTGTCAGGTCCATTTGACTTCTTGTCCTTGGAGCTTTTGGAAGGGGGCTCTTCCTCCTCAATTTCTTCAATAAGGCACTCCTGACAAATCATCAAGTGATTAATTTCAAGAGAAAACGAGCATTAACAGACAAATTAAGAAAATAAAGGGGCATCACTGAGAGAAAAGCAAAAATTGCCTTGCAGATGTGATTTGTTTTTTTCGTCATTCCCACTTCACTTGGCCATTTTAACAAACCTCGATGCTGTTTAACTTGTTAAGTGAGAGATACTTTGATGTCATCTATTTGCTTTTTGCTATTTGTTTTTAACTTTTAACAAACGCAAGTCACTCTTCTAAATGGTTCTATGTCTAATGCTAGTTTGATTAACATGTTTCTAACTAAAGGCCTTGCTTGTCCCCCCACCCCCCCCCCCCCAAAAAAAAAAAAAAGACAGATTTATATGGAACCATTTGAGGGTCCCCTGGAACCAATCCCTCCTACCCAAGTACAATTAAGGGTCTTATTATTTTCTAATGCAGTTGTACATGTCTCTTACAATGATGTCGGTCCAATGCTACTTGACATTATCTACAGCTACTTTCTTTTGTTAAGATCACTAAGACAGTATTATCCACAAAATCCACCACATCAAACGAGGAAGAGCTAAACTTCTCATTGACCCACAAGTAGAGAGCTTTGATGAAATTTCCTTCAACATCCTGAATTTGAGCTCCTCAACCTTCAGGTTGATCAAGCCCTTTGAAAATAAGCTACATTTGCATAGAAATATAATGACAAAACTTGCTGCAGAAAGCAAAAATTAGCATTCTTAGAACCATTTGTAACAGTTCATACCTCTAAAGTGATTACTCCACGGAAATGTCTCTCTTCTTGTTTCTTTGTGTAGCCAAGCTGCAATATAAAGTACAAATGCACAGATCTGTAAATTATATTATAATTTCTTTTATAAGTAATAAATAATTTCATATCACAAAAGTAGGAAAGCAGACATTCAATCAAAAATAAAAAATAACAGGACTCAAGTAACAATCCTGCCATTTCTCCACCGTAGAGCTAGGTTCTAACTTCTAACTCTTAGCCTATAAAAGGAGAGTGGGGCATCATAACACATTCAAAGTATCTGATTCATTATTAAAGGATTCATGAAATGAAAAAGTGCCTTTGACCATAACGCATAAAAAGAATTGAAAATAACTAAACTAACCAAGTTCCATTATTTCCTTCCCTTTGAGTACATGATAGGAGAAAAAACCACTGAATGACAAACTTAATGCATATAAAACTTGACAACACTGAGAACCATGCATGTTAGCTGAGTGAACTACAGTCCACCATTCACACGGGATCACAACATCAGCATCATTGTATAACCACCCATAAAAGGTGGAGATATAACCAACCTTGCCAGTTTTTTCATTGAGCACAAACCATCGCCTACTCCAACCATTAGTCTTCGCACTCTTTTTCAATAGGTAACCTGCAGGTTCAACAAAGCATTGAACAAATCCATATGTCAAAGGGCAAAGATATACTACGACATGCAGAGTGTAGGAGTTGTAAGAATTTCAATAGGGTACCCAAGCATCTGTTATTTCTTCACTAACACAGGACACACTTAAACATGCATTCCAGAGACTCAGCATTTCCGTGAGAAAGGCCATGCTCCTAAAGCAATCTCTCCCACCATTCATCTTACTGAAAAGGGAGAGGATTTTACCCCTGAATTCTAGCGTAGATACATTCAAAAGAATGACAAGGAGAAAATGCTCAAGATCTTTCTCCATTATAACAACACATTCAAAAGAATGATACGAGAGGATCTTCTTCCATCATAACAATACATTCAAGAACATTGGTTTTTTTTTTTGTGTGTGTGTGTGTGATGGTGGTGGTTGGGGGGGTAGGAGGATGAAACATATTACTCCTCCCCCCAAGGCATGCCAAGTATGATTTTAGTTTAAAGGCATGATACCTGACTCAAATAACACACACACGCATAGAGGCTAGGGCCTCGCGAATAAGAACATTGAAGGTGAGAAGGAATTTCTTGGGATGAATTTGTGATCCAATGTGACAGACTGACAGCATCATTTACAGAAATAACACATATTTTAAATTATCAAAAACCTAAATAATCAAGCATCCACTGTGGTGATACATTTTAGTGAGTACATTATCGCATGCAAAACATTGGGTTGGGAAAGACAAATTGATGCAGGATCACAACTACTACATTAACGCTACATATTTTCTTTTAAAAAAAAAAAGAACTATGGCTTATCTTTACAAATGAAGAATAACAATAAAGTTCTACGATAAACCCTTATCCATCTAAAAGTACCATAATAAGAGAATCAACATCATTATTAATTTTGACCAGGAAAAACCAAGTTTCAATTTAAAATTCAAATCCATCAGAAACAAAGAGAAATGCCACATGACAGTCAACAAATGACAGTTTCATGAACAAACCTGCAGTTATTTCTCCCTCCGGTCCAGCTGTCTTAAGACCAGATCCTTCCTGTCCCTCTTTTTCTTTGTCCTTTTCTTTGTCCTTGTCTTTATCTGATAGGCCAAGCTTATCCTTCATCGATTTTAAACTCCCACCGCTTTGGCTTCCTGTTTGAGGACTCGATGCCTATAAAAGCCAAATGTACCAATTAGAAAAAAAACCAAAGAGGCAACCCTATGACCATCACGCCCCCAAGCTCTCATGCATAATAACGTTATCTAAATCCAACAGGTCAGATTTCTCAATTGAGCCCATAAATCGAACTACGCAAAATTAAAAGTATCGTGAAGATATAACTTTTGCCCCTCAAAGGTCTGATGATTCTACCCTCGCCAATAACTCCTGCTACTTTGTTGCCTTCCTGTTTGCTGATTCTACCCTCAAAGAATACAGCAAAAAATCTTGAAAGGACATACAAATGCAGGGACCAGGAATAAACTAAAGTCAGAAAGAAATGTTACCCTGTTCAACATCGACTGCTCTGCTTCTGCTCCTTTCTTGGAAGAACGACTCTTTACCTCTTCTTCACGCCGTTGCCTCTCCATCCTGACATTTTAGAATTGTAAATGACCAATCAAGCCACAACACCCCCCCCCCCAACCCCCACCACCTCTCAACCCCACCCAATTTAGAGAACAGCATAAATCAATGTTCTTTTTCTTCATTGAAAAGAGCTATCTCTCATTGGAATTTGGGAACCAGATTCAGAAGCATCATTCACAGCAAACACAAAATATAATGTAGTGAAATTTTACCAAAAACTCTATTACCACATATTTATGAATATAGTATATGGCTATCAAATATACAGGAAAAGGACATTTCTACGTAGTAAAGAGCAGCAAAATGTATAACTCAAAATGTTGATCCACAAGATTTCAGAGCAGCAAATGTACAACTCAAAATGTTGATCCGCAAGATTTTATTTGTTCATTCTCAGCACCTTTTGTTGCACTTAACTATTCATAGGGATGATGACTAACAGGCTCTTGCAGTGAAGGTCATACATGGCAAAAGCAAGATCTTATTCTATAGGCATCTATCGTTCCTGCCCACCACAACATAAATCATCAAGCAAAGAAGACCTTTATATTCTTTCGAGCAATGCAATGGTAATGGTAAAAAAGAGCCACATCTTTCGAAATAGAGACCAACTCCTTTTACTTTGAAGTCACAAACAAACTTTTCCTTTAATTTCAAACATGAACCCTGCCAGTTTCTAACATAACAAATAGGTATCATAGTTCACAAAAAGAAGGATTCAGCACTCCAGCATTCACCCTGTTTGCAGCACAATAGCAGGACAATCAGCATAACCAGAAACACACAACCAAACAATGGCATCTTTAAGACGGTTTCCATGTCAACACAAATGAATAAACAAATAAAACAATAACAAAACTCCCATGTCTCTCCTCTAGCGCTCTTTCATTCACCATTCCATCAATCATCCCACTTCTGCAACTTCATTTAATTGATAGACAGCAGATCTCTTAAAAACCATACAACATTAAAGCATGCATGATATCCAAAATATTGGGGTTCAAAAAAGCCTCTCACAATTATGATCTAAGAGAACGATACAAATTGAAGACTTTGAACATACCGTCTCTGCACCAAACGAATGAAGTGTTGCGGTGGAACAAAAGCTCGCTCCATATCCACCAATGCAACTACCATTTTCTTTGATTCATTTTTAAACGTATCAAGTGCAGAAGTAGCTATTGCAACCACCTAGTTCAGTTAACAAAGGTCAGAAAGAAATAGAACTTTGTTGCAATCACCGTATTTGTTTACTTAAACTCTTTCTTTTTCTTGTTGGCAACTTTTGTCCAGAAAATTGGAAAGGTACAGAAACCTGAAATTATTATCATCAAGCCATATGAGTATGATTACCTCTCTTTTGAAGGGAGGGTATCTTCCAAGCCCTGGTGTAGCATTCGCTGATTGAGACACAATATCAACCAGCACATGGTGCACCTATTTTATTTTTGCAAAAGGTTAATAAATGGCTAGATGACAGGAGAGAATAGAAGATGTGTTACATAGCAGCCCAGCCAACAAAATAAGGTTAGCATGTGTAGTTGGAGTATGTGCTCCAATGTGGTACAAAGTTACCTCTTCTGGGTTTTGTGGATAAAACAAGGATAGACAGTATGAAAGCATGATTGTAGTGCTTTGCACTTCTTTTTGTACATAGGTGACACCTGCTTGGTGTCTTATTAATATAATTCTTGCAATTACTAAACAAAAAACAAAATAAACTTAACAAAATTTGCACCTAAACTGCTTTTAATTAAGAAAAGATCCTAAACAGTTCCAATTGAAACACACACACACACACACACACACACACACATATATTTATATATATATATATATATATATATATATATATTTATATTTATATATATATTTTATTTATTTTTTTTTTTTTGGGGGGGGGGGGGTTAGCATTTACATTTGGACCAACGAATAGATGCAAATCTAGTACCTCAAAAAGGAAATATAAATCCAAGATTAATACTATTATTACCTCCGTTATTTTTTATCAAACTTTTTGACTAACTTTTCTTGTTTCATATTATCTATCATTTTATGATCCCAACAACATATTACTTACAACTTTTTTTTTTTTTACCTTACCATAAACATTCATATAATCTATTCCAAATTTTGATTTTATTTAAGCATATATAATTAATTTTCTCACTAACTACCTTATAGATTTTTGTCATATTGGTTTTCCCCAATCACCTCCAAAAGACAGATAAAAAGAAACGGAGGGAGTATATCCACAAAGACAACATCAAAAGTAAGATAGCGATGCTTATAACATGAAATGAATTCAATAGCCTCCATATACTGCTAAAGTGATAAACCAAGGTAAGTATTATATGCTAAGCAAAGGCTACCTCATCAACACACAGCCGTGATGGCTCTTTGGCCATTTCGAGGACACTTTTTATCAAGGACCTTAACCCTTTCTCTGGAGAGATGAGATATGGTTGGTAACCATCTGCTTCCAACACAATCTGGTACAACAGAACAAAAAGCCAAACCATGGTCCTTTTAAACGTTAACTCTGAGAAAAACAATATGTTTTATAACAATAAAAATAAAAATAACAGAAAAGATTTAAGTACCCTTTTGACATTGTTAATATCAAAATGTCTGTCCAGGGGAAGCTGCTTTATCCTGTTGGGAAAATTTCCCTCAAAACTAGCGACAACCTTCCATCCATTGCCCTAAGACAAATTGCCAATGGACTCAACGTAAGAGGATAACTAATCACTATATTTCCAGAGATCGTGCCATCTGTAAGATGCCTCAGAAATTCTCATACAGCCATCTGACATCATCAGAACACAGCGAGATTAACAAACTGTAACTACTAACCTCACCACCTGTAAGATGCCTCAGAAATTTTTCCTCAAATTCACGGCAAAGTTCCAAAGCCAAAGCTCTTGTACCCTCAACACTAGAGACCATTTGCTCACCAAGTTTTACTAATTCTTCCTGAACAATCTGAGACTTGCCTTGAAGCCTGAGAAAATGGCCAACAAACAAAGAAATAAGATACAGAAACACGAGCATCATTATCTCAGAAACTACTCTGCAACAGTTCTACAGTTATTGGCACAATTTCATGCCCAAAAGCTTTTTCTACAAATCAAGATGGGAAAAAAGTTTTAAAACTGTCACAACTCTGCTCAGGATTACTTTTTTAATGCTTGTGGCTGGAGCATGGGCACAAATCAACTCCTACCATTAATGCCTGACTTTTTCATGAGCAAATTTAGATTAAAGGTACATTTAGGTAGTTTTGGCAAGTCTAGGTAAGTTTTGGAAATATTGGTTAAATTTCATAAGTTTGGGTAAATTTGAGATGGATCAGTAGGTTTGGGTAACTTTGAGTTTTCCTTTTAGAAATAATATTGTGAAATGAAAAAGTTATGTTAAATTATTTTATATTGTTATTATTTCTTCCAAAAAATATAATTTGAAAACAATTTTTTACTGTTACTTTGATAATAATTTAAGTAAATATAGAATGACATGAATCCAAAAATATAATTTGAAAACAAAACTTTACCAACCAAACTTTTCGGAAAATCATTCTTCATTTCTCATTTTTAATTTTCTATCTGATCTTTCTGCCTATTTCTGAACCACATTTCTGATAACAAACTACGTCCTCACATTGAAATCCATCTTATTTGTTTACTCAACCTACCTGGCTACCTTAATCTACCATTTTCAAAAGCAAAGAGTTTCAGAAAACCAAACTGAAGAGTTCCAACCATCTTAAATAACAAGCATGACTTTCTATGTCAGTTGGCCAAAATTCCACAAATAAGATATAGGAACTGATTAATCAACAAGCAGGGCCACAACACCCACATCAGGGAGCTTCTGTATTGAAAAAGTCCAATAAACAAATTATAATATAGTGGTTCTGCACAAATTCAAGCACTCAATGGGACTTACCCAGAGAGGAGGTTCGGAAGCCTGACTTTCATACGATTGCGTATTTGACCAGCTAATGCTTCAACCAAAGCAACTCGACCGAGCTTACTCTGAGGGGCGCCAGTCAGTATAGACTTTAGGCTCTCGCTTTCAGCTCGCCAAGCAGTTTCTAAGGAGTTTTCAGATCCAGCACTTCCAGATTGTGCTGTAGCGATTGAAACAGACTGACCAATTAACGCAACCCATGGAATGTCAGCTGTACTTCTAGGACCTTGGCCCAAGAGCAATGCCTGGACGGCAGCAAGGGCTTTAGATTCTGTGGCTGCTTGATCTATTTTACTGATGACACCGATCGTTCTGGTCCCTACAAATAATCAAAGTAAAGAACACTAACCTATGATATAACAAAACCATGATATAGACATTCATCAAGCATGTGCATTTGCTAAATGTCTCCACATCAATACAAAACAAGAAATTGCTTAGATTACCTTCCGGATCGTATTCCTTTGCAATTCTTAGAGCCCTCGACGAAGAAACTTCTGGCGCCTGAGCAGCGGGTATTATCACCAACAAAATTGCATCACTGTGTGCAACATATTCACTGATCTATGGAAAGATAAACTAGATAGTCAGTACAATCATAAAATCTAAAAAAGGCACACATTGCAAAAACAATAACATGGTTAAAACCTTCATGTTGACAAAATATACAATAAAACTCACCACAGAATCATCCATAATCCTTTGGTCCAGCCCAGGTAAGTCAATTAACTTCAAAGGAGGAGCTGAACAGAAATAATTAAATAAATAAGCAAATTCATACAGAGAAGAATAGGAGACGACATGCATAAGCCATATAATGTGTGAGACAGTACACATGAAACTAGGACTAGGATCGCAACACCCAGTTTGGCAGTTCATTCTAATAACTGTGGTAAATGATTACATTATAATTTATAAGACCAGGGATACACACAACCCAGAATAATTAAAAACAAATGTGTAGTATGCATAATCAACATGAGACAGTAACAATGAAGACCTCAAGCGTCAACCATTATGGACCCAAGAAGACCCAATAACAGAAACTAGAAACCAACCTGTACTGGTGCGAAGCTTCAAGTATATCTCATCACGACTCTTTCCCGATGAGCCCTTGCTGAGCCTTTCCTGAAGAGAATGTCTAAGGGCACCTGTTTCGAAACAAGAAACAAATTACAACATTGATTGCAAGAGGTAATTTTATACATGAAAAATATAAATAATAAAATACAAACACAAGGAAATATTACCAGTGGCTCATATCATCAATTACTTGTTATGAAAAAATCAAAAATGTAAAGAAGCATCCTTACTTGCAGAAACCTGTTGAGTTTTGTTGTCAATTTGCAACACAATGGACTTGCTACTTAGAGCGCTATCTCTACTTAAGTCAATGCTTATGGGAGCACGGGTTGCACCATTTTCCCCAGTTGGCTGTCCACAAAACAAAACAAATTGGTCAACACTTGTTCGCAAGCATCCACTAAGCGCTAGGCCAAGGAAAACAGCCATTCTGAAGACTGAATTCTTACCAAAACTGGATGTCCAATCAGACTGTTCAAGACTGCTGATTTACCCGCACCCTGAAGAAAACATTAAATGGAACTTGATGAGCATAACATGTTACAGGAGAAGCCGCATAGATAAACATTAAGATAGAACTTATAGGCGTGGGAATTAGGTGGATATGGATGGATATTGTCCATGTCCACATTTCATCCATAGATTGGAGAACCCTACCCAAACCCAACCCATGTCTGTTGACACCCACATACACCGATGTGGGTAATACCCACTTGGGTATGTACCCCCAAGGGTATAACCCATAGGTATTCATGGATATTATATATTTGCACTCATCAAAGTATCCAACTGAATATTTTTATTTTCCATTCTAACATTTTAGCTAATAACTCTCGGCATTGTTGGCAAATTGCATTCTAAAGAGAGCCCTGTGATTGAATATTAGTTGTTGATAGAAAATTAAAAATTAAAACATTAAAAAGAAAACTGGAAAAAGAATTTTATTACTCAACTAAGTTAATTTTAGCGCCGAAAAATGTCAACATAAGTGACGAATTGGAGATATATGTTATTAGACAAAAATATTTGGAGCCTGAAATTTATATTGGAACTTCTCTAATCGATTTCCTATCATATTATAAAGTTTCGATCCACACAGTTGAAATTGAATTTTGCTCTTTAAGTTTCGGATACAATTAGTTTTAGCAGTGAAAAATGATTACATATGTGTTAACATTTGTTACAAATGAAAATATTTAGGGCTTAAAATCATATTTTAGTTTTTTTTACTCCATCCTATCATATCATAAAGTTTAGATTCAAACAGTTTGAAATTATTGGACTAACATTCCAATTAGTTATAGAGGCAAAAAAATGTTTATATATGTCACGATATATTATGTTATTAGATAAAAATTATTTGGAACTCAAAAATCACATTTTAACTTTTTAATATATCCTATCATATTATAAATTTTGATCCAAACCATTGAAATTGAATGTTGCTCTTAAGTTTCAGTTTCAGTTAGTTTTGGTAGTAAAAAATGTCTAAATATGTAGTGATATATGTTACAAATGATAATATTTAAAGCTTATAATTCATATTTGAACTTTTTTTTAACTCAATCCTATCATTTCATAAAATTTCAATTCAAATCATTGAAATTGAATTTCGCTCCAAAATTTCAGTTCGTTTCAACACCTAAAAATGTTTATATATGCCGCAATATATGTTATCAAATAAAAATATTAGGAGCTCCAAATTCATATTTGAGCAGTTTTTAATCAATACAATTGTACTACACAGTTTCAAGCCAAACCATTAAAGTTGAATGTCACCTTAAATTTGATTTAAACGCAATGCCACTTGATATCAAGTTCTTACAAGGTTAAGGCATCAATGGGCATATGGATGCCCATGGCCTATGAATACCCACACTAAAATTGTGGGTAATCCATACCCACATACCCATTAACCATTCATTATGGATGGGTAAGGGTAGATACCCATTAGATGGGTACAAATTATGCCCCTACTTATCAACAAATTATTGAATATGAATAGGTAGCATAGTAAAAGTCCTAGAAAAGATAACGCATCCATAACAACATAAAAAATGATGCAAAGAAGTTCAAGTGAAAATTTAAACATAATCTTTCAGAGTGAGATGCCTTCATGTAAATTTATTTGGTTGACTTAGAGCTTCCCACCAATGATCACTTTTGCTGTAAGCACTTAACATCCAACCTACTAACATCAAGAACCCCCCCCCCCCCCCAAAAAAAAAAAAGGGGGTGGGTTAACACAAGCAAGACAGTCACAGCAGTCACGAATGTCACGTCAATCAAGGTCAAGGTCGTTAGGATCGGGAGTCTAGCTAGGATCGATGGGAGGGTCCGAAGATTGAATCGTAGGATCGGACCGAGGACCGTAAGACTCTGTGGAGAAAGCTATTTTACCATGTATAAATTGATTTCACCTTTAAAAATGTCTAAATCAACATAATTCAAGAGGAATCATCAAGAAAAAGCCACTCATTGAGTGTCATAAGCAGTTGCCCCTTATCTAGGTATTTCCCGATCATTACATGCCACTTCATTTACCAATTTATATAAATTAAAGTTTTGAATTGAGCGACAATATCCCAAGCATAATCGAAAAAATATTTTACGAGTTACATAAACACATTCAATTTGACAACATTAATCACTGGCATACACATTCTATAATTTGTAAATGTTATTAACAAAGTAACTAGGCAAGAATATTGTATACTGATTGTAATTCGTAATAGTAGTAACCATGAGGTTTTACTCATGCAACTTTGACAAAATATTCCAACTTGTAACTGTTGTATATATCAATCAACAAACCAGCATTTGTCTTGAGCATAGCAAATTAATAATTAACGTTGCTGAATATTCCATTAAACTAGTCTTGAACATTAGTCTTGAGCTTGAAAATGTTCTATATATCAATCAATAGAATATTCTGTTAAATCTAATATTAACAATTTTCTCTTGCAAATCATGATCCACAAGGTACAGAAGCTTAATGAGATGAAGTTAAAGACCAATATAATTATTCCCCCATCTATATAGATACATGATTGCAACAATTGGTCATGTAGTTATTAATGTCCTGAAAAACATTATTGCTTCGTTTGCAAATGACATCTCCACCATAAAGTGGGTACATTTTAAAAAGCAAGAGCCACAACCTCGACAGATAATGAATTATGAGAGCTTATCTAATTGATTAACTACCTAGTGAAGCGAGACCCATGTTGCCACATAATTAACACGAAAGAGGGGTAAATAAGGCCAACAATTCAAATCAAATTACCAATGGACAACTAAACAATTCACATCCACAAATCACACAATTAGAGAATGAGGGTATGTGAATTATAGACTGAGAGACGATGAGTACAAAGTAATTACTTAGAATCGGAGTTGAGTATTGAGATTGAGAGTCCTTGATTATTGGAGAAGGTCTGGGAAAGATTAGGGGAGAAAAGGGGCAAATTAAACCAGCAATGCAAACCAAGTTCTAGAAAGTCAAGAATCGAAATTCATCATATAATTTTCGCAAGTCTAGAACTGGAAGAAATTGAGTGGCAAACAAAGAGGGCACTGACACTGAGAGTCTGCCATTACTGGAGATCGGAGAAGAAGGGTTGAACTATTGAAGGGATGTGGCTTAGCGCCAGTAAGTGCATGAACGAGAGATACAACAAGAAAACATAATAGGCTAATGCTTAATACAATAAAATTAATTGTTTTTCAAAAAAATTTCACAGATATTTCCATTTTGGATGGGCTGCCGAAGAATAATAACAATAGAATTGGTCCCATTCAAGTTTTCAAAGCAAAACAATCCAATTTATGTCAAAATAAATAGGATCGTTACACTCACTAGGATCGTACGAATCTACGAGTCTACACAAGCCTGGTACGATCCTGATCATAGTGTAACCGGTGAACGATCCTCGTACGATTCGGATCGGTTGGGCAAAGTTGGATCATAGGATCATACAATCCAGCGATCTGGATCGCGATTTTAACATGGATCAAGGTTATAGATACTGTTTCATAATGTCAACATACCAGCAGTTCATACCATCCCAGAGCCCATAGACTACACAGATGGAAACCAGCAAACTCCATTGTTGCCACTAAATGGGATTTTGACATTAATTTGTGCGGTATCTCCGTTAGGAAAAGTCATCTAATACTGTAACAACAATTAATTTTCAAGGCATGGATAATATTTATTTTCTATCAAACATCAATTATTATCACAAGAAATCAGAAGAGTAAAAATCCACTATCATTTTAGATCTGATAAGCACATAATAATCCTCACATTGAAGAGCTGGTTTATGTCACAAGTAATACTAGGTACAGGTAAAAAACTAAATATAAGTTTAGAACTTTGGGTAAATTTGGATACTTCGGTTAAGTTCTACACGAACTTACCCAAATTCAACCAAACTTATATTAGCCTACACAACCCTACCTGCAAAAAGAACAAGCACTAAGGGCCTCTCAAGTTCATGGGTAAGATCCTTCATCCTATTACTATTCCTCTGTCCCCTATTCTCACCATCAGGTCTACCACCACCAATCTATCATTCTCATCACCTTTTTTTTAAGATCCCATTCCCATCCTTTACTTTCCCAAATTTCATCGTAAACCTCACCACATATGGTAAAACAGCTCTAATGGAATTAGCACCAAACTAGCTAAAACAGCTCCGGCAAATCACAGCTCAAGCAATTTTTAGGAGATCAGGGTAGCCATGAAATGTAGCACAATCGAATCGAGCAAATCGAGAAAACAAATGAGGAACGAAGCCAAGTACGATAAACTTACGACATTGCCGAGCGCAACGACATTAAGGAAGGTGGAATTACGCCTGGAAGAAGACGCAGAACTGTCATCGACATCTTCATCAGCAAGGACAGCAGCAGCCTGACGCATCGAATCGGAAAGCTGTGACAATTCTGCGATCGCCTCCATTTCTTCGCAGATCAAATCGAGAAAGAGTGGAATCGATGGAAGAGTAGAGTAGATCGATCGAGTACAGGAGAGAGAAACCCTAGATTGGAATTGAGATTTGGTAGATCGAGAGAGAAAGAGAAAATTGGGTTTAGAGCGCCGTGAATCTTGAATTGCTAGTTAAACTGCCCTTCCTCCGACGGGGCAAAGGTCTTATATTTGTGAAATTTTATTCCATCAAAATCCTGAAATGACAGTCCATATTTTTTTGAATGTCCGAAAATAATTGTCCATTCTTATTTTTTATTTAATTTAAAATCAACATAAAACAATAATTAGATGATGTTTTATTTAAATTTTTCATTTCTAAGCAGTGATGAATATTTTCGGACAAAAAGGATAATCATTATTTTTCAAGAGTACTATGCAATATATATTACATGGATTTATGAGTAACAATCATAATAATTATAGTGAACAATCTAATATATATAGATGAACAGTCATTGTATATGGAGTATATGCTCCTCACCTAATAAATTGCATAACTAGGCTTCTTTTTTCATTAGATAACAATTATAGCTTTAAATTTCTTAAGATATCTAATTTTATAACTTATGAATTATGATTGAACTTTAATATTACATTTTATCAAACACCAAATATTATAATAATATATTTATATTGAAATCTTTTTACTTATGAATCTAATTATATTATTTTCACATAATAAATTACCATATATATTTTTTTAAGAGAAAATTGCCATGTACATTGAAAAGTTTATAGTCGGGTTCATTCTGTTATGTAACTTAAGTTACCAATGTATCTTTTACCTATTTACCAAATTTACCCACTTGCCAGCTTACCCACTTTCCTTACATGTATGCAAAAAAAAATAAAAAGCAATAGGGAAATTGGATTCTAATAATATGAACTTTTGCTCATATAAGGCTTAATAATTAGGGGTGTGCATTATTCGGTTTTGAACCGAATAAATCGAGAACCGAGCCGAACCGATTTTTATGCGGTTCAATTTTCGGTTTGGACTTTATGCCTTTTTCGGTTTATTCGGTTCCGGTGAAAAAACCATAAAAAAATGTGCATTATTCGGTTCAAAACGGAATAAACCAAACCGATTTTATTCAGTTTTCGGTTTGGACTTTACCCCTTAATCGATTTTCGGTTTATTCGGTTCTGGCCGGTTTGGTTCGGTTTTGAACCGATGAACACCCCTATTAATAATACGAACTTTCGATTTGGTTCTGAATAATATGAACTTTGGCCCCTTATTGCCGCCAGTAACACGCCACCGAGTTATCCTTTTCTTGACTCGTTGAGGAAATGAGCTGGCGGTGGCGACACGTTTTTTTATGTTTGACCATGTCATGTCACCCATTGACTTAAAAAAATTGCCACGTTAGCACCCTCTCTCTTTCTCTCTCTCTCTCTCTCTCTCTCTCTCTCTTCGTCATTTCCATTCTTTTTCCAGCTCTTTTTCCCCTTCTTCTTCTTCTTCTTAATCACATCCTCATCCATCCAACACAACCACTGAGCCTCCCATATGTTGATAGAATCAACCAAACATCAACTTAAACTTCACACATAGTCCATTTGATCATCTTATACAATCCAATTAAAACACAATTCAAAGTTACTACCCCAGTTCTACTTATACATTTCATCAAACATTTGATGGGCTGACCTAAAATTCAAAATTTTCAAATCCACATATAGTACACCTACAAGATATACCATCGACCCAATATCCCACCACACATTCAATTTCCGTGAAAATCTCGAAAAGTACATGTTCATTAACGCATTTCATCAAACAGTTGATGGGCATAGCTAAAATTCAAAATCCCCAATCCATACATGGTGCATTCAAGAGATACAACATCGACCCAAATATCCCACCACCCATTCAATTTCCCCGAAAATCACACAATGTACATTTTCATTGACGCATTTCATCGAACAGTTGATGGACATACCTAAATTTAAAATCCTCAATCCCTACACAGTGCATTCAAGAGATACAACATCGACCCAAATATCCACCACCCATTCAATTCCCGCGATAATCACACTATGCACATTTCCATTGACGCATTTCATCGAACATCTGATGGGCATATCAAAAACTCAAAATTCCCAACTCACAAACAATGCATTCAACAGATATACCATCTGCCCATATTTCAAACACATCAAACTCATCCGGGCACATGAAAGAAAGAAAGCAAGAAAGAGATAATAGTAGTTTGGAGATGGGAGGCTCAGTGGTTGTGTTGAATGGATGGGGATGTGATTAAGAAGAATAAGAAGAAGAAGGGGAAAAAGAATGGGAATGACGAAAAAAGGAGAGAGAGAGAGAGAGAGAGAGTACTGACGTGGCAATTTTTTTTAAGTCAATGGGTGACATGACATGGTCAAACATTAAAAAAAACGTGCCGCCACCGCTAGCTTATTTCCCCGACGAGTCAAGAAAAGGATAACTCGGTGGCGTGTTATTGGTGGCAACAGGGGATCAAAGTTCATATTATTCATAACCAAATCGAAAGTTCGTATTATTAAGTCTTATATGACCAAAAGTTCGTATTATTAGAATCCAATTTCCCAATGCTATATTTATTTGAACATTACCTACTTACCAATGTATCTACTTTTATTGACAACGTACTTATGTTCTTTTTTGTGGTAAGGTTAAGTTTATCCACACTATTTACACTTTACCACACCACTTGTTTTCACCTTATCCACCTTATATATAATATATGTTTAAAAAATCATATATTTAATAAGTGATTAACTAATGTGACTCGCTTTACTGAAAATACCTTATTATAAATTATAAATATTTTTACATCTCTATCCACTTTATCCAGACTTTATCCAACTTATCGACATTTATCAATAATTTACAAATTTATATGCACTACTTAACCAACCGTATAAAAGAAACTTAACTACACCCGAAAATAACAGGGTCTCAAAGTTTTTAGACATTGGCTACCTATACGTTACTGAGACAAGTGATATACAATTATTATATAAAACTCCTTAGAGTACTTACCTAGGTCCTCCAAGATGTTAAATTTAAAAAGAAATTGATCAATATTTTTCAGAAATTAAACTATTTGCGGATGACATAAAATAAAAGTACTCTTAAATTTGAATCATAGTCTAACCCAAATAGTTTCTTCTAAGCCTATGAAAAAAAATAAGTATAAACTATATTTAAAAATTAAAATTATTTAAAAACTAACTTGAAAATATGAAATCACTTGGGCACATCACTCTCCCTATTAACTATAACACTACAATACTTTATTATTCTTGGCAAACCGCTCCCCTTATTGATTCCGAATTCCCCACGCATTTTCTTTATCAGAACCTCGTCCTCTACCCTCTCCCTGTTTCTTTTTCATTTGTTTCTTTTATCTTCACTGATGGTAAGCCTAATCCTATCTTCATCTTAATTTATAGATGTTACTTCATTAAGCCCATGCTGGATGAATAACTCAATTGACAAACATGTTTAAAGAACATGTTAAAATTTAAAGATATGAGACTAACTGCTAGATTTTTGAATCAAACGTGAGTTTGGCAAGCTCGTTGGCTTCATGTGTTGAAGATGATTGGTCTATTCGACAACATGAGGAGGCTAGGTTTCCCCTATGTCAAGAGTTATCCGTTGATATTACCTTGTACTCCTCACATAACGGATGTGATGACTACGCTCTAAAAATAATTAAAATATTATTAAAAAAAATTACGCTTGAGAGGTTGAAAGGGGGAATCCCGAGCCATGTGCCTATATGCTCACGATTATTTAACTTCGGGAATGTTTTGAAAAAAATAGGTATGGCACCCCAAATAAAGGATACCTAACAAGGTTCAAGAGTCTCGTAACTGAGAAAGTTTCTCGATTCTTAAAATTACCACGGAACTTTTTCTTGCATCTTTATTGACCTAGTTTTCGGTTCACCATATGCCCCATGAGGACCGAAATTGTTGGTCATGCTACTCAATATTTTTTTATCTAATTATGCACTAAGATCCATTTACTAATACTTGAAATAATATACATAAAGGAATGATGGGGCTTTACACTTGCACCCTAATCATTCTCTATTATTCCTAGACATGAAGAGGGAATATAATGTTATGCCCCCTCAAAAATCACAATGAAGTAATGAAGAAATATTCCCTCCTTTACCTCCTTAAACACTCAACCATAATAACATCTCACCTCTTAAACACTTGGCTCACTAAATCTCACTCCCTCACCCCTATTTTTGGTCCTCTCTCTCTCTCTCTCTCTCTCTCTCTCTCTTATCATCATCACCATTCATCAAACACAACATTCCTCAACTCTCAAATCCATCCATGAAACAAAGAAATGATCACTCAAGTTAAGTTCATCACTAACAAAAGATAGCAAGTCGAAGATCAAGCCGATGACTACGAAAAGAATAGCAAGATTGTGGGTATTGGGGAATCATTCAAAAAAGGAAACTCAAGCCTCTTACATCGACATTTCTACATCTAAAAGGATCATCTTGTTGTCCTTTGAATCACCCGTCAAGATCAAGGTATCTAAGCTAAGTTTTGGTATGTCAAACACTTAAAGAGTACACCTCCCTTATATACACAAATATGACCCAATTTTGGGCTCAATTTTTCCACGCTTTTAGACATCTTTTGATCAAGATTTATATATGTAGCCTTATATATATGCCAGGAGAAATACCCGAAAATTCATTTATGCAAATCCTTTAAGAGTTGGGATCAGAGTTATAGCATCTTAACCGAGCCTTGCCTAGATTCATATCAGTTTTGATATATGATCGTGTTTTGCTGATTTCGTATTAATCCATACATGTCAAAATTAAAATTAAAATATGTTGGAAGTAAGCTAATGTTAAAGCATGTATGCCAGAGGGATGTTGATGTTCCGATGGGCATTAGTTAAACCCGAAAAATTAATGGATCACAACCCAACGGTCAAATTTTGGGTTAACGCTCTGGTCAAGCGTTAACCAAATTTTAAGGTGCACCTAATGATGATGTTATGATGAGTGATTTCCTTAAATGGAGACCTTCGACGGGCATCACTATTTTTCGAGGTACAGTTAAAGTTTAAGTGTCCATATATGCTTATCTCCTTCTATCCTTCATACTTAGCTTAAGCTAATTCCATTATTATGTTCCATGGTAGGTACCCTTCGACTGAGGCACATCTGGAGGCTTGAAGGGAAACAAGTAGCACAAGTGGTGAAGCCACAGAAGAACGGATTTATGGGCGCCCATAAATAAAAGGGTCAAGGATTGTCGATAGTTTTAAGAACTCTTGTACGTTGTATTAACTTAATTAGGACCTAAGTAAGTCTCTACGAACTCTCTAGCGTAACTCAAATAATGAGAAGTGTCATGCCCTGCCCCCTCCCCTTAAAGATAAGACTTAACTGAATTTGCACTTAACTTGTTAATAGCCAGTTAAGGCTGGGGAATTTCGTGGGTATTGTTTTGAGAGCCATGAACATTGGATGTCCATGAATACTGATGACGCACATCTAACGCTCACCCGGCCCATTCTGGGAAACCCAAAGGCATAACTTCGAGGGAGTACCTATGGTAGCTGGGTGTTGGCCTATTGTTGATGGAAGATAGCCCCCCCTTTACCCTAATCACCTAAGGCCGCCCATTCTACAAGATCCAGGGGATTCCTTAACCATTATCAAACTTGATAGTAATAAGGACTCGACCAACTCATGGCGAACTCAAGGATTATGGACAAACTTGGACGAGCATGCATGGACTCAATCATTGGATGTCACTAAACTTGATACCACAAGCACCTAAGAAAAATGTTGTTACAACGGGTTAGGGCCTTATAGGCTAAACTTCAACATTCAAGGGTAGAAGAAGACCTTGATGGACTTGTATGGGATGCTTATCACTGCTGAAATAGACATCAAGATAGTTCCCAAGACTACCTCAAATTCACTTATGGTGAAAAGAGGGAATGATATCAAGAAGCCTGCTAAGGGCAAGAAGAGTTCTGCTAACAAGAAAGGGAAAGGTAGGGTTGTTACTGAAGCCCAATCTAAGCCAAAGATAGTACCTTCTCCTAACTAGGGTTGCTTTTATTGTAAAGGCAAGGGACACTGGAAAAGAAATTAACACAAGTACCCGGAAGACTTGAAGAATGAAAACGTGATTTCCAGGTCAAGTACGGATGTGGTTGAAATTAACCTTATTGTCTCTACTTTAGGGTATTGGATACAAACAATGAAACTCACATTTGTGGAAATGTGCATGGTCTAAGCAAAAGTAGATGGGCTAGCAATAGAGAAGTCAACCTGCATATGGGAAACAAGCAAAGAGTTGTTGCTTTATGCGTAGGGACTTATAGTTTATCTTTACCTTCTAGACTTGTTCTGGAACTTAACAAGTGTTATATGTTCATGTAATAAGTCAGAATTTGATTTTAGTTTCCGTCTTGGAAAAGGAAGGTATTTCCTTTGAAATAGCAAATGATGTTTGCTCAATTTCCAAGGATCAAACCTATCTTTAACACTATAGACTTGGTCATACCAGTTAGAAACATATCCAGAAATTGTGAAGTGTAGGTCTTCTAGATAATTTTGACTTCGAAACATATGATGTTTGTGAAACATGCTTGATGGTGAAAATGATCAAATCACCTTTTATTGGCATTGGCGAGTGTGCAAGTGATTCGTTAGGAGTCATACATACATACTGATGTATGTAGGCCTATAAGCACTTGCAAAAGGGAAGGGTTTAACTACTTCATTGACAATTTGAGTAGATATGGTTATGCCTACTTGATGTGTCTCAAGTCTGAATTCGTTAAATTGTTTAAATAATTCCAAAATGAAGTGCAAAACCAACTTGGCAAGACAATTAAAGCTCTTCGATCAAATCGAGGAGGCAAATATTTGAGCCAAGAGTTTTATGATCATCTTAGAGATTGTGGAATTATTTCATAAGTTACTCCACCTAGAACACCAGAACACAGTGGTGTGTCCAAGAGAATCAATCGTACTTTATTAGATATGGTATAGTGAATGATGGTTGAGTTGAGTCAGATCTTCATGTTAGCTTTTGGGGGCATGCTCTTAACACTGCATCTCTTATTCTGAACAGAACTCCAACCAAAACTACTGAAAAGACACTATATAAGATATGGAGAGGAAATGTTCCAGTCTGTCTTTTCTCAAGATTTTGGATTGTGAAGCTTATGTTAAGTAGGGTTGTTCAAAAAAATCCGCCCCTAAATACCCGATTCGAAAACCCGTTACCCAATCAAAATTTTCGGGTACCCGAATTGAAAAATTGATTTTAATTGGGTTGGACACCCAAACTGAAAAATTCAGGTAATCGATTCGGATACGGGTCGACCCTTGGTCAAAATCGGGTACCCGGAATTAAAATCTTTGTAAACTATAAAACCAAAGAGGTTTATGGTACGCAAATTTTACTTTGCCAATTTTACCCCTTGCCATTGATAAATTATACGGATAGAATAGTAATTACAATATTTTTTATTTGCACCAAAATAATTATTAAAGAAATTGTTACCACCAAGATTTAAACCTCTAATGCAAAGGTAAACCCTTCAATTTCAATACCACTAGACAACCATATTTTTAGTTAGTATTTTTTATGTATATTCTCTATTTCACTCTTTCACATTGGAACCGTCATTTACTTCATTTTTTTTTTGTTTCTATTTTTCCTAATTTACATTAAATTATTATTCTTTTTAGTTTCTTTTAGGTTTCTATGTTGTTATCGTACACTATTTTATTTTTTGATATTTTGTACAAAGTATAATGTTAACTTTAATCATTTTTGTTTCATCATTAAAAAAATCATTACTACATTATACCTAGAGTATCAACCTATTTCTACTTTTCTCTCTAATTCCATGACTTATTATATTTTTATGTCTTAAGTCAACACATTAATTGTTGTATATATAATTTATTATTGGGTAATTGGATTCTAATAATACGAACTTTGGGCCATATAAGACTTAATAATACGAACTTTCGATTTGATTCTTAATAATACGAACTTTGACCCCCTGTTGGCTACAGTAACACGCCACCGAGTTAGGGATTATTTGACTCGCCGGAAACATGAGTTGGCAGGCAAGGCATGTGTTCCCTCTTGTGTTTGACCTTGCCACCTCAGCAGTTGACCCAAAAAAAATGCTATGTCAACCTCTTAATTTCCCTCTCTCTCTCTCTCTCTCTCTCTCTCTCTCTCTTTTTCCAACTCCCCTTCTTCTTCTTCTTCTTCTTCTTCTTCTTCTTCTTCTTCTTCTTCTTCTTCTTCTTCTTCTTCTTCTGAATAACATCCCCATCCATCCACACAACCACGAGGGTCTTCCCTTCTGTCGCCGCTCAGCCTCCCATCGCCACAGCAAGGGCAAGGGACGGCCCGGCCTCCCGTTACCGCCAAGCCGGCCGTTCGACCACCACACCGCCACCACCCTACGCCGACCAAGCCGCCGGATCAACCGCCGGATCGCCACCATTAGCCGCCAGGTAAATCCTCTGTCTTCTCTCGTCCTCTTCTATTATGATTTCTTCGTTTGAATCACTAAATCATGATTTTTCATCCCTCATGTTTAAGAAATGAAGTTTCTTGATTGGTACTTGAAGATTGTCGTTGGCTCAGCCCTAATTGGAGCTTCAATGGAGCTTTTCATGATCAGAAGCTCGATTTTCTTGCCTTGTTGTTCACGATTTTATTCCATTTGAGTGAGTTCCTGAGTTTGATTTTTCTGGGTTGTTCATTTCGTTGAGGATGAATGAGTTGAGGAAAGGGTTTTCTGGGTTTGATTTTTCTGAGTTTGATTTTTCTGGCTCAGCCCTAATTGGAGCTTCAATGGAGCTTTTCATGATCAGAAGATTGTAATTTTTGGGGTTTTTTTTGGGTTTTGTTTTGGATTTTTTGGGTTTAATTTTGATGGGGATCTATTTGATTTTTGAATCGGGATGAATGAGTTGAGGAAAGGGTTGTTGTTGGATATGGTGTTCATAAACCCAAATCTCTACATCAACTTCCATAAAAATCACCTTTTAAAGCTGTTTCAATTTGATTTAGTCCTTCCCAGTTTCGTAAATTCTGTTCTTGTTTATGGTGATGAGAGAGAGTCAGAGAGAGAGGAAGTGTTGGGTTGGAAAGTGAGGAGGGACGTGAGATTGTTAATGGTGATGAGAGAAGAAGAAGAAGAAGAATGGGGAGCTGGAAAAATAATGGAGGAATGACCGAAGAGGAAGAGAGAGAGAGAGAGAGAGAGAGAGAGAGAAGGAGAGGAGAGGAAAATTAAGAGGCTGACATTACATTTTTTTTGGTCAACTGCTGAGGTGGCAAGGTCAAACAAGAGGGAACACATGTCTTGCCTGCCAACTCATGTTTCCGGCAAGTCAAATAATCCCTAACTCGGTGGCGTGTTACTGTAGCCAACATGGGGTCAAAGTTCGTATTATTAAAAATCAAATCGAAAGTTCGTATTACTAAGTCTTATATGGCCCAAAGTTCGTATTATTAGAATCCAATTACCCTTTATTATTTGTCTATTTATCTTTCTTTATAAATCAATGTTATTTATGAAGAGAGAAGGCCTTATGGTCCGTAAATTTGACATTGCCAAGTTTGCCCGTCTTCCAATTTAAAATATAGGGATATAATTGTAATCTATAATAAAAGAAATATAATTTGGATGAGAAATATAATTATTTCTCCTCTCTGCCAACTTCCCCTAATATGATGCCGATGCCCCAAGACACTGCCAAGTCTCAACTGTCCTCATTCGATGCACAAATGGATTTTTTTTCAACAATTGTATGGTTACTAATTAGTAGGATGCCTAATTTATCAACATTAATTCACTTTTCGTCATCCATATTCTTCAAATTATCAAGAGCAATAACTACGAATGCTAGAAACTAAACCTAGACTGTAACACCCCGAGTATATGGTTAAGTGTGACTTAAAAGGATTGAAATGACTACTTATATCACCAAGGTGCACCTTCTTTTATGGTAGCTTATCCGTTGGGAACTCCTCAATTAAGCTTGCTTGGTTGGGAGTAGTCAAAGGATGGGTGACCTCCTGGGAAGAGGAGGAAGTTTTCCCAGGTAGCGTGTGAGCGAGGACGAAGCACGCTGGAAAGACTCGTGGTGATTTGTGGGGCCAGTCAACGATCCTTGAAGCAGTTATCGGTAATGTCCGCGGCCTGGGAGGGGCCGGGGCGTTATAGATGGTATCAGAGCCGACCTGTGACCGTGAGCTGCGCCAGTGGACGAGAGAGCCATGGGCAGTCACCTAGCGGGGAAAAGATTTTGGATTGGATTGAGGCACAACGAGGACGTTGTGCGCTTAAGTGGGGGTGACTGTAACACCCCGAGTATATGGTTAAGTGTGGCTTAAAAGGATTGAAATGACCACTTATATCACCAAGGTGCACCTTCTTTTATGGTAGCTCATCCGTTGGGAACTCCTCAGTTAAGCGTGCTTGACTGGGAGTAGTCAAAGGATGGGTGACCTCCTGGGAAGAGGAGGAAGTTTTCCCAGGTAGCGTGTGAGCAAGGACGAAGCACATTGGAAAGACTCGTGGTGATTTGTGGGGCTAGTCAACGATCCTTGAAGCAGTTATCGGTAATGTCCGCGGCCTAGGAGGGGCCAGGGTGTTACATAGACAGTAAAAGTATTAATTAGTTGCTAAAATTTCACATACCACCCACTTTTTACCCCTAATTAAATAGGGTGATGGTAGGAGTCTTATACTCTTATCTCAAAACACATTTTATGGGTCTAATCCTTCCCCAAATTGATATTTTTAATGATTTTCTACATAATAAGTATTAATTATCAATTATAAGAATATTCATTACATCAATGAGCACAAGTATGCTCTAATCAAATCAATCCAGTTTGTTAGACTTATTTTAGCCGTTTTTTGAAAATATAAAAATTAATATAAGCAAATCTATTCATCTTATTTTACCATTTTAACACACACATTTTGATAATTCGGTTGGAAGAAGTTTTTCATTTAAAAAGTACAAATAGCAGTACTTACCTTATTTTAATTAATTTATCATCTTCATAGATCTCAAAATTATTTAAGCTAGATATCTTGAACTTTATATAATAAATAATTTTCCTAATCTTATAACATTTTTTCTAACTTTTTTTTTATTATTACGATCGATGAATCATTATTTCGTGTCTTCTCTTATTTAAATATTTTTGTGTTTTTTTTAAAATTTTGGATCTCTTTAAATGCAAAAGGGATATGGACTTGAACTTTTAAAAAGTTAAGGTTGAGAAAAATAATAAAAAATATAATTATCGTAATTGATATATTATATTTTATCAAAAAAATGATATATAAAACATTCTATTTATAAATAGTATTTTTTTAGAGTCTAACTAATAGTAGCAATTTCATGTTTATATTATGATACGTACACATGTATAAATTAATAGCCATATATAAAAATTTAACGGGCTTAAAATAGAGACGATAAATAAAATGAAAGAAGACAATATATGTTTTATTAAATCCTTGAACGTTTAACGTGCGAATCAAAACTTTTTACAATATTATAAAAGCTAGATTTTTAAATTTATTATTTTTTTATGTGTATATATACACAAAAAAAAAAAAACAATCGATGCACGTAATGCGTGTGAATCAAAACTTGTTAAAATTAAATGCAAAAAGGTCCTCTTCTTCTCTTTCCATTTTCTTTGTTGCTTAATTTTGTCTTCACTTATATCGTCATGTGGGATTTGAAAATTAAAAAAAAAAAAAAGTAGCATAACTAATCAGAAGTTGCATATGTATTTGAACAGGTTGATCAAAATATTTTTTAGTTTCATCCAATTAATAACAATTATATGAGGGTTCGACATTGTATTAGCATAGTGTGACTATTACTTTCAAATAATAATGAAATTAGCGGCTTTACTTACAAATTTACAAATTAAAATTACAAATAATAAAAGCAAAAACTCATAAAATTAGAACTAATCAGGTCTTTTGGATAATGAGTACCAGATCTGAAACTTTCGATTATGGTTCGGGGGTAGTTTCGGGTACTCGAAAAAAATTATCCAATTGGTTCGGGTACCCGATCTGTGAACACCCGTAATGTTAAGGTTTAACCTGACGATAAGGCAATAACCAGATCTGAAAAGTGTTTCTTTATGGGTAGGGTACTACTTCTACAACCATTATGAGAATAAAGTGTTTATGTATCGAAATTCCTTTCTTCTTGACCAAGTTTATGTCTACGAGAAAGAGTGAGAGAGAAATAATTGAACTTGATGAAGTTCAAGAGCCACAAACCACTTTTATCCCTGTCCGTGACACCTTTACTACTTTCAACCCAACACTTACTGAAAGTCAGCAAGTTCAGGATAAGGCTCAAGTAATTGAGGAACAAACATATGAGCCTTAAGTTGTTGAGGACCAGTCTTAAGTGGTTGAGGACCGAATGGATGTGGAACCTTAAATTACGGGCAATACCCTTCATTGGTTCGGTAGAGAGGTGCGTCAACCAGAGAAATATGTTTATGTCTTGAATGATACCCAACTCATTACTTTTAAAAAATGATGAGGCTACCACTTAGAAACTAGCTTGGGCAAGTCCAGATTCTAAGAAATGGCTTGAAATAATGAAATCTAAAATGGACTCCATGTACGAGAACAATTTGAAATTTGGTTGACTTGCCTGACGGCACTGGAGTAATCAAGAACAAGTGGATCTTTACGGTAAAGATTCATATGAAAATGTTAGCAAAATAAGAAACAAAAAATATTAGAAGACGTAAATTTATATAATTACACTCATTTAAATTGAATATTAATGAAAATCTTCTTAACTTTTTCTTCAGAAAAATATTACAACCAAACAAAAACCTAAAGCCTAAGCTCATCGTCTTGACTGCCGTATATATCCTTTTCCCTTGTTGCCCTGCTCGAGTAATCAACTCTCCGTAACTGTAACACCCCCAGGTTACTAATCACCAGATTAAGCTAATTCACTACTTAACCTAATGATCAGCAGCGGATAAATACCTGAGGGCACTACCGCCGTCCATGAGCATGGACTAGGCTAAGACCCAACACTTCACACCAAAAGACTTCACTCAACCACATAATTAGACCACCATAACAAGACATCGCAAAACATCAAGATATACGACTCTTAGAATTATACAACCCAAAGAAGTGAAAACAACTTAACACATAAGCCATTCTTAACACATGCCACAAGACCAAATTAACAACACTTTCCCAAAAATTTCATCACACCCCTAACCATGGCTCCTATAAACTTCCAAAAAGGAGCTCCAGGATCACCTGAGTACCACCTAGGTTGTCCTTGGGTTCCGCCCTTCGATGACTTTGCCCTTGCCTCTCCCTTGCGACCCTAAAAGTAAAAGACAACTTAAAGGAGTGAGTTTTACTCAGTACGCATACTATCAGATTTGAAGTAAACAAGCAAACAGTAAGAATTTGATTTCATTACCCCTATGCGCGCAGCTCCATTTAATAGTTAATTCAAATAAAGCTCGAAAGAAAAGAGTTTAATCAGTCAACTTACAAGGACTCCAGTTTTTGGTAAAATCCTGACCTCATGTCACAAATATCAACTTAACAGGGTAATCGTCACAGAGTGGTTAGCCATGTAAAGAAAAATACTTGATTTCCCTTAATAAACTTGCACGGCTAAGAATACAACCACAACTCATAAAAGAGCATAAATTCATACGTAGCTATAAAAGTAGTGAAATTTAAACAACTTATAAACATAAAAATTTACAAAAAGAAGATAACGTGATAAAGTAGAACTTAACATGGATGCCCCTACTTACGATCATCGGCTAAGCCTCCGTATGCGCATACCCGGACCGATCGGGAGGTCCGGATGGTGGATATCGATCCTACTGGCCAGATTTTCATGGTGTGCATCTAAGGCACAAAATAATTTCTCATGAGGTGCCCAAGGCACGTGAACATGGTGTGTATTAAACATTATTTCCTAGGTGTGCTTTTACGCACATCAATCATGGGTGGGGCTTTATTACATAAAACAACTTCTAATTCCTTGGAAAACTTTAACCGTAAAGATAACCTTTAATTAAGACCCAACAACAAGCATGGAAAGAACTTTTCTTAAAGTAAAGTTAGCTTATGAAAAGGCTTCTTAAGAGGTACACCCTTGGATCTTTGTCCTTGACTGAAACTAGATGCTTACAAAATAAGGGGAATTTTCCTCTTTAATTTCATAAAACAACACTAGGTCTTGAAGCATGAAGTTCACTTCTAACATCCAAAATTTTACTTATGAAAGAGCATCTTTCTCGTAGACATGTTTAGTAATAAAATTTCAGCATGTAAGCATATATACGAATCATTTTGGCGCACAGTTAAGATAATACAAGCATAAATAATTTAAGTACATGTATAGCATAAAGCTAAGTAGTACACGTACCTGACAACGAAAACTACGAACGAGCAAGGACTTGAACAGTGCACGAGCAA
Source organism: Portulaca oleracea (assembly GCA_029582165.1). NCBI lineage: Eukaryota > Viridiplantae > Streptophyta > Magnoliopsida > Caryophyllales > Portulacaceae > Portulaca > Portulaca oleracea. The sequence goes on along the minus strand of CM055872.1, from coordinate 43,983,632 downwards.
CGATCACTTGAGTGAAAACTTAGAGAGGAAGAAAATTTAGAGTTAGGCCTTCTCATCTAAATAGGAGAAAGGCGAGGAATTCTTAAAGGACAAAACCGGTTCGTAAACTAAAAGAATTTTCCTACCTTTACAAAGAGGAAGGTAATTATTGTTATAGATATCGGATTGCCACATAAGAGTACTTTTCGGAAAGCTTAGGATACGCTCTACAACTTTATAGTTAACTCCGGAGGCTAAAAACATGATTACAGGGGTCAAAACGCTTAATTACACAATCTGCCTAGAATTTGTACAAGCCCGGTAACGTTTTTCGGAACGCGATATCTTGAACTATACTACTCAGTTTTTGGCCTATAAGCTGTCTACGGAAAGCTTAAGAATCAAACTTTAACTTATCTTTTTATCACCACACGATTTAAGCTTGAGAAAAGGCCTAATTTTAACCCAGCACAAGAGTAGTCACTAACTTCTAATTCTGGAAAAATTCCAGAATTTCTGTCCTTCAAACAAACACCTATAACTTGCTCATCCGACGTCGTATAAATGCAAACCATACCATTCCGGAAAGCTTAAATAGTCCTCTAAAACTTTTATGTTCAGACCCGACGCCATATCAAACTTTAACTAGACGAAAACTAGTCATTTTCATTCTGCCGTCACTTAAATTCCCGGTTCGTACCATTTTACGGTTTTGGTCATAGCTTCTAAAATACACATCGAAAAGTCGATCCGTAAAAACCGGGTGTTAGCTAACACTCTTGTCCACCTAATTAAACCCTAATATCACCAAAAATCCTTTTCTTTATTTCCTGGAAAACACAAAACCAACCAGAATGCACCTATAAGTTCAAAACTCACATGCATGCCTAAGTCTTTGTGATTTAGCCAAGGATCCTTCATAAACCATCATGGTATCATCATATACACAGGAACTCAGCCTTAAATAGTCAAAAGAACATCAAATACCTCTCTTTTAAACTCATACATCCTCAAATCCATATTCACCTTCACCATCTAGCATCAATTTTCATATGCAACTCCACAATATTCTTTTAAATCCCCATTTACACCTAATCTATGAACATACAACTTGAACACATCAAATTTTCCACACCTTCACAGAAAATTACACCTCTAAAACTACATGCATGCTTATTTTCACAAGGAGATCACTTGAAACAACCAGAATAACAAGGATTTAACATGAACTCACCACTTTCTTTCTTCCAATTTCAAGACCTCCTTTCTTTCCTTGAAGAACTCAAGAATTTCAACCCTATATTCTGGAATTCATCCCATTTAAAACAAAGAATTCAGATTTTGATTCATAAAAACTCTAAAGATTTGCAAAGAAGAGTTGAGATGGAAGAATTTACACTTGAAAATGGAAAAGGAGGGAAGAGATGATGAAGGTGGTGACGCCGGTGGTCGGCGGCGGCAACGGCGGCCCGGCGGTGGCCCTGGTGACCGGCGGTCGGCGGCGGCAGAGGGGGGCAGGCGAGAGAGGAGGGAAGCCAATGGGTCACAACCACAAGATGTTTGAATGATAATTTAGTTTGAAAACCCCCTCACTTGATACTCCCTCCTACATTTATATAACACTAAAAAGAACCCACTTCCCCTCCTTCTCTCTTGCTTGGCCGGTCCAAAGGGTCCCCAAAGGCCCAAATATTTCCTCAATTTATTCTCCCACATTTAACTTATAACATTCCTAACTCTATTTTCCAAAATTTACAACCTACAAAAATTATCCATGGTGACTAAAAGTAAACGTAGCTCTCGTTTTATGTCTCGTAAGTAACGCCTTAAACATCTCATAAAAACATCCTACAAGAACGGGGTTAAGACCGATGTGAGTATTTTAAACTTTGGTCAAGAAGAGATATTATTAGCGGAGAGAAATTCATAGAAGATTAGAAAGGAACGCATTGCACTGTTCAAGTCCTGCAAAAACGTATACTGGTTATAAAAATAAAATAAAATAACGTAAAATCATAAAGGAGAAAAAAAACAAGGAGCACGCGCTTTATTTAATTTATAAGTTAATTCTTTCCAAATTTTTAATTACGACGTTAATCACACGTATAATAAAGGGGTTTTTCTTGGGTTGTTACAGTAACGGACACTCTCATATCATGTGATGCACACTCTGTTGTTGTTTTGTCACTGTAAATAGTTAGTTACAGACTCCATGGTTTCACAAGCTGAAAAACTTCATACATGTACACCAAATACTCCAGTCTATTTGTATCATTCAAGTGACGAACTCATTTATCTCAACATCGTTCGACACTCTCCACTCAATATATTACTACCATCATCATCAATAATCTTTAGACAATCAAGAGCAATAATGGAATGCCAACAAAAGGAGAGAGGATTGATAGGATGTCAATAAATTGCAGATGTGGATCAATAGAAAGAATCATTCCCTAAGTTTCTATTTGGTCCTTGAAAAGTAAGATGGAAAGATAGATTTAGCCATCACACTTTCCTCTCAAATTTGGAAAGAAAATGTTGATGACAAAAGCAATGTACATTTTTATAATGTTTTTCATTTAACTCTTCTTCCTTCTCTTTTTTAAAAGCCAAGTGAAGGAAAGTGAATCTTTTTTTAAAATTTTCTTTCTATCTTACTTTCCAAGGATCAAACGACGGAAGATAGTAAAAAACCAAAAGTAGGAATAAATGTGAAAATAATAAATCGCAGAATGTTACATACCAGGGCTTTATCTCCCATCATTTTGTGTGCTGAATATGCAAGCCTACAATGACCAACAAAAGTAGTAGAATACCCTGAAAATTTTACTGATTTTGATTTTGATTTGATTTGGGGATTAATTGGGTTTTGTGAATGGGATGAAGGTAGATGAGAGTGAGAAAAATAGAGAGAAGAGAGTGACCAATGAGTATGCAATGAAGCAGAGTAGAAGAAAGGGGGGGGGGGGTGAACTTATAACATTGGTTAAGGGAAGGAGACGCTAATTGCCGGTTACTTTAATCTACTGAACAAATCTTGGTTTCTCAGGTGGATCATGTGGTAGTTTGAGATGAAAACGCGTGATGACAAATTAAGGTGTGACCAACAATTTTTTTTTTTGAAAACTAATTGCAAATTTGAATGAAAGGTTAAATCTATATTACATTCCCATCATTTTTCAGTAGCTCACCTTCATTTCATTTTTGAAAATCTGTAGCTGTTGTTCTATAGCTACTTTCTGCTGAGATGTTTGGTGCTATGCTTGAGTGCCTCGTTGGTTGTAATGTTTTCAGACTGAGTGCTATATGGCACTTATCCTATCGGTTAATAAAAAGGGTTTAATGGCCACTACTTATAAAAAAAATTATAAATTGACGGTTATTTAAGAAACGCATGAGAGACTGAGAGTTCAGGAAAGTGGGAGGGAATAAATTTTAGCACATCTCATTCCTTTTTATTATATATATATATGGATTCCTTTACATGTCTCCCTCTTTTCGTAGTTTCTCATCAAAAGAAATTGAAGCTTGCATTGATTATCCTTTGTATGGGCAAAGAAGACGATGTGATAGGAATAGGATGATGGTCAATCAGTTGCCCAATTCTATTTATCCTAGTCCTCCTCAAGCCTTATTGTATGTCAATTATCTTGAAAATATTTGGAAAGAACATATCGAGAGTTTTGTGTGCATTTAAAATGAATAAAGACAAGAAGTTATTGAACAAATATAATTTGCATTAATTTGAAAAGATTCTAGGTGACCTTTGCCTCCACAACTTTCACCGTCCACTACACCTTGGTCCTCCTGACCACATACCATTTTACAATTTCACGATGATCTCAAGTCACAGCCCCCCATTTCACAACAAATAATATACATTCATATATGTACTATAATCAACCTCTTATTTTTATCTTATTTGTGAGTGATAATTTAACGATGTGAATTTTTTGTACTATTATTCAATGAGATTTTAAGCTAGTAAAAAATAGATTATTTATTAAAATAAAAATAAAAAAAATTCATTTTATTCGGTCGGTATGAACAACATGATGGTGGGGATGTAGGCCCTGTTCTTTTATGCGGCTGGCAGGATGTGGTGTCACACCGCACCACAACTTTCCGTATTCCACCACAATCCATCATAATCTACCATAACCCATCACAATCTACTTTTTCTAATTTAATTTATCTTTTTATTAAAAGTTAAACTTTCCATATTTCACCTCAACCCACCACAACTCTCCCCAACCAACCACAACTTTTTCTAACCTGAAAGAACCCTAGGGGGGGGTGAATAGGGTTATGAATTTTTCTGCACTAAAGATCACAGAACAAAGGACGTTAATACCTTAATCTTTTCAGATTAAGGTTCAAAACAGTTTAGTAATGACAATCAAATAAAGGACAATAGATATCAATTGAATAACCTCCTTTATAGAGATGAAACTGTTTGTGACGGAAGTGACCTAAGGTAAATGTCCTTAGGTTCACTTAGAACCAAGCGCCTTGCTAAGGACGCTTCTTATTTGTTGAAGGATGAACACCCACCAAAGCCTTCATTTGGTGTTAACACTATTCAAATACTAAGTCCGTCTAGGATTTGATTACAAGAGTCTAACACAGTTCTAGATCCGTTAAGAACTTGAAAGCACTCTTTACAAGCAATCTCACATACAAAATCACTCAAACAAAAACACAAATCTGTTTGATACACCCTATTTCATCCGTGGAATAGTTAACTTCTTCAATCTTCAATTCCTCTATTTATAAGTGTATTGATAGCAACAGAATATAGACGTTGGGGGCTGATTCTTCCTTGATATTTTCCTTCTTTGTGTTTGCCTTTCCTTCCAATCTTGCTTTGATCTTCTTTCCTTATTATGAGATTTCCGGAAATTGTAATCTTATCTTCCTTCCAATTTCTTGATTGATTATTTCCTACAAATCAAAGTAGATGCAATCAATTAGTCTGATTAGAAATATGGATAGAAAGATTGGATATTAATTTTCCAGAAAACTTCCCTATTTCGACTGCGCTTTTCAAAACTCCTCGCATAGGGTGAACGCCCTTATGCTGCCAAGGGTGAACGTCCTTATGCTGCCATTGGTGAACGTCCTTATGATGCCTTGGGTGAATGCCCTTCTGCCTTCTTGAGATTTCTTTCCTTGCGCATTATATCTTTTCTAGATATTCGAATTTTGACTTTCGTTCAAAACTGATCCAGTCGCCAAGGTCCTTGAGCCTGAGTCTATCAATGTCCTTGAGGGGTTCTAACAATCTCCCCCTTTTTGATGAAAGGCAAAATTCATTTGTAGCACTTCTCCCCCTTTTTGGCTTTTATCAAAAAGTCTATAGAGAGCTCCCCCTTAATATCGTAACCATTTCCAATAACCTGCAAGACTCAATAAACTTGTTAGTCCTAATAGAGGGTGCTCCCCCTCAATATGTGCCATAAAATAATCACTGCTATTTGAGTAGATCCATTTGTCAAGGTCCTTGATCATAGGTCTGACAAGGTCCTTGAGGAGTTCTTGTTGCTGATGTAAGTAATGTCCTTGAGTGCTCCAAGCTCCCTTAAGCATTCACTCTCCTGGATGCTGAATATACCTGCAAAAATTTCTGACACCCTTCCTCAAGCCACAATTGACATTAAATTTAGGTTCTTGACTACTAGTAACAACCATGTTAGGAGGTCTTGTTCCTTTTGGAACCCAAACTTGTACAATTTTAGAACGATAGTGGTTGAAGTAGTGAGATTTACCATATTTGCTTTTGGGAAGAGATGAATGACCTTGATATCTTATCCCAAGATAGTTGTGTCGTTCTTGGTGCCACGCGTGAAATCTGTGGCCTTGGTACTGCTCATTAAGGTCCTTGTGTCGTCCTTGGTGCACAGTTACGATGGCTGGTCCTTGCGAGACAGAATGTCCTTGACGACAGTTTCGCTCCTTAATAGGGGATGAACTGTTATGCCACTTTCCAAGGCTTTCTTGTTGCTTGGTTGCCTTAGCCAGAGACTTGTGACAATCATTAAGGTTGGCCTTGAGTTCTAGTATTTCAGCTTTGAGAATGTCGACCCTGGAGGTAAGCCCTTCACATAATTTCTCCAATTTCTCATTGGACTCTTTCATGCCTTTGTTGGTTTCTTTGAGTGACCTAATCTCATTTAAGTGCTTGGTCTCCTGTCCTGCAAACTTTAAAAGGCATTTTCCCAAGTACTTTTTAGGATAAGTGAGGAGATCATCAAATGTTACCTCCCTTGATTCATCCTTGTCCTTTGTCAGGATAGTCATCATTGGCTGCACCAACTTCCTCAGTGTCGTTCGTGTATTTTCTCATGATGCAATGACTAGTAGTTTCCTCATCATCACTCCAAGTGGCCATCAAGGCCATGTGATTTATCTTTTCTTTGTTCTTTTTATGGTGGGGACATTCCTTGATCAAGTGATCTGGGTTACCACAAAAAAAAAAAACAAGAGAGTCAGTTAGTTATATTATTTGATGAGTCATTACCTCTTTGGTTGATTCGTTTGGATGAAGGTCCTCTGGAGGTATGACTTTTCTTGCACGATTCCTTGAGTTCCTTGGCCATCAAGGGCAAGATCTGGTCCTTATCATTGTTGTTAGGACCATAGATGTCCTTACGGGCTACTTCTTCTTTTTCATTTTGCTCTTCCTGGAGACGCATTTCGTGAGCAAGAAGCTTTCCAATGAGGTAATCTAATTGGAGGGTTTCAACATCGTGAACTTCCTCTATTATGGTGACCTTTGATTCCCATTTCTTTTTTGTAAGACATCTGAGGACCTTGTGGACTTTTTCTTCATGGAGTAGGTTTTCCCCAAGGACTTGAGATTATTGACTATGACAGTGAATAGTTTGTACATGTCCTTGATTCTTCATATGTGGTCACTAAGGTATCCCACACCTGTTTAGCTGTATCACAACCAGAGATAAATTCAAACTCATTAGAATCAAGTCCCCAGTAAAGGATATGTAATGCTTTAACATTTTTATCCGCCTTTTCTGCTTCTTTGGCCGAATACTTGGATCTATCTTTGGGTTTCGTGATTTCTCTAACAGTAATCATGGGGACATAGTCTCAAATCTCAATTCTGTCCCAAAGCTCATCGTCTTGATCCATGATGAATGTCCTCATACGCTTCTTCCAGTGTGCAAAGTTTGATCCTCTGAATAAAGGAGGACTGTTTAAGCAACGTCCTTGCCCTATATCACCATCTTCCATCCCAGCCATGATCTTTACCACAGAGCGGTTAGTCTCTGAATCTTCAGTGGACCAAGCTCTGATACAAATTGAAAGAACCCTAGAGGGGGGGGGGTGAATAGGGTTATGAATTTTTCTGCACTAAAGATCACAGAACAAAGGACGTTAATACCTTAATCTTTTCAGATTAAGGTTTACAACAGTTTAGTAATGACAATCAAATAAAGGACAATAGATATCAACTGAATAACCTCCTTTATTCAGATGAAACTGTTTGTGACGGAAGTGACCTAAGGTAAACGTCCTTAGGTTCACTTAGAACCAAGCGCCTTGCTAAGGACGCTTCTTATTTGTTGAAGGATGAACACCCACCAAAGCCTTCGTTTGGTGTTAACACTATTCAAATCCTAAGTCCGTCTAGGATTTGATTACAAGAGTCTAACACAGTTCTAGATCCGTTAAGAACTTGAAAGCACTCTTTACAAGCAATCTCACATACAAAATCACTCAAACAAAAACACAAATCTGTTTGATACACCCTATTTCATCCGTGGAATCGTTAACTTCTTCAATCTTCAATTCCTCTATTTATAAGTGTATTCATAGCAGCAGAATATAGACGTTGGGGGCTGATTCTTCCTTGATATTTTCCTTCTTTGTGTTTGCCTTTCCTTCCAATCTTGCTCCGATCTTCTTTCCTTATTATGAGATTTCCGGAAATTGTAATCTTATCTTCCTTCCAATTTCTTGATTGATTATTTCCTACAAATCAAAGTAGATGCAATCAATTAGTCTGATTAGAAATATGGATAGAAAGATTGGATATTAATTTCGAAAACTTCCTATTTATTGCGCTTTTCAAAACTCCTCGCATAGGGTGAGCGTCCTTATCTTGCGGGTGAACGTCCTTATGCTGCCATGGGTGAACGTCCTTATGATGTCTTGGGTGAATGTCCTTCTGCCTTCTTGAGATTTCTTTCCTTGCGCATTATATCTTTTCTAGATATTCGAATTTTGACTTTCATTCAAAACTGATCCAGTAGCCAAGGTCCTTGAGCCTGAGTCTATCAATGTCCTTGAGGGGTTCTAACATAGCCCACAACAATCCACCACATTTTCTCCACATCACACCATACCGCAGCCAACCGTATAAAAGAACGGGGCCGTAATACATGAACTAGAGAGCCAATGAGAGGGGTGGACAAAAGGTAGTATCAATGCCTAAAATATGGGTGATATTAAGGAATGGGACGACCAAGACTGTGACATGGATTTGCATGAAAAAGGGGACAATTCCAAGTCTTAACTCTTAAGTCTGGAGTCGTATTTTGGAATATTTGATCAAACCATAGCGTAAACCGCATATGATTTAAACACATACACCAATTAAAACTTTCTAATTAATGTCTGTAAATGAATTAAACACATTAATTAAAACTAGTCTTGGCCAATGCATGTTTCGTGTTTGCTGATCTAATAGTTATAAATATAAACTTTCAAATTTAATTGAATTGAAATTCTTACACAATATGATATCAATTTCGTATGATTTCTAATAGAAATGTTTTGCAAAAAAATATAATATTATACTTTTTTAATAGTATTTTTTATTACGAATTTAATGACATCAATTTCGTATGATGAATCATTGTACAAATTAAAATATTAACGGTCAAAGTTTTGACACAATTTTCGAGGACGACTAATAAAACCAAACAAAGGGAGTATTAGGCAATTACTTGTTGGTTGGTTGGTTGTTGGTTATTTTTAGTTGTTGACTGCTTTGTTACATGTTTGTATTAATTGTTTGCATAAAAGAGTATTTGGCAGAGTTAGCAATTTGTAGATGACTTTTTCTTTTGATTATCAATTGTACCATTGACTTTATTTTTAGTGTTTTTTTAACATTATGGTTTTTTAAAAATTAACTTTAGGTTTTCTGTTCATACTTTTAGTTCATTTTTAGGTTTAATTCATTTTTAGTATTTTTTGTCCCGACTTACTTTTACAATTTAATATAGATATTTTATAAATTATTAGTAGAAATTACATTATCCTAAACAATAGGTACATGCATAATTAATTAGTAAATACATTGTCCAAATAAAACATAATGACAATGAGTCTATTATCTAAATTAATATTACATACGGAAAGAAAAATGAACTAGAAATTTTTGAACACAAGTATCATCATACATGAATTTGGGTTGTTACTAGTTACTAATATGATCGAGTGTCTTATCCAAATTAATAGGATTTTTTTTTTTGGGATAGGAGACTAATCGTTTGGATTGTTATTATTTACTGGACTTCTACATATGTAATTTTAACTACCGGAGATAATTTAGAGGGTATATATTCATTGTACAAATTTATTGCTGGGTCCTTAATTTAGAGGGTAATTCTAACTTATTGTACTTAGAGTTGTGCTTGCATATGACTCACTGATGATTATTGATAATTAAGGTGAACATAATGTGTCCCATATTTTCATGACTCATAATCTATGAAATTTGAAATTTGAAATGTCAAATACCTCATAGCAAATTAATTACATATGATTTATGCGGTGAGTTAAGGTTGTCATGATAGTCTTCTATTTTAAATATGTACGATTGGTCCTATATACGAAATTGTAAAATTTGCATCATTGTTTATTTTTTCAAATATCGGAGGGTTTTTCTTCTTTTGCCATCTAAATATTACAAAAAATTGCTCAGGGGTGCCATACAATTCCCAAAAGTGACTATTTGGGGACCACATTATTTTTTTTACTCGTTGGGTATCAGATTGTGGTCAAAATTGGCTGGTTGGGTATTTTTCGGCAAAAAGTTATGAAAATCCAGTGAGAATAGCCGGAGTCAACACAAATATCATTTAAACGCATGGAGTGACGAAAATACCCCTTTTTTGGCTCCAATTTTTGTCTTTAAAACAGACTTAACTCCCGAGGACAAACCCAACGAATCCTTGTGTTCTTCATCAGTCTTCAAGAACCACACCAAAACTCTCTCTCTCTCTCTCTCTCTCTCTGCAAAAATGAGTGTCAACTCCCAACACGTCCAAGTATGGGACAATGCAGCCTTCGACAATGGCGAATCCGAAGCAGTCAAGCTTTCTTGGTCCATCAATCTCTCTGAATCATTCGAATCCAAGGAGAACCAATGTCCCCCTCCAATGGCGTCCCCTCTTCACCCCAACACCACAATCACCAACACCCAGAGCAAGATCCCCAGCGTTCCCGAGGACAAACGCCTCGATTCCGAGATCGAGGCGATCGAGAAGGAGATCAATCGGCTGTCTTCGAGGCTGGAATCTCTGAAGCTGGAGAAGGCAAAGCGAACTGCCAAGACACCCAGAAAAATCGCGCCATTGAAGACTCCCAGGAGAGGATTAAGCATGGGTCCGGCGGAGATGATGATGACGACAAGAGGTGCCAGGAGAGGGATCAGCATTGGCCCTGCCGAGATTTAATCCGCTACGAAATTGAAGCAATTGGGGAAGCAAGAAATCACAACCACCACCCCAATTCCACCCCCTTCAAGCAGACGAAAATCATGCTACTGGAAGCTGCAAGACATCGACGAACTTCGGGTGGCAAAAGAAATCCGGGGGAAAAGCTTCACTCTCAGCCCCAAATCTCGCAACAAAACTGCCATTTCCAAAGTTCAACCTGGAGCAGCAACAACCACAATCGGGTCCAAGAAATCAGTCAAGAAAGACGACAGGATCATCTCGTCGATTCAACCCAAGAAGCTGTTTACATCCTCCACAAATGACGGGGAGAAATCGGGGAAGAAGCCATTGAAGAACGGGAGAGTGGTGCCCAGCAGGTACACTCAGATCTCCAATTCTGGAATCAGGAAGAGGAGGTCGTTGTCTGAGAGCAACGACGAGGATTCAAAGAGGAAGCGTGCTTCTTTGGCAGGAACGTCTCGAGTTCTGACAACAGCCCAGAAGAGTGTGGATGAGAGTCCGAGTCCTCGGGATTCTGGGCCGGCGAAAAGGGTGTCTCAGCTGGATGATGAGGAGGAGGAGATGCCTGTGTTCAGTTTTGAGGTGGAGACTGTTGAGGAAGAAAATTAACTATGTGTGGGCAAACTGGACTTTTCACACATAAGTCAAGGGGTATTTAAGTCTTTTCATTGTTTCCGGCTATTTTTGCCGGAAAATACCCAACCAGCCAATTTTGACCACAATCTGGTCCCCAACAAGTAAAAAAAATAATGTGGTCCCCAAATAGTCACTTTTGGGGAATGTATGACACCCCTGAGCAATTTATTAGGGGTTCATTGTTGAGGTGGAAGCGAGGGATAATAAAAAAGAATTATAGGAACTAAACCTAAATCATTATGATGGCAATATTTTGTAACTTTTATGAATTAGTTGGTCGACGTGTAGTAATTTAAAATATAAAAAATTAACCGTCATTTTTCTATTTATTAGTAATTTTTTTTAGGAAATGAACTTTTATGTTCTGTTCTTTTATACGGCTGGCTGGCTACGGTGTCACAACACACCGCACTTTGCCAGAACCCATCACAACATACTAATCTACCACAATTTACCATAACCCACCACAACTAACTTTTTCACATTTACCAATATAATTTACATTTATAAAAAACAAAACCCACCACAACTTACCAATAACCCACCACAACTCTACCACCTTTGCTTGCACCATACATGACCAAGTAGAATAAAATAACATGACCTAATAATAATTTTTTTAAAAGAAAATGAGATAAGAAAACATTGAAGTAATAATTAGTGAAGTAATTGGGGAGGCATGCATGGCGTCTGATTTCGTTCAACCACGATTTTGCAGCTTTCAACGGACATCCATTCGTGTTTTGTGCATCAATCACCACCACCACTTCTTCCTCTTTCTCTCATCCCTCCTATTTTCTCCTCTTTCCCTATCTCAAATCCCATTCTTCTACTCACTCCGCTATTTCTCAATCTTTTTTTTTTCTTTTCTTTCATTTATTTTGGATGTATAACTAATCCTCTGTCTCAATCTGACCCTCAATTTCATGCAATTCCTCATTTTTTTTTGCTCCAAATCGACAAAACCCATCAAGAATCCTTGATCCTTCAATTTTTTTTGATTTTGGGTTCGAGCATTTAAGTGAAGAACAATGATTTCGTTAAATTTGGGGGAGTGATGATCTAATAGGGTTCAAGCTGTGCGAAACTGCTCATTTGTTAAACATTTTCTGGTTCGTTGCTCATCTTTGTTGTTTTTGTGATATGGGTACGTACCAAAATGGCGGATTCAGCGTTAAAAATGTGTGTATTATCGACCATTATTTTCCAACTTATTTGAATAGGCATGAAAAACCAATTGTTTTAGTAACCATTTCATATTTTTCTAATTTTATAACTATTTTTCTAATTTTAGGTGCGAAAAATGGTTGGAAATTCCAACCACTCCCGCTAAAATTTGGTGTACGAGCCATTTCTTCAACCATTTTCAAATAGTACGAAATTTTTTTCACAATTTTGGCGAGAGGTTGGAATTTTCAACCATTTTTCGCACCTAAAATTAGAAAAATAGTTGATTTTTTTTATAGAAAAAATGAAACGGTTAATAAAATAATTGGTTTTTTCAACCATTTTAAATTAATTGAAAAAAGATTGCTGGTAATACACACATTTTTAATTGTGACTAGAATGAACATCAAATGCTTCATTGGCTGATTTTGAGACTCCCCTGATCACATATGTATATAAATGACGATGGACGTTAATCATTTACGGCAGAAAAAGTGGCCAATTCGAACATTTAGACAAAATTCCCAAACTCAAACCCTAAAATTTGGTCACTTTGTGATGCCCTGAACAGGGCTCGAATTGTACAAATATCTGCCCATAATGTCAACATTTTGTCTGAATTTCAATTTGAGTTTGGGTCGAACATTGTCCAATTACGTCTGAACCTACCTGCCCAAACCCGAACACAACTCAGTTTTGAAATCGGACAGTGACTGAATTTAAAATTTGAACAAAAAATTGAGGACCAACCCTGATTTAATTTGAATATTTGGGTCACACAGATTTTTTGCTAGTGCTAGTGTTAGATGAGACCATATCACATAACATCTATATTGTGCATGTATATGTTTCGCTATACGTGTATCTGCATATAATATTTATGAACCTTACATGATTTTTAGAATTATGATCGTCTGAGTATAGAATTGGCTCCTTGTTTTTAGCACAAAAACTTGTTGTTCGTGATCATATTTTAGTACATACTACATAACAAGGGCAGAAAGTAACTCTGTTCTCATTTGTATGAACCTTACATGATATTTAGAAAAATGTTACTTAATAAACCAAAACCAAAATCTATATCCTAACCTCTACATGTCATACATTGTGGCTATATAGATTGCATGTATGCATTCTGATCATATAATAGTTGTGCTAACTTATGCCTGATGAAGCATTTTATCAGCTTCATTACAAAAATGATGCATTGTGTTTTAGTTTAGTGAGTGATATGTGCAATTTATTACGTGCACCCAGAGTATGTGCTTCAGATATTACGATTGTTCACCCATATATATTAGGTTGTTCACCCATATATATTTGGTTGTTCACTCGGATTATTATGATTGTTCACTCATAAATACATGGAGCACATACTCTGGGCGCATGTAATATATTTATGGTGATATGAGAGATTGCCCCACTTAAGTGAAACAAATAAATTCGGCCCGATATACTGATAAATCCATAATTGTAAACATGTAAGAACACAGAATGCTTGAGTGTGGAAGGAGGACATTGTAATGTGAGCTATTGCATTATCCATACAAGTTAGCACTAATGACTAATGAGGTTCTACTTCTATGAATTTATGCAGGTATTTGAGGGGCATTTCTGTGGTGCACCACCATTGATGTTTATGAGACCTGTGAAAAGGGTTGAAAGTTTCACACTTTTGTCTTCCCTGATTGCTTAAGTAAGGTTAGCCAGTTTTTAAAACTTTGAGTTTCTACTGTTTGTTGAAAGTTTAGTCAAGCATCTACCACAATCACAATGCATGGTGCCTTATTTGGGTAATTATGTTGAAATAGGAAGTTTGACAAACATAACTATTAAGCACCAAGTAAAGCTTCTACTTAAGTTGAATTTAAGGTAAGCTAAACAATAAAGAGATAACCACAACTTTTTCTAACCTGAAAGAACCCTAGGGGGGGGGGGGTGAATAGGGTTATGAATTTTTCTGCACTAAAGATCACAGAACAAAGGACGTTAATACCTTAATCTTTTCAGATTAAGGTTCAAAACAGTTTAGTAATGACAATCAAATAAAGGACAATAGATATCAATTGAATAACCTCCTTTATAGAGATGAAACTGTTTGTGACGGAAGTGACCTAAGGTAAATGTCCTTAGGTTCACTTAGAACCAAGCGCCTTGCTAAGGACGCTTCTTATTTGTTGAAGGATGAACACCCACCAAAGCCTTCATTTGGTGTTAACACTATTCAAATACTAAGTCCGTCTAGGATTTGATTACAAGAGTCTAACACAGTTCTAGATCCGTTAAGAACTTGAAAGCACTCTTTACAAGCAATCTCACATACAAAATCACTCAAACAAAAACACAAATCTGTTTGATACACCCTATTTCATCCGTGGAATAGTTAACTTCTTCAATCTTCAATTCCTCTATTTATAAGTGTATTGATAGCAACAGAATATAGACGTTGGGGGCTGATTCTTCCTTGATATTTTCCTTCTTTGTGTTTGCCTTTCCTTCCAATCTTGCTCTGATCTTCTTTCCTTATTATGAGATTTCCGGAAATTGTAATCTTATCTTCCTTCCAATTTCTTGATTGATTATTTCCTACAAATCAAAGTAGATGCAATCAATTAGTCTGATTAGAAATATGGATAGAAAGATTGGATATTAATTTTCCAGAAAACTTCCCTATTTCGACTGCGCTTTTCAAAACTCCTCGCATAGGGTGAACGCCCTTTGCCGCAGTGGCGTCCTTATCTTGCCATTGGTGAACGTCCTTATGATGCCTTGGGTGAATGCCCTTCTGCCTTCTTGAGATTTCTTTCCTTGCGCATTATATCTTTTCTAGATATTCGAATTTTGACTTTCGTTCAAAACTGATCCAGTCGCCAAGGTCCTTGAGCCTGAGTCTATCAATGTCCTTGAGAGGTTCTAACAATCTCCCCATTTTTGATGAAAGGCAAAATTCATTTGTAGCACTTCTCCCCCTTTTTGGCTTTTATCAAAAAGTCTATAGAGAGCTCCCCCTTAATATCGTAACCATTTCCAATAACCTGCAAGACTCAATAAACTTGTTAGTCCTAATAGAGGGTGCTCCCCCTCAATATGTGCCATAAAATAATCACTGCTATTTGAGTAGATCCATTTGTCAAGGTCCTTGATCATAGGTCTGACAAGGTCCTTGAGGAGTTCTTGTTGCTGATGTAAGTAATGTCCTTGAGTGCTCCAAGCTCCCTTAAGCATTCACTCTCCTGGATGCTGAATATACCTGCAAAAATTTCTGACACCCTTCCTCAAGCCACAATTGACATTAAATTTAGGTTCTTGACTACTAGTAACAACCATGTTAGGAGGTCTTGTTCCTTTTGGAACCCAAACTTGTACAATTTTAGAGCGATAGTGGTTGAAGTAGTGAGATTTACCATATTTGCTTTTGGGAAGAGATGAATGACCTTGATATCTTATCCCAAGATAGTTGTGTCGTTCTTGGTGCCACGCGTGAAATCTGTGGCCTTGGTACTGCTCATTAAGGTCCTTGTGTCGTCCTTGGTGCACCGGTTACGATGGTGGTCCTGCGAGACAGAATGTCCTCGACGATGCCGCTCCTTAATAGGGGATGAACTGTTATGCCACTTTCCAAGGCTTTCTTGTTGCTTGGTTGCCTTAGCCAGAGACTTGTGACAATCATTAAGGTTGGCCTTGAGTTCTAGTATTTCAGCTTTGAGAATGTCGACCCTGGAGGTAAGCCCTTCACATAATTTCTCCAATTTCTCATTGGACTCTTTCATGCCTTTGTTGGTTTCTTTGAGTGACCTAATCTCATTTAAGTGCTTGGTCTCCTGTCCTGCAAACTTTAAAAGGCATTTTCCCAAGTACTTTTTAGGATAAGTGAGGAGATCATCAAATGTTACCTCCCTTGATTCATCCTTGTCACTGTCCGGATAGTCATCATTGGCTGCACCAACTTCCTCAGTGTCGTTCGTGTATTTTCTCATGATGCAATGACTAGTAGTTTCCTCATCATCACTCCAAGTGGCCATCAAGGCCATGTGATTTATCTTTTCTTTGTTCTTTTTATGGTGGGGACATTCCTTGATCAAGTGATCTGGGTTACCACAAAAAAAAAAAACAAGAGAGTCAGTTAGTTATATTATTTGATGAGTCATTACCTCTTTGGTTGATTCGTTTGGATGAAGGTCCTCTGGAGGTATGACTTTTCTTGCACGATTCCTTGAGTTCCTTGGCCATCAAGGGCAAGATCTGGTCCTTATCATTGTTGTTAGGACCATAGATGTCCTCTGGGCTACTTCTTCTTTTCATTTTGCTCTTCCCGAGACGATTTCGTGAGCAAGCTTTCCAATGAGGTAATCTAATTGGAGGGTTTCAACATCGTGAACTTCCTCTATTATGGTGACCTTTGATTCCCATTTCTTTTTTGTAAGACATCTGAGGACCTTGTGGACTTTTTCTTCATGGAGTAGGTTTTCCCAAGGACTTGAGATTATTGACTATGTGATGAATAGTTTGTACATGTCCTTGATTCTTCATATGTGGTCACTAAGGTATCCCACACTGTTTAGTCGTATCCTGACAGAGATAAATTCAAACTCATTAGAATCAAGTCCCGATAAAGGATATGTAATGCTTTAACATTTTTATCCGCCTTTTCGCTTCTTTGGCGAATACTTGGATCTATCTTTGGGTTTCGTGATTTCTCTACAGAATCATGGGGACATAGTCTCAAATCTCATTACGTCCCCAAAGCTCATCGTCTTGATCCATGATGAATGTCCTCATACGCTTCTTCCAAAGGTGCAAGTTTGATCCTCGAATAAAGGAGAATTTGTTTAAGCAACGTCCTTGCCTATATCACCATCTTCCATCCCAGCCATGATCTTTACCACAGAGCGGTTAGTCTCTGAATCTTCAGTGGACCAAGCTCTGATACAAATTGAAAGAACCCTAGAGGGGGGGGGGTGAATAGGGTTATGAATTTTTCTGCACTAAAGATCACAGAACAAAGGACGTTAATACCTTAATCTTTTCAGATTAAGGTTTACAACAGTTTAGTAATGACAATCAAATAAAGGACAATAGATATCAACTGAATAACCTCCTTTATTCAGATGAAACTGTTTGTGACGGAAGTGACCTAAGGTAAACGTCCTTAGGTTCACTTAGAACCAAGCGCCTTGCTAAGGACGCTTCTTATTTGTTGAAGGATGAACACCCACCAAAGCCTTCGTTTGGTGTTAACACTATTCAAATCCTAAGTCCGTCTAGGATTTGATTACAAGAGTCTAACACAGTTCTAGATCCGTTAAGAACTTGAAAGCACTCTTTACAAGCAATCTCACATACAAAATCACTCAAACAAAAACACAAATCTGTTTGATACACCCTATTTCATCCGTGGAATCGTTAACTTCTTCAATCTTCAATTCCTCTATTTATAAGTGTATTCATAGCAGCAGAATATAGACGTTGGGGGCTGATTCTTCCTTGATATTTTCCTTCTTTGTGTTTGCCTTTCCTTCCAATCTTGCTCCGATCTTCTTTCCTTATTATGAGATTTCCGGAAATTGTAATCTTATCTTCCTTCCAATTTCTTGATTGATTATTTCCTACAAATCAAAGTAGATGCAATCAATTAGTCTGATTAGAAATATGGATAGAAAGATTGGATATTAATTTTCCAGAAAACTTCCCTATTTCGACTGCGCTTTTCAAAACTCCTCGCATAGGGTGAACGTCCTTATCTTGCGGGTGAAACGTCCTTATCTTTGCCATGGGTGAACGCCCTTATGATGTCTTGGGTGAATGTCCTACGCCTTCTTGAGATTTCTTTCCTTGCATTATATCTTTTCTAGATATTCGAATTTTGACTTTCATTCAAAATCGATCCAAAGAGCTGGTCCTTGAGCACGAGTCTATCAATGTCCTTGAGGGGTTCTAACATAGCCCACAACAATCCACCACATTTTCTCCACATCACACCATACCGCAGCCAACCGTATAAAAGAACGGGGCCGTAATACATGAACTAGAGAGCCAATGAGAGGGGTGGACAAAAGGTAGTATCAATGCCTAAAATATGGGTGATATTAAGGAATGGGACGACCAAGACTGTGACATGGATTTGCATGAAAAAGGGGACAATTCCAAGTCTTAACTCTTAAGTCTGGAGTCGTATTTTGGAATATTTGATCAAACCATAGCGTAAACCGCATATGATTTAAACACATACACCAATTAAAACTTTCTAATTAATGTCTGTAAATGAATTAAACACATTAATTAAAACTAGTCTTGGCCAATGCATGTTTCGTGTTTGCTGATCTAATAGTTATAAATATAAACTTTCAAATTTAATTGAATTGAAATTCTTACACAATATGATATCAATTTCGTATGATTTCTAATAGAAATGTTTTGCAAAAAAATATAATATTATACTTTTTTAATAGTATTTTTTATTACGAATTTAATGACATCAATTTCGTATGATGAATCATTGTACAAATTAAAATATTAACGGTCAAAGTTTTGACACAATTTTCGAGGACGACTAATAAAACCAAACAAAGGGAGTATTAGGCAATTACTTGTTGGTTGGTTGGTTGTTGGTTATTTTTAGTTGTTGACTGCTTTGTTACATGTTTGTATTAATTGTTTGCATAAAAGAGTATTTGGCAGAGTTAGCAATTTGTAGATGACTTTTTCTTTTGATTATCAATTGTACCATTGACTTTATTTTTAGTGTTTTTTTAACATTATGGTTTTTTAAAAATTAACTTTAGGTTTTCTGTTCATACTTTTAGTTCATTTTTAGGTTTAATTCATTTTTAGTATTTTTTGTCCCGACTTACTTTTACAATTTAATATAGATATTTTATAAATTATTAGTAGAAATTACATTATCCTAAACAATAGGTACATGCATAATTAATTAGTAAATACATTGTCCAAATAAAACATAATGACAATGAGTCTATTATCTAAATTAATATTACATACGGAAAGAAAAATGAACTAGAAATTTTTGAACACAAGTATCATCATACATGAATTTGGGTTGTTACTAGTTACTAATATGATCGAGTGTCTTATCCAAATTAATAGGATTTTTTTTTTTGGGATAGGAGACTAATCGTTTGGATTGTTATTATTTACTGGACTTCTACATATGTAATTTTAACTACCGGAGATAATTTAGAGGGTATATATTCATTGTACAAATTTATTGCTGGGTCCTTAATTTAGAGGGTAATTCTAACTTATTGTACTTAGAGTTGTGCTTGCATATGACTCACTGATGATTATTGATAATTAAGGTGAACATAATGTGTCCCATATTTTCATGACTCATAATCTATGAAATTTGAAATTTGAAATGTCAAATACCTCATAGCAAATTAATTACATATGATTTATGCGGTGAGTTAAGGTTGTCATGATAGTCTTCTATTTTAAATATGTACGATTGGTCCTATATACGAAATTGTAAAATTTGCATCATTGTTTATTTTTTCAAATATCGGAGGGTTTTTCTTCTTTTGCCATCTAAATATTACAAAAAATTGCTCAGGGGTGCCATACAATTCCCAAAAGTGACTATTTGGGGACCACATTATTTTTTTTACTCGTTGGGTATCAGATTGTGGTCAAAATTGGCTGGTTGGGTATTTTTCGGCAAAAAGTTATGAAAATCCAGTGAGAATAGCCGGAGTCAACACAAATATCATTTAAACGCATGGAGTGACGAAAATACCCCTTTTTTGGCTCCAATTTTTGTCTTTAAAACAGACTTAACTCCCGAGGACAAACCCAACGAATCCTTGTGTTCTTCATCAGTCTTCAAGAACCACACCAAAACTCTCTCTCTCTCTCTCTCTCTCTCTCTCTGCAAAAATGAGTGTCAACTCCCAACACGTCCAAGTATGGGACAATGCAGCCTTCGACAATGGCGAATCCGAAGCAGTCAAGCTTTCTTGGTCCATCAATCTCTCTGAATCATTCGAATCCAAGGAGAACCAATGTCCCCCTCCAATGGCGTCCCCTCTTCACCCCAACACCACAATCACCAACACCCAGAGCAAGATCCCCAGCGTTCCCGAGGACAAACGCCTCGATTCCGAGATCGAGGCGATCGAGAAGGAGATCAATCGGTACCGCTTCGAGGCCGGAATCTCTGAAGCCGGAGAAAGCGAAACCGCCAAGACACCCGGAAAAATCGCGCCATCAAGACTCGGGAGAGGATTAAGCATGGGTCCGGCGGAGATGATGATGACGACAAGAGGTGCCAGGAGAGGGATCAGCATTGGCCCTGCCGAGATTTAATCCGCTACGAAATTGAAGCAATTGGGGAAGCAAGAAATCACAACCACCACCCCAATTCCACCCCTTCAAGGCATTTAAAATCATGCTCTGGAAGTCGCAAGACATCGACGAACTTCGTGGCAAAAGAAATCGGGAAAAGCTTCACTCACCCAAATCTCGCAACAAAGCGCCATTTCCAAAGTTCAACTCGAGCAAGACAACCACAATCGGGTCCAAGAAATCATCAAGAAAGACGACGGATCATCTCGTCGATTCAACCCAAGAAGTCGTTTACATCCTCCACAAATGACGGGAGAAATCGGGAAGAAGCCATTGAAGAGCGGGAGAGTGGTGCCCAGGTACACTCGGATCTCCACTCGGAATCGGGAAGAGAGGAGGTCGTTATGCGAGAGCAACGACGAGGATTCAAAGAGGAAGCGTGCTTCTTTGGCAGGAACGTCTCGAGTTCTGACAACAGCCCAGAAGAGTGTGGATGAGAGTCCGAGTCCTCGGGATTCTGGGCCGGCGAAAAGGGTGTCTCAGCTGGATGATGAGGAGGAGGAGATGCCTGTGTTCAGTTTTGAGGTGGAAGGCTGAGGAAGAAAATTAACTATGTGTGGCAAACCGGACTTTTCCACATAAGTCAAGGGTATTTAAGTCTTTTCATTGTTTAGGCTATTTTTAGGAAAATACTAACCGACCAATTTTGACCACAATCTGGTCCCCAACAAGTAAAAAAAATAATGTGGTCCCCAAATAGTCACTTTTGGGGAATGTATGACACCCCTGAGCAATTTATTAGGGGTTCATTGTTGAGGTGGAAGCGAGGGATAATAAAAAAGAATTATAGGAACTAAACCTAAATCATTATGATGGCAATATTTTGTAACTTTTATGAATTAGTTGGTCGACGTGTAGTAATTTAAAATATAAAAAATTAACCGTCATTTTTCTATTTATTAGTAATTTTTTTTAGGAAATGAACTTTTATGTTCTGTTCTTTTATACGGCTGGCTGGCTACGGTGTCACAACACACCGCACTTTGCCAGAACCCATCACAACATACTAATCCACCACAATTTACCATAACCCACCACAACTAACTTTTTCACATTTACCAATATAATTTACATTTATAAAAAACAAAACCCACCACAACTTACCAATAACCCACCACAACTCTACCACACTGCACTGCACCATACCGCAACCAGCCGAATAAAATAACATGACCTAATAATAATTTTTTTAAAAGAAAATGAGATAAGAAAACATTGAAGTAATAATTAGTGAAGTAATTGGGGAGGCATGCATGGCGTCTGATTTCGTTCAACCACGATTTTGCAGCTTTCAACGGACATCCATTCGTGTTTTGTGCATCAATCACCACCACCACTTCTTCCTCTTTCTCTCATCCCTCCTATTTTCTCCTCTTTCCCTATCTCAAATCCCATTCTTCTACTCACTCCGCTATTTCTCAATCTTTTTTTTTTCTTTTCTTTCATTTATTTTGGATGTATAACTAATCCTCTGTCTCAATCTGACCCTCAATTTCATGCAATTCCTCATTTTTTTTTGCTCCAAATCGACAAAACCCATCAAGAATCCTTGATCCTTCAATTTTTTTTGATTTTGGGTTCGAGCATTTAAGTGAAGAACAATGATTTCGTTAAATTTGGGGGAGTGATGATCTAATAGGGTTCAAGCTGTGAAACTGCTCATTTGTTAAACATTTTACGGTTCGTTGCTCATCTTTGTTGTTTTTGTGATATGGGTACGTACCAAAATGGCGGATTCAGCGTTAAAAATGTGTGTATTATCGACCATTATTTTCCAACTTATTTGAATAGGCATGAAAAACCAATTGTTTTAGTAACCATTTCATATTTTTCTAATTTTTTGACTATTTTTCTAAATTTAGGTGCGAAAAATGGTTGGAAATTCCAACCACTCCCGCTAAAATTTGGTGTACGAGCCATTTCTTCAACCATTTTCAAATAGTACGAAATTTTTTTCACAATTTTGGCGAGAGGTTGGAATTTTCAACCATTTTTCGCACCTAAAATTAGAAAAATAGTTGATTTTTTTTATAGAAAAAATGAAACGGTTAATAAAATAATTGGTTTTTTCAACCATTTTAAATTAATTGAAAAAAGATTGCTGGTAATACACACATTTTTAATTGTGACTAGAATGAACATCAAATGCTTCATTGGCTGATTTTGAGACTCCCCTGATCACATATGTATATAAATGACGATGGACGTTAATCATTTACGGCAGAAAAAGTGGCCAATTCGAACATTTAGACAAAATTCCCAAACTCAAACCCTAAAATTTGGTCACTTTGTGATGCCCTGAACAGGGCTCGAATTGTACAAATATCTGCCCATAATGTCAACATTTTGTCTGAATTTCAATTTGAGTTTGGGTCGAACATTGTCCAATTACGTCTGAACCTACCTGCCCAAACCCGAACACAACTCAGTTTTGAAATCGGACAGTGACTGAATTTAAAATTTGAACAAAAAATTGAGGACCAACCCTGATTTAATTTGAATATTTGGGTCACACAGATTTTTTGCTAGTGCTAGTGTTAGATGAGACCATATCACATAACATCTATATTGTGCATGTATATGTTTCGCTATCTGTGTCTGCATATAATATTTATGAACCTTACATGATTTTTAGAATTATGATCGTCTGAGTATAGAATTGGCTCCTTGTTTTTAGCACAAAAACTTGTTGTTCGTGATCATATTTTAGTACATACTACATAACAAGGGCAGAAAGTAACTCTGTTCTCATTTGTATGAACCTTACATGATATTTAGAAAAATGTTACTTAATAAACCAAAACCAAAATCTATATCCTAACCTCTACATGTCATACATTGTGGCTATATAGATTGCATGTATGCATTCTGATCATATAATAGTTGTGCTAACTTATGCCTGATGAAGCATTTTATCAGCTTCATTACAAAAATGATGCATTGTGTTTTAGTTTAGTGAGTGATATGTGCAATTTATTACGTGCACCCAGAGTATGTGCTTCAGATATTACGATTGTTCACCCATATATATTAGGTTGTTCACCCATATATATTTGGTTGTTCACTCGGATTATTATGATTGTTCACTCATAAATACATGGAGCACATACTCTGGGCGCATGTAATATATTTATGGTGATATGAGAGATTGCCCCACTTAAGTGAAACAAATAAATTCGGCCCGATATACTGATAAATCCATAATTGTAAACATGTAAGAACACAGAATGCTTGAGTGTGGAAGGAGGACATTGTAATGTGAGCTATTGCATTATCCATACAAGTTAGCACTAATGACTAATGAGGTTCTACTTCTATGAATTTATGCAGGTATTTGAGGGGCATTTCTGTGGTGCACCACCATTGATGTTTATGAGACCTGTGAAAAGGGTTGAAAGTTTCACACTTTTGTCTTCCCTGATTGCTTAAGTAAGGTTAGCCAGTTTTTAAAACTTTGAGTTTCTACTGTTTGTTGAAAGTTTAGTCAAGCATCTACCACAATCACAATGCATGGTGCCTTATTTGGGTAATTATGTTGAAATAGGAAGTTTGACAAACATAACTATTAAGCACCAAGTAAAGCTTCTACTTAAGTTGAATTTAAGGTAAGCTAAACAATAAAGAGATAACTTATCTTGTGTTTCCATTCCCACTCATTTAGTCATGTCAAAGTTTCTTGTATTCATGGCATATTTTGGTAAATGTAAAGCTCTTCTATTTGTTTTTTTGGGGAGTATTGTACTTGGATGCACAGTTACTAAAATCCCGATCCTGATTTACGATCCCACGATTTTATGATCCAAAATCCTCAATACAATTCTACTATTTACACACGATCCTACATGGGCTAATTTCCGATCCTAACTTCCCCATAATTTCAAATTAGGATCTCGATTTTAACAACCTTGCTTGGATAAGTCAAAATTGCCTTTAGCCCTTGGATAAAGGCATACAAAAATCCTTGTATTTTTTCTTTTTGGGAGTAACAAGGACCTTCTTTGTCACAGATGAGCGAGCCATCATCAGATGAAGACCCACACGATCCGAAAGGCAATAGTCCTGACAAGACAGGAAAGAACAGCAACACAGACGATCCAACCTCGAAACACCCAACCAAGGACAAGCCAGCAGTAGACCACAAGAAGCATGGAAAGTCTGATCAGCCCACACGACGAGAAGGCGGTGGGAACAGCTCTCGTAGTGACAGCATGGAAAGCACCAGCAGCGCCTGCGCCCCCGCCGAGCCTCGGATAGGGGAAGCAATAAACCAAGTCAATGCCAGAGACGCCCCTATCGGACTTAACCACTTCAGGCTCTTGAAAAGGCTCGGTTATGGTGACATTGGGAGTGTTTATCTTGTTGAGTTGAAGGGGACAGGCACATTCTATGCTATGAAAGTCATGGATAAAGCTTCGCTTGCGAGCAGGAACAAGGTCCTCAGGGCGCAGACCGAGAGGGAGATTCTCGGCTTGCTTGATCACCCGTTTTTGCCAACTTTGTACTCGTATTTTGAGACCGAAAAGTATTACTGTCTTGTCATGGAGTTTTGCAGTGGAGGGAATCTGCACTCGCTTAGACAAAAGCAGCCCAACAAGTATTTTCCAGAGGATGCTGCTCGGTTAGTACATTTTTTTGCATCCCCCTTTGACATACCCTGTTGTGTTATATATGTTTATGCTTATGCTTCAGAAAATCAAAACATAACAACCTAATATGGACCTAAAGTGCACACTTACAGAAAGACAGACTTTCTACTAGACCCACTAAGGGAGTGTTTGGTAGGAATCCAGGTAAATTTTTCCTAGGGAAAATTTCTCATGGGAAGTTTTCCATTTGAAAGATTTTCTTGGGAAAAATTTCCCTTAGTCCCCTTAAGGGAAATTTTCCCTAGGAAAATAGAGAAAATGATGGGCCCATCGTGGAAATTTTCCCGAAGGCAACCCGCATCCAAATGTGGGAAAATAAGTCAACCCGAGAAAATTGACCATTTCCCCAGGGTTATTGACCAACCAAACGCACCCTAAGACCATTCCATAACAAGACTTTTACATGTGAAACAAAGATACTACTAACTAATGACATAACAAACCTAATATTGCATGGTGATATTACTAAACTTGTAAGGGAGTGATTGGTAGGAACCCCCTGGAAAAATTTCCCTTATCCCCCAAGGGAAATTTTCCCTGGGAAAATGGAGAAAATGGTGAGTCCATCGTGAAAACTTTTCCGAAGTCAACCCGCATCCAAACACGGGGAAAGTAAGTCAACCCGAGAAAATTGATCATTTCCCCGGTGTTATTGACCAACCAAACGCACCCTTAATATCAATAGAAATGAGGTTCCTTCCACTTATTTGAATAACCTTACATTGATTTCAGCTACAATAAACATACATACACCTAAAGATTATACTCCATGATATTGACACGTGAACAATCACACCATTTACAACACAAATTCCAAGCGGAGTAAATTGTAGTTTCCATAGCAGGAGTTTGTATGCATGCCTAATCACATGTTAATTTTCTTCTTTCAAAAACAACATTTCCTTTCAGGTTTTACGCGATGGAAGTACTCCTGGCACTGGAGTACCTACACATGCTAGGCATAGTATACAGAGACCTGAAGCCCGAGAACGTGCTCATACGGGATGAAGGCCACATCATGCTGTCAGACTTTGACTTGTCTCTTCGTTGTTCAGTCAATCCGACCTTGGTCAAGTCCTCGTCGACCCACGCCACCAATGGCAGCAGTGGATTAGGTTCTGGCGGCGGTGGTGGTGGTGGCAGCGGTGGGATCCTGGACGAGGAGACGGCGAACCAGGGGTGTGTGCAACCCTCCGGTTTCTTCTTCCCTAGGATTCTCCCTTCCAAGAAGAACCGGAAGTCAAAGTCAGACTATGGTCTGTTCGTGAACGGGTCCCTTCCGGAGCTAATGGCGGAGCCCACGAATGTGCGGTCGATGTCGTTTGTGGGGACCCATGAGTACTTGGCCCCGGAGATCATCCGTGGGGAGGGCCATGGGAGTGCTGTTGATTGGTGGACCTTTGGGATCTTCCTCTACGAGCTCCTCCATGGGACCACCCCCTTCAAGGGAGACGGCAATCGAGCCACCCTGTTCAATGTGGTGGGCCAGCCCTTGCGGTTCCCGGACACCCCCCAGATCAGCACTGTCTCCAGGGATCTTATCCGGGGGCTCCTAGTAAAGGAGCCCCACAAGAGGATCGCGTACAAGAGGGGGGCGGCAGAGATCAAGCAACACCCCTTCTTTGAAGGGGTCAATTGGGCCCTCGTCAGGAGCGCAGCCCCACCGTATGTTCCGGAGCCCGTCGACTTCTCCCGGTACGCCAACAAGGAGTCCAGGCCTCCTTCTGTTGACAAGAAGGTTCCGGAAAATGGTGGTAGTAGTGGTAGTAGTAGTAATAATGCTGCGGTTGGGGGGTCTACAGAGGCCCCCCACCACCACAGCAACAACAACAACTCTCATCATCAAGATCCTTCCTACGTTGATTTTGAGTACTTCTAATTAATTCATACTACAAGTAGGGTCTGTGTAGATCCAAATGTACGCTATGTAGCCTTTATGTCTAAACAAACTGGCCATTTAGACCGAGTACCTTCTATATATCGACTTTTTTGTTTTGTTTTGTTTATTTTTGTTGTACAAAGGGTTGAAAGATGTGTTGCCTTAGTAATACTCATCCATTCTCATGGAAATGGTAAATATGATGATTTCATACATATCCTTTGTCATTTGAGTTACATTGCCCTTCTTCTAGCTGATGTATATATATAGGGTTGTATCCTACTCCTTGGAATAAGACTAAGACATAAAATTCCTCCTACATTTTTCTGTCTTCTATATTTCTCTCTTCTGATGCATAAAATCTACATGGTTTTAGAGCCCATCAGCAGAGATTAGAATCAAGATCCTTATCTTTGATTGTTTTTCATTCAAATCATCTTTCTATCTCTTGAAGATGAGTGCAAGGAATTTCAAAATAATCTATTTATAGAACCCTTTCTTCTTTCATCCCTCAGATGGCCCTAATTCTATCACTCTAAATTAGAAATTGACTGGAGGATCGAATTACAGATCGTGGAGGAGAACTATGGAGATCGTATTCTCTACCAAAAGGAAGTAGTGTTTGTTGAAGGTACTTTAGGTCGATTTGATGATGATCATATTAAAATGGAATAGCGGGATGCCCATAACAACTTAATGATATCATGAATCATGAATAATGTTAGTGATGTGATGTTATCTCAAAGTTAATTTTTTGTTAGTCACTAGAACCTTTGAGATTTGGATCACAAGGAGATTTGTTGTCGCCAATGGCTCAAGAAAATATCAAATTGAATAAAGAGATGTACGAATTGAAGTAGATTGGTAGTATGAGTGAATACTACATCGAAATTAGAGGAATTTGGGAAGAATTGGATGCAATGAGTGATTTATCTAGAATCACCACAATCTCTGACGATGCGACTGCATTCTTGTCAGCATTACACAAACGAGGGGATCAAAAATTGTTTCAATTCCTTAATGGAGTGGATGAAGGATTTAGTCATCAAATCAGTCAAATACTCCTCATTCATCCCCTTCCTTCACTAGATTCAGTTTGTGGTCTACTTCAGCAAGAAGAACTGAAAAAAAAAAGAATTCTAAGAATTTGTTAAATTTCACTATAATTTGGTGAAACTAAGAGAGAAAAGGGAGAGAGATTGAAAAAATGATGTTATTGATTATCTCAACTCAATTACAAATGAAGGGAAGGAAGACTTTATATAGCCAACTTCCTATACCAAAAAACAAAACAAAGAAACAAAGAAACCAAGAAATCAATACAAGCTTTGCTAATCCTAACACCCCCCTCAAATTGGAGGTTGACAAAACTCCAACTTGCCAACAATTTCTAGCAAAGCTGAATGACAAAAGGCTGCTATCATTGCAAATGGAATCAATGAAGGGCAGTGCAACCTTGAAATCTTGAACTCGAACTCCAACAACTTCCTTGCCATCACCACAACTCCTAATAGTGGGTGAAATGGATGTAGATACGGAAGAACTTCGTGGAGCCGAATGACGAGAGAAAGAAAGATTGATTGTTGCCGAACTTTTCCAGGTATTGAAATTGTCTCCGGGGAATACGTTGGCCTAATAGAGACTTTCCTAGTTGATCGGACAAGAGAACGAAGAGACGATCACACAGATCAATCATAAAACATGATGAATGAAAGGGAAATTTCCACCCTTAGTAATACATTCACTGGTTCTCACAACATCCCCACCTTGATAGTGAGCATCAGCTTGAAACCCTATCCTAGATTCTGCTCTACTTGAGTGATCACATCCAACATGACAAACGCTACAATGTCATCTTTGTAGCAAATCAGAGATGCCCCGATGAAAATACTGTATAAACATGATCGGCTCTTTGAATCCGTGAATGGAAAGACAAAGATGGAAGAGGTCATGTTTGAGGAAGCAACATAAGGGATGGAGACAACAAAGTGATGATGTATTGGGTTTCTTTTTCTTAGGGTTTAAGCCGACAAAGATCAATGGCAATCGAAAACCCAGGAGCAACTCCGCCATTTCCGACTAACAAGACTTCGATAAATCAAGGCTCATCAAAACCAATCAAGAAACATCAAAAGCAACCCAAACCACTTACAATCACGAACCAAAAATCAATCACTCACACCCCAAAAACAACATCAAGATCAATCAAAATACCTCAAAAGCAAGCTTCCAAGATCGAGCAAGACTAACACCGGACGAGCGAAAAGAATAAACCAGATCGTGTCCAGCAAGATTGCAAAGAGGAGTAAAAATGCATAAGTTCGGCCTAGGCTTTGACTACCACTCTCAATTGCTACTAGAGCAAATAGTGCGATAGCTAAGTTGATGAGCAACACCCCATTGTACAAGGCTCCCAGATATCCAAGTAGCGCACATCCAATTTGAATGTAAAGAAGGATTACAGCAAAGGGCTGAAGCTTGTCATAATCACGAAGCCAGGACTGTATCCGGGTCCTCAGTGAAGAGCAAAGCATCATATACCATACCAAAATTCTTTGCCTTTCCCAGACTACTCCAAACCCCGATCAGCTCAGTGAGCGCTCTCTAACCTCTGCCTATCCCTCGGCAACATCAATTTCTTGTCGGAGAAATGGGAGGAGTCACCGGCTGGCGGTCGGAAGGTCTAACGTCAGCAACGACAAGGAGTCGGCCGGCGGCGAAGGGGTGGCGGCGTCGATCGCCGGCAAGAAGAGTTGGAGAGATAAATCAGAACTAGGTTTGCCTGGATTGGACATTTTGAGGGGATTTGGGATCGATCTTGCCCTTTGCAAATCAAGAAGAAGCAGTCGTCGGAGAGTCGTTCATGCTTGGCGATTTCTCCGACGCGTCTGACGGCGCCGGCGACGCTGGCGGTGAAAACTCTTCTTCTTCGCCTTTCTCTTTATGCAAAAACTATGAAGCAAGAACCCAATCGGAAACGTCATGGACCCAAACATCATCAAAGCGAACGAAATCCCCAAGAACAGCAACCCAAACGTCGCCGGTGACGACGGCGGCGAATGAAACGCCAGACGGCCGCGCATCGAATCTGCGGCCCTTCCGGAGGCATATTCTCCTTCGCCGGCATTGCCGTCGGATCTGCCATGAAACTCGGCGAATTCCGATAGATCTCTGAAGCCAGATCCGGCGACGTCCATCTCCGATATCATCTTCTCGACCTCCTCCGACAAGGTTTCCGACCCCAGCACCGGAAACTTCCAAATGGGTCGCCGGAAATCGGATCAAGACGAGCGAAAAATCCAAGAATCTGGGATTGGCTTCGTCGGATTTGAGGCGTTTCTGGGATGATGTCGATTTTCTGGAGAGAAGGACGATTTGAGAAGAGAGTGAGTGAGGAGAAGAATGAGACTTTGGAGGAGAGAGAAAGCTGTGAAGTGTTGGCAATGGTGGGATGGAGTTTCAGTGATGGGTTTGAAAGGGAGGAATAAATGAATCTGGGGAAGAGGAAGAAGCAGGAACCACACCGAAGGAATTAAACCCGCTCTGATACCATGTTAAATTTCACCATAATTTGGTGAAACTAAGAGAGAAAAGGGAGAGAGATTGAACAAATGATGCTATTGATTATCTCAACTCAATTACAAATGAAGGAAAGGAAGGCTTTATATAGCCAACTTCCTATACCAAGAAACAAAATAAAGAAACAAAGAAACCAAGAAATCAATACAAGCTTTGCTAATCCTAACAGAATTAGAGTCTCACATGTGCCTGAGCTTTCTTCCTTGTTGAGCAAAGGACTTGATCTTCGATGTGCTGAGTGTGGCAATAAAGGTCATCCCAGGGAGAGGTGTTGGAGTGTGATAGGCTATCCTTCTTGGCACCCCTCGATCCAAGAAACATCATCAACAACAATCACAACAACATCAACAGAAGAAAGATCCACAAATTAAACATTCGGCAAGAAACTCAAGAAGGTTAATTATTCATAAATTACGATGAATTATAATATGTAATTACTTCCATTGTACTTTTTAGTAAAGTATGTTTCTAGTGACGATAATTTCATTTTGTAATTTATTGTAATTTGTGAGTAATTAACGATCAAAATTTTACCAAAGTGTCAATTAATTTGGTTCTTACAATAAGCAAACAAGTCCAGGCAGTGGCGGAGCTAGTTTGTAGAGTATGGGGGTTCATGGACACCATTGAAA
The DNA here is from genome assembly GCA_029582165.1 of Portulaca oleracea. Lineage (NCBI taxonomy): Eukaryota > Viridiplantae > Streptophyta > Magnoliopsida > Caryophyllales > Portulacaceae > Portulaca > Portulaca oleracea. The sequence goes on along the minus strand of CM055872.1, from coordinate 43,952,044 downwards.
AACAAGATCTATTGTACTAGCCTTTAGGCCTGTGCGTTAGACGGGACACAACTAATAAACTACATATTTTATGAATTTTTTTTGATTTATTTATCCTTTATTAAAAAACAGGTTGAGTGATTTATTAGTTATTTAAAATTATCTCTATTGTTAGATATTTGAATGGGTTTTTTCAATTGTATGTTTCTTCAATCCAAACAAAGAAAAAATTCTCATTTTCCGAATTTATTTTTTTTCTATGCTGCATGTTTTCTTAGATCCAAACGGACCCTTAGTAATAGTCATCCATTCTGATGGAAATAGTAAATATAACGATTTCATTCATATCCTTGGACATCTAAGTTAATACAACAATGTTTTGTACTTTTCTTGCCTGCAGTTTTGATGCAAATTAACAAATAGGTACTCTTATTATTCAAATTGAGACAGACTGCAAATCCTATGATACAATGATATAAATCAATCATCCTATGATACAATGATACAATGATACAATGATATAAGTATGTGTATATATATCAGGAACATCAATTTTGAGTTGTTATTTGTGGCATGGGCTGATTGCTTAAGAAGTGTTGAAACAGGAGCAATGCAAGCTTGGGACGCGTCAATGGAACTTCATGTCCGGCGCCTCTAACGGTCACATAGGTCAGTCCTTGGTATACTTGGGTCCAACCTCCAACCTGATTTTCTCAACACACAACATCACAAGATTTCATTAGCATCTGAGTAATATTCATCAAAAACCGAAAAACCGACTATTATATGATAAATAATTGTGGGGTGACATTATTTTTATATGCCCATATTTTGGTGTAATAATTTTAAGGGTCTTATATTATATGATAAATAATTGTGGGTGACATTATTTTTTATATAAATATTTAGTGGGACATTCAAGCCAATTTCCGGCCAAAAATGATATGAAATAGTGGGTTTTATGTTTAGGCATGTTTATCATGATAATATATTTGCTTGTATATGTTAGAGTTAACTACAGATTTCAATTTAAAACACGCCTAAACATAAAATCCACTGCTTTGTACCATTTTTGGCCGGAAATTGGCTTGAATGTCCCCCTAAATATTTACATAAAAAATAATGTCACTCTACAATTATTTGTTATAATATAGCGCCCTTAAAATTATCACACTAAAATATGAGACCCTTTTGGTCATTTTTTGAAAAAAAAAAAGAAGAAAAAGCAGAAAGTCACAAGTGCTGATGGGTGCTGTTACTAACCTTTTGACTGTCATACCATGGGTACCATTCTGTGCGAGTCTTGAGCTTGAGGGCGTTGATGGAGTATCTCGTCGCAGTTAGTGGTAAAACGGCGTCCGTGTCACCACTGTTGGGATGTGCATCAGTCAGTTAAGGTTGGCGACAGCCAATCAGACATCTAACAACGACACATAGTGTGGGTCCTACTGATGCCGGGGATAGAATAAAACCAGTCACACATCTAAAAACATACTCCCTCTGTTCCAAAACTATAGTCCACCATTGAAATGAAAGTAAGAGTTGAGTTTTTATTTTTTTTTTTTTTGTGAGAGATGAAATGTAGCTCTTTATTTTGAATTGAACTTTAGTTTTGGGACAAAGGGAGCAACAGTTACTAACATAAATGTAGACCAGATCAAAAGCACACTAGAAGAGCTATAAAGGACAGTACTGGAAGAGGTGTGACAAGTTAGCTCTCAATCATACAAGGTTTTAACTATTTGAGTCATATTACAATATGTTTTCAAGTTGTCCTCTTGTAGCTCAGTCAATAACTTTGTAACACTCTAGGTATGGTTAAAAATTGTATATTAAAATGACTACTTATATCACTGAGATGCAATATTTATCTCTTGAAAACCGCTGAAGTGTTAGCCAATTTAGAAGGCTGAAATGACTGTTTATATCACTAAGTTGCATCGTCGACACCTGCGTAAGAATCAGTTGCCTTGTTTAGGTCCAGTTTTAGGTGATTCAGGCATGATCAATCTCTAGTGCAGGCCAATTTTGTCATGGCAAGGAGTATATGTATATTATGTTCATTCAATTCATTGATGGCATCATACATTCTTAAGCGAGTGCTAGCTGATTTTGTTCATTTATTATTGTATTAGATCCTTTTAACAGCCAGAATGAAAGGGTAAGATGTACCTGAAAACCCAGATCCGAATGCCAGAAGCTATGAGTTCCTTGATGATAGGAAGCATAGATCTCGGAGAGTCTGCCCAGTTGCTTCGAACTGTATCACTGCATGTCATACATGTACATTCTATAAATAAGAAAAATATTGTGTCTGTACCTGAAAAAACTTGTCAATATGACATTCGGACAAAAATACCCAACTTTTCCCAGGTCGGACTAAACTGAATATCTAGGTCAGACAATTGTTTGACAATCCTACTGATCTTTAGACTGCTGATGGATTCCAACATATTACAATCCAAAGGTGCTTGTTCATGCTACTTTTTTGGCCAAAAAGTTTCATTAGTAAGGATAAAATCAGTGACAAATATTATTTTTGGATATGCTTTGCTAACCTGCAAGTGGTCCAAGGATGAGAGAGTGAAGCAGTAATGTTGGCATGAAGAGCCTTCTGTACATCTGGCCTGTTCATGTACATTTTTGTGTATGTTACTACACATTCATCATTCCCCCTGAATCTGTAAGGCTGCATAATCATCAAAAATATTAGTTTAATTACTTTGGAAAGCATGCAAACGGTTATAAGGGATGTCATGTTTGTGCATTGCAGTTTTAAATGATGAGATCAAGTATTACCTATGTCCCATAATATAATTTGTCCATTTGATTAAGTTTTTGACCGTCTTAAATCACAATGAGTTACAATATATGAAATTATCGCAATTAAAACGATATTTTACTAAAAATTATAATGATGTTAATTTTATATTATAATTCATTGTAATTTGCAAGTAATCAACAGTCAAAACTTAGTTAAATGGACAAATATTTTGGGATGGAGGTGATATCATTTTACATATTGCAGTATTCACCACCCCAAGGCAGGATTGTCAAGCTTCAGTTGGTAATGTGTGTGTGGTTTTTTATTTTTTTATTTTTTTTACTTGAAAATGAATAAATGATAAAGGTCTCGCATCAACATACTTCTTAAATATATTAAGAGTCCCTTAAATTACTTTAAAAGTGATATTCATGCGTATTTTAACTAGTTAAAAATACATGTTTCATAGTTCAAGACCATGTTACCAATCATAAATCTTTTAACTAGTTAAAAATACATGTTTCATAGTTCAAGACCATGTTACCAATCATAAATCGGTCAAAGTATCTGTAAACTACATATGGTCTAATATATGTTCTTCAGTATGGTTGATATGATTAGTGTATCATCCATATTTGTCAGTAATTGGCAAATACTACTTCCGTCTCAAAAACAATTAATCCTATATGATTAATAGTGTCAAACTTTATAAGTTTTGACTGTTAATTTATCAAATTATATGATAACTTAATGTATAAGACTATCATCACTAAATTTGCGATAGAAGATAGTTATAATTGAATGTAACATTACAAGTCTTGAAAAGCTTATATGTGAAAAAATTAATAGTCAAAGTCATGCATTGAATAATGTGATAAATCAAACAAGACAAATTATTTAGGACAGAGAGAGTAATGTATAGTTGATACTCCCAGCCTCCATTCCTTAATATCTGCCACTTTGATCAATTTTCTATTTTCCAATAATATTTGTCCCATTACAACTCCAATGTAACATTAATGACAATTTTTTTAAAATTCACCCCTTACTTTTATTATTACCAATACAATTATATAATTAATATAGAAACTTAACTATTACTTTCACCATTTTCAATGCACTTATTATTCTCAATACTATTTTCTTAAAATCTTCCTTAAACTTCAAAGTGACAAGTATTAAGGAATAGAGGGTATATTAGACGAATATACACAATTATTAAAAACCATAATCTAAAATATTAAAAAAAAAACCTATAAGCAATTCAAGATTTTTAACAAATTAAGCATCTTATTCATTCGAGTGATGATATGTGTCTTGGGGTAAGACACTGTTTAAGTGTCTTGCTCTTTATAAAATTAATACTTATTATCATTTTTAATCTTAATTTTTTTATAGATATTATTAATTATCAATTATAAGAAGCTGGGAATGTGTTGGCTATACCAAATTGACACCCTAACGAATGAACCACATCCACTGGTCATATTTTAGACACTTTTTGTGTAAATTTTAAAAAATATAGATAAAAGTATAATTTTATACAATTTATATATATTATTATAGTTATAGGAGTCAATCATGTAATTTTTTTTCAATTTAATTTACACAAATATAAGTTTTATACAGTGATAAGACATTTAATAATGATCGTATTCAAAACGCGTATCATCAATTCATCCTGATTGATCAGATATGACGAAGCTACACCAACTAGGTTGAAGTTGAGATAGAATAATAGCGGTCAAGTAGTGGGTGATGTTGACCTACCAAGGCCTAACTAACTAACTTGTTTGTTAAGCCATAAATCAATTCTAAGCAAAGTGGGTTACTTATGATGGAAGTGTAGATGAGTATTGTGCAATTAAGAAAAACGTGTTGTAATAAATGGGAAGAATGGAGATATCCTTTGTTCTACAATTAACGGTAATTTTTAAAAATTGTGCAATCAAACATTGAAAATTTTTATCATAAATTTATCAATATATATAATGACTTGTTATATAAAATTACTATGATTATATTCGTAACGAAAAAATGCTACTAATATTGCAATTGTTAATAAAATATTATATAAAAAATTATCAAATAAAAAGTGATATAAAAGAGTGTGACAGTCAATAAAATGACAATTAACATGGAACAAACAGAAGGGATAGTTATTATACCAGGGGTTTGGAGAGGGAGTGTAGGACAGTGCCGAGATCAGCACAAACAGAGCCATAAACGTCATAGGGATTGATGTCCCCAAACTCCCAGTAAGCCTTGAAGAGTGCGTTGTTACATCTACCCTTTGGGAACAAAAATGACTGGTTTAAGCATGCCTGGTTCAGTGCTTTGTAGCTTGAATCTGAGATCAAACCGTGGTTGTACCAGTACTCGAATGACCCCAGATTGTCTAGGTAGTCGTCTAATAGCGGATTCCCTAGCTGCAAATAATCAAAACTTTCAATATGCACGACAATAATTTGATCTTTGGCAGAGTTAGTATTCAATATACTAGCACTAAATTCCTACCACTTTTAATTCAACTGTGGCGTGGGCAAAAATTTGTATGAGAAATTAATGGATAATTTGGACAAAACTAAATCTGCGTTAAAATTGACTTTGGATAATAAGCAAAAGAGAAATATTGTATTTGAATATATATTAGGTAAAGTCAATGTCAAAATTGAGTATGAACCAAACTTGGTTTTTCTAGATCATACAAATTCATATATTCAAATCGGACAAAATTTTGTCAGCGTTAATAACTTTACAGTGAAGTGGCAGTGAAGTATATAGTCCTATGTGTAATACCAAAATCATACAAAACTATTGCACCATGCTACCATGTGACTGTGTCACCACTTATAGTGGTAAGAACTTAGTGGTAGTCTACTGAAATTACACCTCTAAAATTTGAGTTATTGCATATATATATATATATATATATATAGAAGTGTAAGAATGGAAAAGCTAGTGAAATATGTAGAGATGAGATTTGATGGATTACCAATAAGCCCTTGAAATTGATGATGGGATTTTTGATTCCTTTGTTGCGGCGGGTGATGAGTAGGGAGAGTTCAGGAATGAAATGGCCGGCATAGCTTTCTCCGGCTAAGTAAAATGGCCGGTGTTTGTATTGGGGGAACCTCTTCATCCACCTTGTTACAAACGTGTATGCATCTCTACCTATATAACCCACCACATTTGCAATCACAATGCAACTTAGTCAATGTTACCATGGATAACTTGAATATGTATTTCAACTTTTGAATTTTAATTCTAGCCTTTGCTTCATTAGAGTGTGTCAAATTTATCGGTAAATTGAGATGGGTACGTACGTTTTTAGCTAAATTTACCAAAATTTACTAAACTTTACCAAGATAACCAAAAAACTTATCAAAAATTACAAAAAATTACCAAAGTTTAAAAAAAAAATTAATTTTGATATATTAGGGTACATTGGATAAAAGTTACCAAAAATTACAGAAAACTATCAAAATTTATCCTTTACCCAAAAACTTTTTACCCATAAATTTGATACACCCTTGCCTGTCAAATTCATGGGTAAATTCAATTTACCAAAATTTACCAATTTTTTGACTAAATTTACCAAAATATACCAAAGTTAAAAAATAAAAAAAATAATTTTGATATGTTTGTCCAAAATTATTAAAATTTACCAAAAGTTATCAAAAAGTACCAAAATTTGACTTTTATCCAACTACTTTTTTACCCATGAATTTTACATGCAGCAGTCAAAGAAAACGTGTTCTCACAAATTTTCATCATATTTTTGAAGGAGTACTTGAGAATATCATAACTATTGGCTTCCATTATAACCAAGACTAGTAAAGAATATCGAGAAAGTGTAAGAGAAAACCTGTTCTTGTGTCGCCAACTTCTTCTAAATCAGTTGGAGTATTTGAATAAGAGAATCCAACTCCCGCAGGTGAATCAAGGAAAAGCAAATTTGCCTCTACAATATTCAACATGAAAAGATGAATTGTTTAAAAAACTATCTAAATTAATAATTTATTTGTTTCATATTCTCTCTTTTTATGGATGCTATTGCACATTGAAATTTGAAAAAAAAATACATGGGGGGTTTTAAGTCTAATCCATTTTTGTCAAACTCTAATATTCATTTTCCCAACCTAGATATTCATTTCAAGAATTATAATTTATGTTTGCAAATCTAATAATTCATTTTCTAATTTCAATAAATATATACAATTATAGCCTTGCCGAAAATTCGCTGGAAAAGTTATTAAATTATATTGGTTCAAAATGCATGTGACAATAGGTAAATATTTAGGCCCTGTACTTTTCTGCGGTTGGCAAACTGCGGTACCACACATACCGCAGTTCGCTACAACTCACCACATTTTACCACAAATCATTACTTTTCTCTCTTCTCACTTTTCTCCTCTACTTTTTACGTTTTGTCTCTTCAGCTAGCCCACATACTAATAACCTACCACAATTTCACCACAGCCACCACAATTCCACCACACTTCACCACACCACACCGCAAAATACTGCAAAAAAGAACAGGGCCTAACTCTAAAAAATACAGGTTAAATTTATTAATGTCATTTACATGAAGGGTGCATAATGAGTATGTGTTGGACATACCAATAATGTACAATAGGTAAACTTCTTTTACTCCATAATATTTGTCACTTCACCTTTTCAATGTCAATATTAATGATTGTTTTCTCATTTTTAAACCCCTAAAAGTGATTATTGCTTTACGAATTTTGCTGTTATTATTTGAATTTCTTGTCTATGTTACATAAGTTACAACTAGAGGTTTGGTTTCGTCATTAAATTAAAGTTAAAATGAAAAAATAGAAATAGTAATAGATGAAAACCAGTGAGTGAATGAATAATGGAGACTATAAATAAACTAAGCACTTAGGACCTGCACTTTAAATTGGTAGGTTAGGTTTAACCATACATTACTCTATTCTACTATTCAAAATACTATGGTAATACATTTATCTACTTCCATTATTTTCTTTACCTATTTTTTCTTATCTCCTTACAGAACGTGGCTTAGACTAGGAGGAGAAAAAAAAAATAAAAAGAGTGAACTACCTTTATTCCAAGCAAATTGAGCCAAAGTGAGTGTCTTGCCATCAGGACTAACCCTAAATGGACCAACTTCTTCAGACGCACCATAAGCAATAGAAGAGCACCCAGGCCCCCCATTGAGCCACAGAACCAGGGGCTTCATACTCGGAGCAACCGGCGACTCGATCAGCCAGTAAAACAAGAACCTCCCAGCCTTCTTATCCACATTGACATACCCCGAGTACTGCTTAAACTTGACCACCGGCTGTCCCGGTAAGCCAGTGATCCTGTCTCTGTCTTGCCCACTACGACGATGGGGATGCTGTGCTGCAGCTGCTGCTAAACATTGATGTGTCGAACACAGTATTGTTAGTAGTAGTAAAATGGCGAGGGACCCCATAGTTAGTTTGTAGGAAGTTAGTTGATTTTGGAATAAGATGAGTTTATTGATGTGAATAAAGGTGTATGTGTCTGAGTTATATGCAAGTAACAATGTTGCTTCTCTTTATAGTTTATGTCCATCTCCAAGCTAGCAATATTAATTGCACTCCCATGTGCATGGTGATTTTTCATGTTCTATCTCATGCTATCCATTACATTCCTTCATCCCTCAGGTTTTGACTAAGACCATTTATAAAGGGACATTTAAGGGGAGATTTAAAGATAATAACTTGGTTAAATCCCTTTAAAACCTCCACGTTCGAAAAATTATAGTGGTTGTCAACTATGACAACCATTACAATGAAAACAAATCTCATCCATATATGTGTACGTTAATCTTTACCTTCACCGTTTATTTTTTTTATATTTAGTATAGTATTATAAAAAAAATTTCTTAATTAAAAAGTTGCATATGAGAAATTTTAAAAATTAAATATCTTAACTTTAAGTTTTTGCCTAGTAAACAAGGAGTTTTTGCATTTTGGACCCTGAACTTTAGGGATATTTTTTTCTAAACCCTTGGTTTTCAACTTTAATTTTTTGGACCCTAAAGTTTGTAGGCTGAATAAAAGGACCATAAAATTTGTGGGTTGAAAAAAAAGCTCGTTTTCCATTTTTTTTTCTTTCCATGTTTGAATTTCTCACCTGATTGGCGTTAAACTTCAAGACTAAGGTTAAAATTAATATTAAAGTTATAATAAACATCTCTTATTCATGTTGCACTACAACATAAATGGCCTATGCCAACAGTTGAAAACTGTTGCCTTAGGCCAAAGGCAACGGTATTTTGGCCTAAGGCAACGGTTCCTGCAAGAGGGCTCAATCAATGCCTAAGGCAACGGTCCATCTAAGGCAACAGTCTAGTGTTGTTGCGTTAACAGAAAAGGCAACGGTCTAGTGCTGTTGCAGTAATAGCAAAGGCAACAGGCCAGTGTTGTTGCATTCATAGCAAAGGCAACAATCTAGTGTCATTGCATTAGTAGCAAAGGCAACAATCCAAGGCTGTTGTATTGAAGACAACAAAGACAATGGTCCAATAGTGTTTTATATTAAAGCGACAAAGGCAACAGTGAAGTATCGTTGCAGTATAAACCAACATAGGCAACAGTATTAAAAGGCAATGGACTGTTGCTTTATCCCACCAAAAGCAACAGTACATTAGATGTATTTTATAGCAACAATCTACTATTGTTGCATATGCTTATTTCCAGTACCTATTCAATATTTATAATTGTTTACATGTAATGATATATAATACGAAATAATATACATATGACAACAAACGTCCAAGTGCTATTAATATCATTGCTGGATCTCATTACAAGAGTCAAAATATGAATAAGGTCATCCATATAAAATACAAAAGATAGTAATAAGAAGTATCAAGTCCAAAATAGTATATCTAATAATAAAAGTTTTCATCTTTGAAGATTATCCTAATATTATGACACGATCCAATATAGATAAATAACGACCTAGACAGTTCATCATATTAGCTCTTCGCCATCACCTTCATCTTCACCATCACCTTCATCTTCTTCCTAGGAAAAAGAAAACAAAATACTTAATATCAATTAGTTGCAAATTGTAGAAGAACACACTTAAAATTAGTAACTAGTAGGAAGTATTAAGCGACAAAAAATAGGATGCTTAATAGGACTTTGTCTTCCTCACAGAAAATGAATGATGCTTTCTCCCGTTTAAAAAATAAGTCACACAATAGATTTAGTTAGATTAATCAATAGTCAAGCATATAAGTTTCTCAAATGTTATTCAATCTACCATTACAATTTTTTGAATGTCATTGATATTTTTAGTAATACGAAATAAGAATATACTAAGCATTATGATAGATCGAGATATGGAAAAAAAATTAAATATCTATTCTCAAACATTAAGCCGGACATTAAATCGCTAAATTATATACTTATCGTAAAATGTATTATTTTATGGTGATTTATATGGACATAACGACAACTAATAGTTTATTCGACGTAACTTTGACAAATGTCATCCTTAAATAAATTATTTATTATATTCATGAAATGATCTTCACCAACATGATCAAGATTGCAATTTTTTTTAGAAAAATTCTAGTTGAACTATTTGAACTTCTTCTAGCAACCCCTGCTGTCAAGGATGATCAAGAGGCAATAAATTGCTACTATTGAGCTGCAATAACAAACTAATCCCAACTGTAATAAACCAAGATCTTTGGAACAAACCCATATAGAGAATACTCACACTGAGACAAACATTGACAAATAACAACTCCATTCATCACGAGTTACACAGTGATTGAAATCTAAGTTAGGTTAAAGAACAAATCCATATAGTGATATAGAAAACTGACCCTGAGATAAACAAGATAAGGGCGTTGTGACGGGGAGACGACGTACCAACGAAGCTGTCGTCGAGAAGAAGAAGAAAAAGAAGAAGAAGCCGGCCGAGAAGTCGTCGCTGGCCAAGAAGTTGTCACCGACCGAGAAGCAAGAGCAGGACCGAGAAGCTTCAGGACGACCGAGAAGCAGAAAAACCATACAAACAACACCAAGAAGAAAAAGAAAAGAAACCCAAAATCCAAAAACTTATTAGCAATTATAAGTACTACCTCATCCCTGATTAATTGTCCAAAAAACTATTTTTACAAAACTAAGAAATATTGAGAATGAAACAAAAGGTTTATACATTACCAAAAATGTCCTTGAAAATACCCTTGGAAAGATATAAAAATGCATTTATTGGGGATAAAATGGGTATTATAGTCATTGAAAATGTAAAAATTAGTTAATTAGACAAATAAAAAGGGACGGAGAAATTAGTCAATTGGACAAATAAAAAGGGACGGAGGTAGTAGTAATTATGGAATTAGATTGCTTGATTAGAGGACTATTGCATTGTACCTCATTAATTTGACAAAAAACGGGGGGGGGGGGGGGGAGAAGAGTTTAGAGATGGAATTACCTCTCTGTTGAAGCCTTAATGCCAAAGTTCTGCATTCACGACCCAGAATGGAGAGGGGAGGGACGACCAAGAACCAACTGCCCAGCCGAGATCGAAGCAGAATGAAGGAGAGGCCGAGGCTGCCCAGAATTCCCGACCAAGAAGCAAGAGCCTGCCCAGAAATCAAAATGGAGGGGGAGACTGGGAGAGCATGATGAGGACGGCCAAGAAGAACGAATGAGGGAGAGGGGGGTAATTAGGTTTTTAGGTTTTCATATTGGTTCAACAAAAAAAAAAAGCGCTCGAATTTTTTTCATTTTGCGCTCGAAATTTTTCATTTTTTCATTTCAACTTTCATTTAAGCGTCAAATTCATATTTGAAAAGAGCTGGAAATTGTACACAGTGGTTGTCATATCATCTTTGAAATGTTTCTGGACTAAAATTATAACCAAAGTCAAAAGTAATGTTCCATCTACAAACTTAGGTTGCCAGCTAACATGCAACAGTTAGTGATGTAAACTATCATGATACTACTCCAAATGATCCAATATAACAAGAAGTCATATACTTAGAAAAAGGAAAAGGAAAGCAGAACTACCCATAATCTAAGTTTTCAGCTCATCACATGCTGAATTACTTATTAATTCAGCCTTGTATCTAATTCTCAACATAGAGTAGCGATTCTAAAAAAATTGTCCATACCAGCTATATATTTGTAAGTTATAACTTTATGAAATCCAAGGGAAGCCCTTAATAAATGAAAGGTGCAAGGAGTAACCTTTTTCCCTGTGACGGGAAGCCCTCTTCCTTGGAAGAAATCCAAGGGAACCATGCATTGGGTGCTCAAACATCCTGTGAGACATCCTTCTCCTTCCCTATCTGTATATACAGGACATGAATAAATGTCTCAGAAAGCAACATACAACTCAACAGCTAGAACCTGTTTTGCAGATGAAACATGAACATCAAAACAGAAAAAGGTTACTTAAACCCCTGTACTCAGTGGTCTAAATAGCCCCGACATGAATAAGAGAAGTGTTTTATAACTTTAATATCAGTTTTAACCATAGTCCTGGAGTTTGACGTCAATCGGTAGATAAATTCAAATATGGAAGGAAAACAAAGAACGAGATAGGAGCCTTTTTTCTTCGGCCCACGAACTTTAAAATCCTTTTTATTCAACTTACAAACTTTAATTAGGGTCTAAAAAATTACTGTTGAAAACCAATGGTTTAGAAAATAAATACCCCTAAAGTTCGTGGTCCAAAATGTAAAAAAACCCAATAAACAAGTATATTGTGAAAAATATATTTTAAATTATTTTAAAATAAACTAAAACTAAAAAATATAAGTTTCATAATTTTGTGTTAGATAAAAAAACTAACGATCAAGATCATATATAGATCTTGACACATGTATGAGTAAGATTTATTGGGAACAGATAATATGAGAAGGACATTTTGGTGAGAAGGGACGGACATCATGAAATATCGCAGAGATGAACATCATATATCGCATGCAGAGATGAACATGGATAGTTGATGTCTCCTCTGATGTTCACCATGCAAACTTGATGTCCATCTCCACGATATATGATGTCCATCTCTGCGATACTTGATGTCCATCCAATCCCTTCTCACCTTCTCACCAAAATGTCCTTCTCATATTATTTGTTCCCATATTTATTTTACTTATGGTAGTTGTCATCGTTCACAATCGCTATAATAATGTGTGTTTTAGCCAATAATGGAATCTAAAAATCGAAACACTTATAATCCGCGTCTTAGTGGTGGAGCCCACTTATATATACTATTTTTGGAAAATATAGAAAAAATATTAATGCAAATTGGAAGTATTATAAGAAAATTTGGAAGTAATATATATGGTATACCAGACAATTTTATTTAGGGATATAACTTTGTAAACACTTAGCTTAAATATCACCATGGTACAAATGAAGTTCATAAAGTTGAGATTTAATATTTATACTGATAACTAAAATCCTTAAATCCTTAACATAAACTTTAGCCTTGTAAATGTTCTAGCTATGCTTGTAAAAACTATATTACTATCCTCCTTTCCATTTCAATTGTCACTCTTTTCCATTTTAATTGTCACTTAATAAATGATTATGATCTCCAATTTTATTCTTTAAATAAAATTTTCTCAGATAATAGTTTATTAAAGAATTATAACATTATACGTACTTTTATGATAATATTTTCATTATCGATCTAATTATAGTAACTTTATTTCAAAAATTAATAGTCAAAGTTCTCAAATTTTGACTGAAGTGAAAGTGGTAGAAAGAAAAATGTGAAGGGGGGACAATTAATATTCATATGAAAGTATTTTTCACGATAAATATAATGCATAATAATATTTTTTATTTTAAATCATCTTATGAATTAATGTATATTTAAATAATTCAAAATTTAAAACTTGACTGTACGAGTCCCATAGCAACAGACAAGTAAGCAAGCTCGGAAGGAGTAAGATATACTCCCGGCAAAATCCTTCCCTTAATTCTATTACGAAAAATTTTATAACATTATATTTTTATGATAGTATTCTTTTCATGATAATATCTTTTTTTTTGAGAAGTTTTTAGTGATAATATCTAAGAGTTAGTAGTCAAAATTATTAAATTTTGGTGATAGATAAAATAAGAAGTGGGAAGTACCGTAGTTTAATAATTTAACCAAGCAGATATTTGTGTAAATTGGCTTAATAAGACAGTAAGGCAGACGCGATCCATGCAATGAAACGCTCATGCATGTGCCTTATATATGGGTTCCTTAAACACCCAAATCCCCACTTATTATTATTTTTTTGATGGAGACTTTCTTTAACCAAAATAAAATAAAATAAAAGGCTGATGAAGTCAAGGGTCAAAGGTAAATAGGTCCAACCATGCAGGCGAAAAAGGATTAGAAATTCATATATTTTATTTAATAGGTAAGTAGTCCAACTCATTGGATGAGAGTGTCAATAGTACGTACTAAGATGGACTCACTTCTACCCATAACACTCTCTGAAATATAGTAACCAAGACATATGAAATAGGAAGCAAACATCTTACTATTCAGACAAAAGGTGATTGACATTAATTTGTACTTAATAGGAGCATAGTAAAAAAAATTTACATCACGAGGTGAGTCAAGGCGACACAAAATATGATACTCGATCCCTCTCTTACATAATATCAGTCTTTCAAAAATACGGAGGGAATATCACCAAAGTATAAAAATTAAAAATAGACTTGACAATTTTACCTTTAAATAAAAAAGTAATCATTTTCTATGAAAATGAAGAATGAAAAATTGAAAGATACGTTGAATAACATTATTTAGTACGCTAAATTAAAGGGTGTACAATATAAATTAAAGTCACAAATCTATATATTACTAGTACAGAGTACTCGTGCTTTGCACGGGTTAAAAATTATAGTTTTGTAATATACATTAAGTGTAATAATGTATTAAATTTATTATATTAAGTAGATATCATTTGACATTACTAAAAATATGTGTATTACTTAATACTTTTTCCAACCAATTAAAAATGGTTGGAAAAACCAACCGTTTTAGTAACCATTTAATTTTTTTCTAATTTTTCAACTATTTTTCTAATTTTAGAAGGGAAAAATTGGTTGGTTGGCAAAACGGTTAATAATCCGTCCATTTTTCCAACAATTTTCAAACAGTAGGAAAAAGGATGGTAGGAAAAAATTTCTACCATTTTGGCAAAAGTGGTTGGAATTTCCAATCCTTTTTCCCACATAAGATTTTTGAAAAATGGAATATAAAATGGTTACTAAAATGGTTAATTTTTCCAACTATTTTAAATTGGTAGGGAAAAAAGTAGTCGGTAATACACATATTTTTAGTAGTGATAGATTATAATAAATATGAAAAAATACAAACAATAATACACGCGCGATCATATTTACTTAATCCGAAATACACCTGAGTCACATTATTAGAGTTAAATTTTACCCAAAACCAACATACACCCGAACCGTATTTACCCCAAAAAAAAATTTTACAATCAAAGAATATTTGACCCGTATTTACCTGAATTTGAAATACACCTGAGTCATGATTTTAGAGTGAAATTTACAATAAATCATAATACACTCGATCCGTGTTTACCCTAACCAAATATACAGTCGACCTATATTGTTTAGTTATTGTACTCGATGGTAAAAGTGTAAATTTATGTGTGAACACAATCTAAAGAAAAGTTAATAAATTATTATTATATCAAAGGGCGAAATAGTAAATTGGTATGTGAACACAAGCAAGCAAGCAGGCAGGCTAAGCTCCACAACAACAACAATAAAACTATGCTTTTTATAATAGTTAAGGATAATATTATAATAGAAATCATTGTGGGTGCCACGAAATAGAGCCACGACAGTGATTGTAGGGGAATTGGCCAATCACAACGTAGAAAATTATATTTTTTTTATTTTTTATTTTTTTATTTTCTATCCGGATTTTATTTTAAAACTGAAAAAACAGAAAGTATCACTAATCCTTGACTGCGCTGGACTCTGAATTAAATTATTTTGGTGCAAATAACAGTAATTATTTTAGTGTTGACTATAATAATAATAATAATAATAATAGTAATCTATATATTATAATAGAAATCATTGTGGGTCCCACGAAATCGAGCCACGGAAGTGACTATAGTAAACTTAGGCTGCATTGGACTCTGACCCCATTTTCAATAATTTTTTATTTTATTTTGAACCGGATTTTATTTGAAACCTTGGATGCTTTGGACTCTGACCCCATTTACAGCTGTTACATAACTGGTTCGGATTTAATTTTATTTTAGAATTAAAATAAGACTTTTACAAATCCCATATGGCTTTGGAGTTTGATCACGTTTACAACTGTTAAAATATCCAGCACAACTGCAACTAGGTTACGTTCATTACTTTTTCCAAAACATATAAATACAATATTTTCACATACTAGCCAGAATCACAATTGATCTTCCCCGTATTCGTCTCAATTGATTATTGACATTCGCAATTCATTCTCTCATTAAGGTAAGTTTAAAGTCATTATTATATAGATATTCAAACCTATTGGGTTCTACATTGATTGCATTCATTGTAATTGATATATTCAAAAACTACTTTGAATTCAGCAGATTCAATTCACATCACCATTCTTGGTATAATCTATATATTATAATAGATATCATTGTGGGTCCCACAAAATAGAGCCACGGGAGTGACTGTAGGGGAATTGACCAATCACAACATAGAAAATTATTATTTTTTTCTATTTTCAATTTTTTTTAATTTTCAATCTAGATTTTATTTTAAAATTAAAAAAACAGAAATAATCACTAATCCTTGACTCCTTTGGACTCTGAATTAAGTTATTTTGGTGCAAATAATATTAATTATTTTGGTGTTGCCAATAATAATAATAATAATAATAATAATATTAATAATAATAATAATAATAATAATAATAATAATCTATATTTATAATAGAAATCATTCACATTTTAGGAAATTTTCTATTGCTGAATTACATATTTTGTCGGAACAATTTATCATGATGTTTTCCATGTATCAATTTCATTAATATTTCGTTTGGTTTATTTGTATGGACAGTTACTTATCCATGACTTTTATAAAATTTCAAAAGTAGCTAATTGAGTTCGTTCCGTGAATCGCACGGGTTGAAGCCTAGTAATAAAAATAATAATCTATATATTATAATAGATATCATTGTGGTTCCCACGAAATAGAGGGACGGGAGTAATTGTAGTGAATTCGCCAATTACAACGTAGAAAATTATATTTTTTTCTATTTTTAATTTTTTTATTTTCTATCCGGATTTTATTTTAAAATTAAAAACCAGATAGTATCACTAATCCTTAACTGCTTTGGACTCTGAATTAAATTATTGTTTGATGGTTTGTGCTACAAGAGGAATGCATTGTTGAATATTCTTTCTACCCTTGTATCCTCAAAGGTTGTAACTCATAATTGTTGGGATTAGAGTTGTTCTTTTTATATCCATGTTATTTGCCTAAGAAATAAAACGAAAAAAAAAACAGAAAAAGAATGCCAAACAAAAAGGCAAAACAAAGAAACAAATCAAAATGGCAAAAAAAAAGAAGAAAGGTGGAAAAAAATAGAAAAGAAAAAGAAAGGCCTTGAATAATAGGTAATTAACATGATGTGCTTTTGTTTATATTGACTCTTTCCTAACTATTAATTAATGGAGATGTATGTTGTGCTTAATCAAGGTGTGGTGTAAGAGATGTTGTGTTTTGTAACACCCCAACCTTAATCACAAGGTTAAGACTACACTTAGAAACCCAAACCTGTGATTAGCGCAGCGGAACACCTTTAGGTCGAGGCATTACCGCCGTCTCCCAAAAGAGACAAGGCAACAACACGAAAGATACTTCCAAAACCACAAAATAACTCACTAACTTGAGAACCTTCACAAAAGAAAACTTATACAACCCCTGGATAAAGTACATAACTTAAACATAGCTTCAAAACTTAGAACAACTTCGAAAAAAACCAGCGCGCCCTTGCTGACCGATGAATTCCTTAGAAACTACCTCAAGAGCCTTGAATTACTTTGGAACCGACTTGTCCTTGCCCTGGGAGCTCGAACCTCCTAAAATAAAACATTAAAACATTGCAAAAAGTGAGTGGGGAAACACTCAGTACGTAAACCTCCAGCACGTAAACCGTTCGAAAACGGTTTTAGTGCCGACATTTAAATTCATTTTGAAAACAAGGGAAGGATATTAAAATAGGGCTTGCATGACATGAACATAAACATATGCATAGTGTAAATCAATGAAGATAGAAAGTAGGTGGAACCCTTACGATCGGTGCAAGCACCTCACACACGCGTATGCCCAAGTTGATCTAAACTTGGAATGGGTGACTGCTATGCAGTCGACACTGGCCAGGTCAAGGCACTCTGATCAGGAGTGCTAAAATATGAATGTAAGAATAAGCATAGAATGCGGGTCCACTGATACATATAAAGTCATTGTAAATCATAAAACTTGACATGGCATAAATCGAATGAACCATGAATATAACTTTGATCGTAAAAGCTGGACAATTTGCGTACCTTGAGACGCTAGAGACCTTGGCGGCGCAGCTCGGCTTGGAGATGGCTTTTGAAACTTGTCAACTAAGATAAGAATAAGTAGAAATGAAGAACCGAATAAGGTTCTAAATTAGATTCACAAGTTTAGAAACTTAGTAAAATATAAATGAAATAATTTAGGAAGAAAATTTCAGGTTATATAAAAAATACAGTTTATAGCATAACTTGAGTTAGGAAAATCGAAACGAAGTGAAAGAGTACATCCCGGAATAGGTAAAAACATAATCTACAACTTTGTCAACAGAACTAGAGGCTAAAAACGAGTGGAAGGGCTCCAAAATGGGCCCGGACAGAAGCTAGAGTAGAATAAATTAGGAATTCCGGAATGAAATTACATAGAGAAATTGATGTAGAAAGGTGAATCAGAGAAGGGCACTTGAGCCTTGGAAAGATAGCTTAGATTAATGAAGTATAAGAACCAAAGATTGAAGGTGAATATGAGATTAAAAGGGTTCCCCTAGACTTATTTAGAGAAAAAAAAACGATGTCGATGGAAGAAGAATGAATAAAGGAGTTTGAGGAATAAACTTTGAGTTGAGAACTTAGAGGAACTTAACTTGAGAGTTATTTAGAACTTGGAAGTCACTAGCTAGATAAAATCTTGACCAACTCAAAGATATTAAACTCTTAAGCTAACACTCATTGGGAGATATATGTATAACTTGTGTTTAACACACCACTCTTGGTTAAAAGACCTTAGAACATACTTAGGCTTCCAACATCATACTTTTCTCCCTTAAGACTTTAACCCAAGATTATAACATATAACCATAACTTATCAATGCTTAAAGTCCCCTATTGACTTGGTTTAGGACCTTAAAGATGGAATTTAATAAGGGTAAACTGAGCAGAAACTTCAAGTAGACAGCCCTTCTTTCCGGGCTCGTATCTCACACTCCCGATATCGTATAACTACAAACCATACCTTTCCGGAAAGCTTGCAAAGAGGACTAAAACTTTCATGTTTACCATAAAAACCAAAAAGGTCTCCAAAGGGGCGAAAAACAGCCCTCAAAACACTGACTCAAAAATTCGTATATAAAATCGTACCTTCACGGTTTCGGTCATAACTCGGGCTATACAAGTCGGAAATTAGAAATTCCAAAGCCTATGGTTTGCTAACACCTTAAACTATCAAATGGAGTAGAAATTTGGGCAAAAATTCCACTTTTATGCTGCTGTAAATTTCCAGAATTGAAACAGTGACTAACTTGCTCCTAATTTCAGCTCTAATGATACTTTTAGCCCTTAATTCATACTAATTCTCAACCAAACTTCACTTTGGCTATATAACCACTATATTTCCAGAATTAAACCTTGAAAACTAACTCATCAAAGAGCTCAAATCCCACATGCAACCATGGATTAATCACAAACTCAACATGAAAGACTTGTTCTTGAACTTTTTCACCAAAACACACTAATTCACCCAAATTAAACATGATAACACCAAAATAATAAATTTAGCATATATAACCAGCCCTTAATACTCAAGAACTTAACAAGAAACTCACATGCATCAAGAATTTAGCAAGAAAATCTCAAGAACTCACCCAAATACACATGCACATACTCCAAACTCAAACCCTAACTTAACCAATCCAATTAAACACTTGAATTCATGAATTTAGAGAGTAAAAGAGATAGAATTTATAAAAGAAACATATACATAACATGTATTTTCAGATTAGGGTTTATAAAAATTGAAATTGGGGTTTGAGAGATTACCCTTGGAGTTGAAATTGGATGAAAACACAAGAGGGATGAAGAAGAGGGCGGCGGCCACGGAGGTCATGGCGAGAAGACGGCGCCGGAAAATGGTGGTGGTCAATGGTCATTGCTCAGCGAGCAGGGGAGGGAGAGAGATTGAGAGTGAGTGAGAGTGTTGTCTAATTAGAATGGAATTAGAAGACTTAGCCCCCTTTTACTACCATATATCTATATATATTTTCTACTTAAGATTAATACTAATAATAACTCAAATAAAACCTTAATTAAAAGTAATAGGATGATAACAATAGAATAAATATATTGTAATTGTTGTAATAAATTGCAACATTGGGTTTTTGTAGGAATTTAAATATATTGATGATAATTTGATAGTATAAAAATAAAATATAATGGAATTTGGATTAGAATAGGATAAAATGAGTAAAATTACCACTTGAAACATTATAAAGGGAATGAAATTAAATAAATTAAAATTGGAACGGTATAGAAATCGAGGCGGATAAATATTAACCGTTTCTCGGTAAATAAATTTATAACGTAAAACATATAACCTGAAATACTTTAACTTATTGAATAAATGTGTAAAGTAAACTTTTAGGCCGATAGTCCGACACCTTAGCCATCTCCTGCGCGAGACTTGACACCGGTATCAAAAAAAAATAAATAAATAGATAAATAAAGGTAAACGCGAAAAATTTATAACGCGATTTGAATAATTACAGTGATTAGTAGATAATTAAACATGATTTTGGGGTGGGTTATTACATGTTTCATGAAATGGAAGTGTTGTTGCTCTTTAGATACTTGGCTATCTAGCTCCACATTTCCTAAATGATTTCCCTTCTTACCCTAAACCTAAGCCCCATTACAACCCTTGAAAAGTCCTCATGATTAACATGTTGCATTTTGTCTATAACAGTGGAGAATTGAGAGTCTTGTCAAGCTTATGGTAGTTTGCATGCATGGTTGAAGGTATTGAGTGAGCACCTAATTCATTTTAAATACATGAGAGAGAGTGTTCCACATACCCTAAAGCGAGGTCCTACCAATCCCATCTAGTTCGCCAATCACTTGAATGAACTTGAATTGCATATAGGGACAAGATTGAGTGAATGTTTTGCCACCTGACTTTGTGATCTTTGGAATGACTTGCAACTTTGTTTCGATCTGAATTTGGGCCTTGCCAAACGATCTATTGTATGCATTTGCTCTTGACTACCGAGTTTTGTCCCTTGTTCAAAAGGGGGGAGGCTCCTCTTGTGGTTTTCTATTTCTCCCCGGTACTTCATGATTAGTCTTGCTTGGGGACAAGCAAGGTTTAAGCATGGGGGATTGTTGAACCTCGGTTTTACAACTTTTTACCTCGGTTTTTATTGTCTTATTGAACTTATCTAAGTCATTTAGTATAAGTTTAATAGTAATTTTTGTCATCTTTGCTAATTGAAAATAATTTATTTAATTGTCTTATTTTTAGGCAAATTCAAGTGCAAATGATGATGGCAATAGAGGAAAAAGATTGGAAATAAGGAGCAAAAGAAGCCAATGTAAAATTGGGATTTCCAGTTCGGCACACCTAGGTGTGCCAATCGGCACGGGCACCCGTGCCAAACTGCAGTCTTTTGTTTTAAATAATTTTATTAATTAGAAAAAAGACAGTTTTTCATTCTACGTTCTTTTCTATTCTCAGTTTTCTCTCTAGGCTTGAAGGGAGGTTTCTCCCTAAGCCCTAGTTCTAGATATAGATTTCCATTGAAGAATTTATGATTCAAGAAGGAGATTGAATTTGGCTTTCAATTCAAGACTAAGTTCTTCTATCTCTTTCTCTCTATTTTCTTCTATGTTTATATACTTGTTAGATTGATTTTCGTTCTTTTTAATTGCATTGTTATGTGTTTTATTGTTAGTTTTGTTGTGTTTGGGTAGTAATTGATGTGTTCGATTATGAATTAATCTTGTTTAGGCCTAATCTATCCAAATTCGTTCTTGTAATTAGAGGTTTTCTCTTGCCCACCATGTGTTCGATGAAATGCTTGAGAGAGTGTTCATCTATATTTCTTAGGAAATTGATGTACGCCGAGAGGTGAGATTAATTTGCTAGTGTGGTAGAGAAAATAGTTAGGGTTTTTGACATGAGAATAGTGGAATTCTAACTAGGTCTAGGGTTGCTATTCTTGTAGTTTAATTAGACTAACTCCATGAGAATAGGTAGTTAGAATAGTTAGACTAGCCATTGATCCTCGAGAGAGGGCTTTAGTGAGCTTTAATGGTGCAACCGATCACTCTTAATTGCTTGTTTAGAATTGGTAGATTAGGTCGTTCAAATTGATTAGTTGTTGATTACAGATTTTGTTGCCTGAACATCTTTTTATAGCTTTTGTAGTTTGTAGCTTCATAATCACCATCACCATCATTGGTTAACCTACCTAACTTGAAACACTTGAGAGTCCGCTTTGAGTGCTTGGAACACAACTCCCTAAGATCGACAACCGTACTCCCAAAAGTACGACAACAGCAGTTGTCTCCCATATCATCCCAAGCCAATTTACTTTGTTGTCGCTTCAGAAGCAGAGACAAGTGTAAAATATCGTAGTAGATGCGTCTCTGCTGTTTCTCCTCTTGTTGAAGCGTTGTGTCTATCGGAGTTTGGTTGAGCCTATCCTGGAGAGTGATTAGCTTGTCTCTTGCTGTAACTTCTTGTGTGTAAATATCGTAGAATCGATCTCTATGCAAAGCTTGCAGCTCCGGGCGTAGCTTATGGAGGTATTGTGTTAATTGAAACATTTTGTGACCCTCCGGGATCTCCATTAGGGTGTCCTTTATCAGATTGTTGAACCGCTCGTCCTTAGTCCACATGTCGCAGAACTTAAAGGGTTGCTTCTGTTTCTTCATCTCCATGAAGTTGATAGTGATGACTGAGTGGTCTGACAGTCCACATGCCTTAAAGCTAACATGCATCAAGTCTGTAATTAGGTACCAATGAGCGTTCACCAGAAGGCGATCTATCCTGGAGCGGACATGGCCATTTTTCCAGGTGTAGTACGTCCCTGAATATGGTGGCTCATGGAGGCTACAGTGTTGAATGCAGTGTGTCATCGGCTGGGTCATGAAAGATTCGACTTTGGCTCCACCAATTTTGTCTTCTTCCAACATTATCGCATTAAAGTCACCTAACACTGCCCAAGGACCTTCTATCTCATCTGCAATCTCTCGAAGAGCTTCCCAAAGAGGTTCTCTTGCATTGAGGTCATTGTGCCCATAGACCCAGGATATGTGAAAGGTGGTATTGTTTTGAACAACTATAATTTTCGTATGAATGTGCTGATCGGAACTCTCCAAAATTTCTACTTCATATTCCCGAGGGTTCCATGTAATCCAAATTCGAACTTTCTGACAATGCTGAATGTTTGTAGCCGAGTTCCAGTTGTTAAACACGTTGTTATGGAACCTATAAATGTTTCTCTGGGGGATTTTTGTTTCGTATAGTCCGATTAGACCCGCCCCCTGTTGATGCAAGAAGACCCGCAGGTCTTCTTGCTTCTCCGGGCTGTTAAGCCTTCTGATGTTCCAGCTGAGGATGTTCTTCATCTGGATTTTGTTTTGGAGTTTGGGCATTGCCATCGAGCGTCGATATCGAGATTGATGTACCACCTTCGTCTTGCAGGACCTCAAATCTGTTGGAATTTGTCGTTTTGTTTGATTGTGTAGTTGGTCTCCACACCAGAGATTTCTTTGGTCTGCTGAATCCTTCTGCATCAGATTTTTGCTTGGCCTGACCTGTCTTGGGTTCTGTTTTTTTGCTGTCCTCAGTTTTCTTTCTGCACTGATTCTCTTCATGACCTGATTTGTGGCAATATTTGCATTGAAGTTTCTTCTTGCAATTAGCTTCTTCATGGCCAAACATCTTGCAATGTGCACACCGGGTCGGTTTCCAGTCGTATTGTATGGGCTGCCTCATTAAATTGTCATTGTGGTCCATATAGTCAACATATTCTGGGAAGGCTCCTTTGAGTTGCATTTCTATGAGGATCCGCGTATATCCTAGCTTGACCCTTTTTTTTTGTTTGCCTATCAGTCTTGATAGGGACCCCTAGGACACTTGCTATTTTGCTTAGGCCTTCATTGCTCCAGAATTTGAAGGGAAGGTCAGGCATGGTGACCAAATAGGTAATGAAGCGATTGAATCAATGTCCATGTCGAGATTTTTATTCCATTCCCATACAATGAGAGGCTTGCTATCTAAGAAATAAAATCCTTGAGTTAGAGCCTTGTCTTTGTGGTTCGTTGACTTAAATCGCACAATGTACATTCCCTTTTTGACGTCCGATATTTGAGCAATGTCCAATTGTCTCCAAATTCTACGAAGAAATCCATTCATTACTTCGTGAGGCGGATTCGCACCAAGAACACAACAGATGACAGAGTTGTTCCAGTATTCTATGGATTCCATCACATCTTCTCTGTCTCTTTTGGCACAAGTCGTTCCTTCTACTTTAATTGGTTCCACATATTGCAGTTGCATTCCATCATCCTGATTGAAAAGAGAAGCATAAGAACTCCGCTTTGGTTCCTTGTGGAAAGACTCCAGGATAGGTTCTTCAGCATATTTTTTCCCAGTCGCGGTTTGGATGACAGTATTTTAATCGACTATCTCAGGATCCTTGCTACTGGATTTTGGATTCCCTTTTGGTTTGTTCGGTTTTGCCAACGGCGTTGGATTCCGGCCAAAAGTTTGCGTCTGTCTGGTCATGACCATAGTCTCCAAAAGAGCTATCCTCAATATCTCAGCTCGTGTTGAACACCCACAGAAGCAGATCAATTATCAACCAACACAGCTTATAATTCCGTTCCAGAAATCGAGTTCCAGCAAATAACTCAAGAAATCGAATTCCAGAAGGTTAAATCCAGATCAAAGCTCGAAACCAGAAAATGCCCAGTTCAGATCAAGTTGTTTGATCTGTTCAAGATTCTAGCTTCGAGTCTACTAAAACTTAAACAAACCAATCTAGAATTTCAAATTGAAACAAAAAGCCCCAAATTCAGTAGAATCAACTCGATCCCAGAAGCAAAAGGTAGTTCAAGAAACAAGCCTTAGAACTGCAAATCGAAACATGAGAAGACGAGCACCAAATTCCAGCTGATTTGACTCGGTACCAGAAATCAAAATCCAATTTCTCAACCCAGAGCAGAAAACATAAACCCAGAATTGAACGTGAAGGTTCAATCAGAGACCAGATCTCTCAACTTCAAATCA